>BSBN01000093.1:9000000-9317935 GCA_027924645.1 Cunninghamia lanceolata | reverse complement strand
TTGTCTCTTGGAATATAGTGAGGTGGTCTCAATTTTTTTCTAACTCCATGGATCTTCTTCAAGATGAAGAGCTTTTGTGTATCCTAGGTTTTGGCTATGTTCAATAGTACCTATTATCAAGGAAAAATTCAAGCAAGCAGTGGATAGGTATGACTTTTCTGAGAGTCTATTTCTGGTTGGAGGTTTTTTTTCCTCGTCTTAGAAGACGTCTAACCATGCAACAACCCATGTGTACAACGCCATAAAAGTCAACCTTCAAAATGATTGCAAGAAAATTTATAAGTCTACTTTAAAAGCTCACGGTGCAGATTTGGGAAGATTTAACTCTGAAAAAGTAGAGGAAATGTTCAAATCTATTTAGTTTTCGTTGTTCCATGCTACCAAAAGTCATCCATTTGGGGTTGTTTCAAAAGATACCTCTCTCTTGGTCTCTCTTATGCCTTCCACTTCTACATCACCACTAGAGTTTGAATGTTACAACTCTGCTTGTAGTAACATGTTAGTTTTAGTGAAATTGTGCTTTATTATGCAAGTTTTTTATTTTTTTGATATCTTAGATAGTTCATACTACAAACTCTTTTGATATGCACAATTTTTTATAATATAAATTAATATAATCTACATGTGGCCTCCACCTTTTATTGATAAAAAGTGTCATGTAATAGCAAGTCAAAGTGTCGTTCACATCGTTGACACTTGTCTCTTAAGGAGACATATTGTGGGAACTTTAAGTTTAAATTTGGGCGTGTCAAAACTTCAACTAGAAATAGAACTTAAACTAGAAATAGAACTTAAACTATTGATCTACGTTCATCACACAATATAAAATTTATCAAATAATTCAATCTTTATAAAGCTAAAAATGTACCAAATAACTTAATCATTATCATTTAGCATATAATATTTTTGCCAATCACATTATGAATTTTTTTAAATCGTTAGCAAATTTTCTAAGAAATTAATTTTATTTTTTGAATATATCTATAATTTACCACCTAGATTATTATATTTATAAAATATATCTATAATTTGCTAACAAAATTACTTTATTTTTTCAAATATATATATAATTCGCGAGCAAAAACCAATGTAATGTGGACAAATTTAAAAGAATTCACCACATAAATTATTTTTCCCCAAAATAGACATACATTCATGACAAAAATTATTGTCTCGGGTAGGATTCACCAAGATTTATATCTTTTTTAGGGGAGTTTTCTTAAAGTTATCACTACTTGTGTTATTAACTAGGTAAATGGGAAGATGCATGAAATAGGGTTGCATCTATGCTTGTGTTAGTGAACTAGGTAAATGGGAAGATGCATGCAATAGGGTTGTATCTATTTCCTTTTTTTTGAGTTGGTAACTATGTGTGCATGTGACATATGTATAAGGTGACCATTATGTGTATATGTGAAGTATGTAAGAGCTAATGACTATGCATACATGTTATTGAATAAGATGATCACTATGTGTATATGTGATATACATATGAGCTGATCATTATGTGTACTTGTGATATGTATGTATTATGTGTGCATGTGTGATGTATCTATTAGTTGATCACTAAATGTATATGCGGTGTACGTAAGAGTTGATTATTATGTGTACATGTGATATTTTCTATGAATTAATAACTATTTGTACATGTGATGTATGCATGGGCCGGTCACTATGTTATTTTTTGTTCATAATTTAATGTTGGCAATGCTTAATTAATGGTTGTAATTTAAAAGAGAGGTTGGAGGTTCATAATTTAATGTGAGGATGAAGTCTTTTTATTTGGTGTGCAAACTATGGAGCCTTTGATTTCTAGAAGGGGATACATTGACAGGTCCATTTTGAATGAACTCCGAGAAATATGTATAGGTCCAGGGATTTGTCATGATATGAGAGCTTACCCTATTTAGTGCAAGAATGTGAGTTTGTGACATAATAAAGTTATGAAACTAGCACTTCTGAATTAGAATAAATTATTAAGTTATAAAAATACTTGACAAACCAATAAATTGCTTGATTAATTCATATTATGTTTAAAGTATAACCAAAATGACAGTTAAAAAAAACAGCAATAACCAAAGATCATTGTTATACATAACTATAAAAAATGCATTCATATTAATTTTAATCTCCCCATAGATGAATACATAAAGTTAGAAAATATGGATAAGAATCATGAAATTACTCCTAGGCATTCATATAAAGTCAACAAAAACATTAGAATTGCAACTAGAACAACATGTCAAAGTTCAATTCCATCATTAGCAGTTCTCTCTGCTTTTTATTTTGTATATATCTGCATTGATTCAATTTAAAAAAAAAAAAATTTCAATTCCTACTCCTTTGGATTTGAAGGTGGTTGATAACTTCTGAATGAAAGAATGGCTGAGGATAAATATTGTTGGACCAGAAGTTGGTCGCGTGTTGCCCACAAAAGCGCCAACATTATTATTTGCCGGCCTTAATTGGACAGTTTGTCTAGACTTGCAACTTAATAAGATATTTCGTACTTCGGATGAAAGAATTTGAGATTTTATCCATTTATGCGACGGCCTTTAGCCTTCCCACACATGAGGGCTTTTTTAAAAATGGGATATTCGTCTCTTGGGTCTGTTCCCACCATAAACCTTCATGTAAAATTGCTGCCCAAGGTATTGCCTTTCCCATAGAGCAGATCTTACATTCCACATGCCTGCATTGTCAACTGCCATCAAAATTGCAGTCCAGGACCTTGGATATACCTGCAAAAACCCGTATAAATTACTTTAAAAACTGAGATTCAAGTCAGGGAAAGAAAAATAATATGCATGAATAAGTACATGCCACATAGGCTTCAAATATGGGTAACTATGAAGGAAATTGTTTAGACATATCAAATCTAGGGTAAAGAAAGCAGGGGACATGGCATGGGGAGGGGGTTTTAACTGAGGTCATCATGGGGATCGCAAGGGATATTGCATATGCAGTGAAGCTTAAACCCAAGTCATCGTTTTGAAACTGCTTATAACTGCCCTACATGCGTAGCGAGTCCTAAACCTTTAATCATTATGGCAATTGAGCCACATGACATGCTTTAAGCCTGGATCATCATCATGGTAATTGACACACAATAGTATGGAATAGAATCTTTTTACAGTCTACGATGTCGAGCAGCCTGATTTTGGGTCTACAGGTGCCCAGATCATCATTACTACAACTTCTCTGCTCTAACAAGCCCAGGAAGGTTTTAGTCTCAGATAAAATATATCATGTCGATATATATGTTTGATGTTAATAGAGACGGAAGCTTACTACAACAATGATGTAAGTGGCATATACATTGCAGAAATCTTGTGTAAATTTTATCTTAACTTACCCCATCCCAGGTGTAGATCCTACAGGGTTTCTTGAGGACATAAATAAACAATATGCTATTCTATTCTATAATTGTGCATGCGTAGCAGGGTTAGAATCCAAATCATCAGGACAATTACAATATCCCTACCCAAACAAGTCTAGCAGGCTTTGGTCTCAGATGAAGGCAATTGCACTATCTTTTAATAGGTTTGTGGTTACACCAAAATTTATAAGTGTTAGTGAACTTTCCAAACCAACACCTTCAACTAGACCCAGAGTAACTTAGTCCACAAAATCAATTCCCAAAGATGTAACACAAAAATGGCATGTTTTGTCCTTACTACTAGAAACCATGTTCATAGCAATTACTTCATCTTACCTCTAAAACATGAACGGACCAGATTCAGAAACCTTATTAACAACATACCATCCAATTATAAACCCCATCTTTTACCTGTGTAGTACAGCGATGAACTGCATCGAACAAATTGTAACTTTTCCTGCTAGCAGGAGTCCATCGCCCCCGATCCATACTGCACTCCAATTTTTTTGTTTCTTTGGGTTAAACAAAACAAACTACAAATACCCAGTAGCTTAAAAACATAGTGTTCTGTATCAAGGAAACATACCCAACAACAAAGAAGTTATAGCCGTCTATGTGCCACGATTGAATGGTTCTCTCAGTGTTATGAAAAATAATTTCAATGAAGGACTTGTACTCAATGTCCATTACAGCGGTCTGGAGGATGGCCCCTCTCCTCTTGGGCTGGCCAAGCATGCTGTTCTGATTGAAAACCCCTGAGATATTGAAGTAGTCAGCCAATTTCAGGGGTGTGTCAGGAATGGCAAAGGAGACCCCATTGATTGCATACCGCTGTTTTTTGTCAATAACAACTTCTGAGGTGTGTAGAATGATTGTTCGTGATATATTTATCTTCCCATAGTGATATGAACCCTGTTGGTTGGGCCGAGCTGCATTGGCTGTCAAATTCCATCTGCAAGATACATAAATAAAGAAACACTAAGCATACAAGAAGTAAAGACAACTAAAATTTTGGATTGAAATAAAATGAAGCACACAAGAAGCAAGATGGATGAAATAGAAAAAGGACAACTGGAGATTTGGATGTTTCAGAAATAACAAGATTGATTTGAATGATAGGAAATCTGTGATTATAATGTTTAGGGAGAAAGGAGTTGATTTGGATAATAGTTTGTTATTGAGAAAGTAATGATGTGGAGCGAAATAACATCAGAGGAAAAAGCCACAGAAGCAAATAGCTACTAAGAAAAATCACATGTATGACAACGAAAAGCAAGAGAGGGCTCAAAAGGCATGACAAAGACAGTCGATGATGTTAGAACGAAATTTGTCAGATTGATCATAAGAGGATTTGAAGCTGGATGGATAGGATAGTTATGTTTCTGTTGTTTGGGAATAACACATTTGACTTTGATAATAGTAGTAGGAAAGCTGTGGTTCTAATGTGAAGGAATAAACATAGTGGGTTTGAATGATAGGAATAGGAATGTTGTGTTTCTGGTGTTAGCAATAACATAATTGATTTGGACAATAAGAATAGGAAAGCCATGTTTTTGGTGTTTAGGAAAAAACTGCTGATTTGGATGAGAGGAAAGTTGTGGATTAGGATAATTTGGACGATACAAAGCTGTGATTTTGGATGATAGGAAAGCTTTGGTTTGGATGTTTAGGAATGATAGAGTTGGCTCGGGAAGATAGTAAAGTTGTGATAGGACGAAATTTGCAAGCTTGGTTATAGGAGGTTTTGAAGCACTCTGAATGGGAAACCTTCTTACCAATGTCTGGGAATACATAGTTGATTTGGAAGATAGGAAAGTTATGACTTTATGAATGAAATAGTTGATCTGGAAGATAGGAATGATGTGATTCGGATGAAATTTGTGAGCTTGATTCTAGAAGGGCTTGAAGCTCTAGACTGGAAAACTGTGACACAGGAATACCAGAGTTAGTTTTGATAATAGTATAGCTTTGACTTGGATGTGTGACAATTGCATATTTGATTTAGATTCTAGGAAACCTGTCATTTCTATGTTTGAATAATAGAATTGATTTGAAGGTAAAATAAGTTCAGGGTAATTAATCGTTTTCAAAAGTCAATAGCCTTTGGGGCTTAGAGAGGATGCAATTAATTTCATTCCAATCATGAAGTGCAGTTTTATGCTGAGAATCTCATGAAACATGAAGCCCAAATCAGATCAGATTTCCTGACTTCAAATAGTCAGAGAGTTGCAAATTGAGCAACTTGAGATTTCACATCATTTAGAAGACTCGTCAAAGAAGAACATTGATGAAACTAAACAGTTTGATCAGGATGGTTGGCCAAATGGTAAGATTGATAACTCTTAAACTGGTCAAATATAATCAGGAGGTAGAATACATTATTGGCTTGTTGAAACCCCCATTAAAAACACTTGTGTGTTATTAACTTATTTCAAGTTTTATAGAAGACGATCACTGTGATGATATAATGGTGGGGAGTTGATTGTTCTCTTTCTCGAGTTTGGATAGCCATTTTTTGCTGACAGGCAAATCTAAGTTCAGCAGAATGCGGAGGTGATCGATTGACTCACTGTTAAAGGGTACGTGTGCTTTTTATTGCTATAGTCAAATCTACATTTAGGAGAAGGGAGAGAAAGGGAAGTAGTCAAAGCGCAGGGCTTATATGCAAGTTTTCTTCCAGTTGAAGGTGGTGGCGGAGGGATTGAGAAAGGAGTGGTTGCGAGGTTGGGCATGGGAAAGGGGCAGTCAAACCCATTGAGTGTTGAGCAGTATACGTGTACTACCAATTTTGCTTTCTCGACATCTTCACATGGTTTTGTATTTTCTGATATTATATATAGGTTTGCCTACATAAACCATTGAAAATGCTCCTCCAAAATAAGCCAAACCTGATGGATTTTGCTTGGTTCATAGACCATTCAATGCGTTTCATAGGACCCTGAGGAAGCGGGCCTGATGCAGGCTGCCATGAATTACTGTAATGTAGGAGACCTACTCCAACCTGAATTGGTTTTGCGAAGCGGGTGGAAGCCACTATGTAATACTCTTTTGGAGGCTGGTTGGTTGTAATGACGACTGTATATGACTGACCCACATGGATGTCTAGGGAGTCATACTCATTTTGAACTACATGGGATCCTTCCACTTCTACTAACTTCAGCTTGTGGCCCTGAATCCGGAAATTTAATGAGGTTGACAGCCCCACATTTGAAATTCTGAGCCTATATGTTTTACCTGCCAATCATAAATCATAACAGCCATCAGTTAACCAATAAATAATGAACTAAGCTGTTTTGTGCTAGACTGGATCTAGCAACCTTAAAAAGAGAAATGACAATGGGATCCTATATTCAAATCTCGTGGTGGTAGGATTGTACAGTTCATTCAATAGAATATAAAGTAAATAGAAAAAACCAATTGGAATGCCTGCATAAGCGGTGACTTATACACCAATTTGGTGTCTTTCTTAGTGGTGACTTAGAAAACTACCAATACATTTCACCTTTTTATGGAGAACAACATAACCGAACTCCAATTTGTAGTCATTGGCCAAACTGTGTTCCCTCTGGCAGTGTCTGTAACCTGTAACCTATGTGCTACTTTGATCCAGATAATGAAATAACAGCATGATTCAAGAAATTAAAATACCCGGGTCAACTTTCAAAGAAGTGCGAGACCTCCCACCAAGTCCGTTTATGTGAATTCCATCTGGCATGCCCAGAGGTATTCCCTTCTCAAGCCTTCTCCTTAGAACCTGGCAATGCCCAATGCCAATAATTTTTTTCCAATTAATTGAACATAAGAACATATCTGAAATGCAATGAATTTTACAAGTTATGGCCTTTGTTTGTCTACCGCATGATCAGTCTTGTACCAATCCCCAATGAGGACCGTGTACTCCCCCTCAGGAAGAGGGTAGGGTACAGGGATAATATCCCTGCTTGCAACGTTTAGGCTTCCAAATCCTCCAGCTGCTTTATGGAATAATGTTGAGGGAAAATAGAAGTAGCTCCCTATCTGATCTTTTACTTGGAACTTATAGGTGAAATTCCTGCGAGGAGGAATAGGGCAGTTGGTTCCCAATACTCCATCTTGCCACGAGTTTCTTCGGTGTTGGATCCCATTCCTGAGTAGACCACCACATCAACTAAATATCAAGATATACCATTTTCCACCAACAATGAGAAGAAGAAACAAGAAGATAATATTCATGTCTATATGTGTGTGTGTGTGTGTGTGTTGAGAGTAGTGTACAAAAACCCTGGATCATACCAATGATATCGGTAGGGTGATGAGAGAGAGAGAGCTGCTTACCAAAACATTACAGCTCTAAAGGAGTGAAGACTATTTAGCAAAATATACCAGCCATGAAGATACAGACAAGAAAGGATAAGATACTGTTACTTGACCTAAAATTATGACATATCAACATTGGGGTAGAGACACTATAACATGAAAGAGTTAACCAAGACTCCTCACATGATATTAAAGAAGCAAGAGTAAAGAAGATGAAATATCACATCCACAATCCACTTTTTAGTAGATTGGCAGGCAATTGCATGAAACAGGTGAAGAACGTAAGAAAGCATCAAAATGACCAGTAGTGGAGGAATGGTTTCTCCTCTTGCCATCCTATTTACACAAAGCTCTAATAACATGTTCTTCTGCACACTCAATTGTCTGTGTCATCTAACATCTTTCGCCAAGGTCATACCTCCATTGAATGAGCTGCTATAAAACATGTAGTTTTGTTCATTTAACAGCGTTGTGCAGCTCCAACATCATTGGGGAACACAAAGTCCATTGGATGAGCATATCTGTAGTTTACGATGGTCCAATATATTCAATCTGGTCATGCTAATTTTATACTGTATTGTACTATCACTAAATAAAACAAAGTGAACTTGATTTCAAACGTAAATCCCACAGTTTTAAAAGCAAATCCCATTACCAAGAAAGCGTCGCTAAAAATCAATTTGATCTTGGTTTCAAATGTGAATCCCACAATTTTAAAAGCAAAACCATTCACCAAGAAATTGGGAAAGGATCTTCAACTTGTTCGAAATATTGATCATAATGACAATTTATCACAGCTTTGGTTCGAGTCTGTGCAATTGGAGAACACGGAGACCATTAAATCCGTCTATATGCAAGCTAAGATGTTCCTAATCATATAGAAGGATATATTCAGCCCTACCTATGTTAATCTTATATCACCTCACCTCAAAGGAAAGGCTGGTTCAGTTTGTTGAAACCATTGATGCTATCAAGATCATTGGCCACAGCATTAATTTGAGGCTAGAGAATTGAACAGCACGAAGAGCCATAGGGTGAGACTAAATGCAAGTTAAGATGGCCTGTCTTAAAAAACGGGGAATTAAACCCTGCCCATGTTAACCTTATACCACCTCACAGTGTGAAAAATGCCATAAACAATGTTTACATGGTTTTAATGCAAATCCCATAACCATGAGAACCAGGCCAAAACAAGAAAGGATGTTTTAATTTGTTAGAAAACATTGATGACAATATTATCATTCTTCACAAACAGCATTGATGTGAGGCTAGGGAATCAGAGAGCATCAAGCCCATTTGATAATCCTATATGCAAGTTATAATGGTCCTACTTATGCAATAAACAATATCAACCTTATACACCCTAAAAGTCAAACCAATAAAGTCAACATAAACATTTTTTAGTAGTTCTAATGCAAATCCCACAACCAGGAATTCAGAAAGCCTTGTTTGGTTCAATCTATTGTAAACTTCAGGATAGTACTATAAGGCCTCCGAAATTGGAAAATAGTCATTTGAATGAGCATATATACGTTAGGATGGTGCCATTTAGAATACAATGTATTCAATCCTGCCCATGTTAACATTATATACCACCTCATTATAAAAAAATGAATCAATATATACAAAGTTTTCAAATAAAATTCCACTACCAAGTAATCAGGAAAGGCTGCTTCAAATGATTGAAAACATTGATCACAATATTATCATTGGTTACAGCATCGATTTGAGGTCCCGGGAATTGGCCATTGATGAGGATTCCCTGCCCAAAATCACAGAAAATATCGAAATTCAATCAATACCCAAATGCCTAGGACTATCTATCTTAATCATAAACTGATTTAACTTTAGCATTGAAAATGGACTAGATGTATAAAAACAGAATTAGAACCAAGTATTCTTCTAAATATTTTGCCTTATTTTTGAAAATTATCACCAAATCCATTTAGTATCATGACCCTATTTTGGTCTATGTATAGCAGAGGAAAAGTTATTAAAACAGTGCTTCTACCACCTTAGGTATGCCTGTTGCCCCTGATTATGATTTAGGAAATAACCGTGAAATTCTCAACTTTAGAATTAGAATTAAAAGAAAACATTATTCTATACTATTGCACATAGATTTTTTTTGGTCCGATGCCTTCAAATATGATTCAGCAAAATGAATATAAAATTCTGAACTCTCTAATTAGAATAAAAAGAATCCATTGATCTCTGACTTTAAAAAAATAACCACCTATATAATTGCACAATAGTGATGTCCATGATTCATAGCTCCGATTATGTTTACCCATAAATCAAAAACAGTGATGCCCATACTTATAATGTGAAAGTCTGAACTTAAAATAAAAATAAACCATTGATCTATAGCCTTAAAAAAAATTAGTATGACAGATAGCATGTTTACCACTTACCAAAGTGAGGCCCATAGTTATTGTTCAGAAAAAAACTGTAAAATTAACTCTAAAATTGAAATAAAAAGAAGAAATCATTAACCTAAAGCTCGATCTCTACAGTTGCATTGGGAAATGTAGAGCAGAAGCATATGTTGAGAAACATAGAACAAAATCGAACGACTCTTAATAGTTGTTCTCTGTTAAATTGTTTACTGGACTTTAATTTTAATCCTATTATCCTTTATTCTTATCTTTAAAGATCAAATTTTTTTAAACCCAATATTATTGAAGATGGATACATAAACTCACCTGCTGAGGAACACCCAGAGGGGAAATAGTACCATAAGTCACGTTCCATGTGAAGAATTTATATGGGTCTTCACACTGAACAACAGCCACAGCCATGCATAACAGAAATAATATAAGTGTATGCTGCACACAGTCCATCTTCATCATTTTTTTGCCTGCAACAAAACTACTGAAAGATCTCAACTTTGACTGTAACGACTTCAACATAAATAACTCATCTGGGTGTTTTGTAGTGTATATATACAAAAACTACGAACTATTTACCTCCATGTTTATCTTCGCTGTATTTTGCATGAGGAAGTTAAGCATAACGAATAAATTGCTGATTAGAGAATGTAGGCACGGTATTTACGTTCTGTTATGCTACCACAATCTCAATTTAGCCAACAAATTTATTACACAGCATGATCAAATTAATAGAATATGAGATGTTTGTTAGTATGATTGTATCGATGTCTGAGTCAGGTTATGTTTGGAGAGAGGCAGGTTATGGTCCTATGGAGGGCAGTTACGTTATAAAGTTTATGTGGTTCCATGAATTTTATAGCAATATATAATAAAAAAATTAAGTTTATAATTTTTAGGATGCTGGTGAACTTATCGAATTTTGAAGCAGCAGTAATGCTAAAAGATTGTAAATATCTTTTATTGATGGTATGTGATCTCAAAAAAAATCTTAAATTGGTGGAGTTAATTTCCAATCCCACCTCAAAAACAACCACTGGTATTCTAAGAATTCAAAAGTGGCCGTCTTATTTTTCAGCATAAGATTCCAATTTATTGTGTAGCAATTTTTCTCTCATCGCATGTAACCTCCCACCTAAAAAAAAATAGACCCTAAAGGCCTCTCCATGGGACTGCTTCCTAATATGAACGAAATACAATATAAAATGATATTGAAATAATAACAAATACGATCTTATATGAAAGCTCATTTACTTCTTTATATTTGTAAGGAAGAAAAGCACACCCCTAACACTTTTCATCATTCATTTTGGATGTACTTTGGCCCTTTATTCTTAGTGCAATGGTTTAGTGTGCAAATGCATGCGTTCCTCTATGAACTTGACATTATTCTTGAGCCTTGATTGGAATTAACTTTACACTTCCCAAGGATCTGGATCTAATCTTTATCCTTGCCATTTCCAATCCCAAATCAAACCTACATCAGTGGCTTTGACCCCCAAAGTCCCAAAATTAAATTTAATTCCCAAGCCGACTCAATTGCAACCAACCATTAGCCAGACTTGAGTGTAAAATACTCGAAATTACATGCTAGGGTTTTATATAAAAGGACAAATCCCTAATTCATTTATAAATCATGAGATCATCCACTATCACTCATTACTAGAGCATTTGAAAATAATTATTTGATCATAGAGAGCATGTGACATCAACATTTATATTCATAAGAATAGGTCTAAGCATATGGAAGAACTACTTGGTGTGTTTGTAAACTTGTTCCAAGTCATTAAATTGATCCAAGGGTTTCATTAAGGAAAAAGGTGGGGAGTAGGTTGCCTCCATGCCTAGTGCAAAAAATTCTATTAATAAATGTTCTAGCACCACTTTATTCAAATTATCAAAGGTGAAAATTTGTTAAGAAAGAAAACAAGCCTAGAATCACAACGTTTGGGTCAAAATTGTCGAACAAGTTTAGAATTGTAGGTGTATGGATCAAAGCTATTGATGTAGGATTTAACTAGAATGAAAAATAGTTAATATTGTGGTTTGTTCGAAGGTAAAATGATGCATGTCTAATTGGTGAGTGATGAAATGAATCATGTGATGTGATTTGCAACAAAATATTCTCCATTTGTTCCTAGAGTTAAGTACCTTAATCCTCTTTGTCAATTTTTAAAAGTGTTTTTTTAGTGTTTCTAACTCAACTCCTCAATTTAGGTTTATTAGCCTATCATTGTGAATTAATTGATTTACCCTAGATATTTGTATAGGAAACATTTATTTCTGTATGTAAAGTGATGAATCTAAATGATGTTACACCCCCTTGGGTTTGAGGCCTTTAGGGTTTGATTTTCTAATTTTATTTTTAGATCTAATCACTTTCTAATTTTATATCATATTTGAATATCATAATGAATCCCTCTATGCTCTTTAGTGATGATTACTCTTCCTTGTCTCATGATAGTAAGATAGACAATGATTGCATTTCCATGTTGTTCCCTTATATAATCTCTCTTGCCTATGTTTCTTTGTTAAAGGTATATGGCACTTTGATGTTTTTCTTTTACTTGCATGTGTATGATGTTAGTTCATTTTTTATAAATGATGATAATACCTCTTCCATGGCCTATGACAGTAACCTAACTCTTATTTTAGTCCTATATTCATTTGATACATCTAGGGATGATGCTTTGGTTGGGGTTGCCAAGATCTGAAGGCAAAGACCATGATAGACTTCCACAAGCAATGAGAGCACAAATAAGCTAAAATAAAAATCAAAAGTTAATTAAAATGTACAATAGAGCCTTTCATATATAGGCAAGGAAGTGGAGGTAGGAAGACAGAACTGAACAACTAACAACCCCTCCAAAAGTGTAACACTTGTGAGCTGAAATGACACGTGTTTGAGCATGTGACAAGTATACATGCACTAGTTGTCTCAAAAGGCGAGTACACATGTCTCAACCACATGAAGTGAGACAAAAAGCTAAAATTCCCTAAGTGGAGACTTAACTAGTGTAAATAGGACTCTCCTAGGCAGGCTAAAAGCTAACTAGTTTGATAATGTCCTTATTTACACTAACACCCCCCTTAAGTGCAACTTATGGAGTAGTGATACAATGATGATGGGTCTCGAATGCTAGGCCATGTTAGGTGCCCATGTACAATTTTTTTTTCTCATAAACAAAGTAAAGGAGAAAAACTAGTGGGAGAAACCCCTCTCCAAAAGAGAAAGTATGCATTATAGATATGTAAAAGTGAAGAAGATAGAAGGACTCAACATGACCCCCAAGGGCCACTTCTATCACAAAATTACAAGAAATATTGCCCACATAGGAGAGAAAGAGAGAAACTAGAGAGCCCCCCATAAGATGATAGATCTTGCAGTGCTGACTGATGCTCAAAGAAGAATGCAAAATGTAATCCTTGAATGTCGAACAACATTCCTTCCCTATGGAAGAAATATAATTGCAGAAACGTGAAAGTAATCTTCCCATGTGAGAAGAATAATGGAGGTCTCTGAATGCTGCACACAATCCAAAGATTGAAATGGAATAACTTGAAGTTGTACAAAAACCTCATGTGGAAGCTGATGTTGAATAGGATCAAGAGATGTAGGGACAACAATGTTGATGTGACAATAATATTTCATTGCCTAGTCATGATGTTATTAAATCCAGTGATACCATCCTTCCTACATGTCATGATAGTCCTCTACCCTTAGGTTCATGTTCTCTATTGCATTGAAATGAAATAAATTACATATGAGAAGAATAGAATAGGAAATATGTTGCAAATTCTTGATAATACTTGAGAATAATGTCACTTCAAGGGGGCAAACCTCCAAAATCATTCAATAAGAACATAACTCACAATATGATGCTAATAAACTAACCACTACCTCCTATATATACCATACTTATGCCATGGATTCAACCCAAGCTGACTCTATAAGTATGAAAAAGGTACATATGCCTACATGGCAATCCGATGATGAGATAGAGTCCTAATCATGTACATGTAAAAATGAAATATACGCATCTCTAAGAAACTTCTCTCTTGGAGACACGTGTCTTGATGTTTTCCCCTTTGTTATTTCTTCCCCATCCATCTAATTGACCTTCCAAGGTCTTGCATACCTCCTAACCACTCAACCAAGCCATTCTGGATGGGTTGCCCCTATCGCCTAGAAGGTCTCCAGGGGTGACCTTACAAATAAAGTGGGGTCTCTAGGGGTGACCCACTTTATATGTGTGTTCTTCCTCATTTGAAACCTTCAAAACCATTCTCTACCCTTCTAGACCATTTTCCAATCCTGAAACTACCTATGCAAATTGTAGACACCTAAAATGACCATTGCATTATTCATCTTGCATACATCATATTCTTCTAAATCACTTGCATCCAATGTTAATTAAATAACTTGATTATTTAATTAATGTCATTAATTTCTTCTAATTCATTCTAAATCCAACATTAATTGAAAAAATTCTATTTATTTAATTAATTCATCAAATTCACCACCTTTATTCTTCTATTTTCCCATTAATTAAATAAATAATTAATTTAATTAATTCATATCTCAATTCCTCTTATCCACAACAATTAAATAGTTTAATTAAATTAATTAATTGTTCCTCCAAAATTAAATTAATTGTTCAAATTTATTTAAGTTGACTTTTCAAATATCTTCTAAAAATAAATAAAATTAATATTTTATTTATATCTTCTTATTTCTCTCTCATGCACACTAAATTAAATAAATTTATTTATTTTGTTTCTAATTATCTTTTAATATCTTCTAAAAATATCTTTTTCCTCCATGCATACAAATTAAATAATTTATTATTTAATTTTATTCATAGCATGTCAAAAAGCAAAACAAAAGTTGAGTAAATTGACTTTTAAATCTTTGTTTTTATCAATCAACTCATAAAATAGAAAAAACATTCTATTTTTATGAAAACCAATCCTATCTTTAGTCAAGAAAGTAATTAACTCAATAAAACATCCTTTTGCATGGAACTTGTCGTGTGCACATTCCTTCATGTCTTCTCAATTTATCTCATCCATCCTTTTCATTGAATTATCTCCACCATTGATCGATCTTCCCTAAAAGCTATATATACGTCCATTCACCTCTTCACAAATCCTCCGTGATCATTAAGCTTTGGGCATTCATAGAGCGCTTTGAGCTTCCATATCATTGAGCACATTACATCCATTAAGCACATCATTCATCCACGCTTGTTGCAACCATGGTCATGCAAAGTACAAGAGCAATCCACATTTAAACCAAGGAATAAATACAATCTTAGGTGGTAATGTTCTTTGTTTATTTGCATTGAATTGTGGTTATTATCTTTGATCTATTTATTAAGGTTGTAGGATTGGGTTTGATTTATTTATGCTTGATCTAATTAACTTAATTTTCCCTATACACATTCTAGCACGCCTGGTGGGACCCATTCCCTGATCTAATTTTATTTTTCTTGAGAAAATTTTGTTTTTAAAGCTATAGGTACAGGTTGGTGCCTTTGGCAGGAAGTGACATGCCTTTGGTCGACAGAATCATGCTTCTGGTCAAAAGAAGCTCGCCTCTGGCATGCAGAACTGCGCCTTTGGCTAACATACCCACACTTTTGATTTCTGTTGTTTTCTGACTTAGTTAATGATCTTGCAAGTTTTTTAGCATCTGATTTATTTGATTTATGCATATAAGTTGTTGTATTTGCAGGCATCCATCCTATTTGTTCATAAGCTGATTTATTTGTGGGCATGCTTTTTTTACCTAATTGAGAACTTACCTATTGTTTGTTGTTTGATTTTGGTTCAGGATAATAGATTCATCTTTCCATCCAACCCCTTGGCCTATCAAAAGTCCACTTGCTTACCTTTTGATGACGCGTTTGACTTTATTTTTTGGATTTTGCAGGATATAGGTAGAAACTCACCTTTGAAAAATAAAAGATCACCTTTAGCATACAGAAATGTGCTTTCAGAAAATAGTAACTTGCCTCTGCTATAAATTTCTACAATTTTGATTAACAGAAATTTGGCTTTGGTCACTGTTTCTATGCTTTTGGTCTGATTATTGATTTTTTTTGTAACAAAATGTTTTTTAGATATTAATCACAACTTTTGTAGCCTCTTATAACTTGACAGAGAAACAAAAGAGAGATTGCTAACAAGTTTTATGCAGGACACTTGTCAAAGGATCTATTTTTATCACTAAGTCTTAGAAACACTTCAATTTCTTAAAGGTAATTTACGATTGTCTACTTTGTCTTGAATATCTACATACGTATGCTCTCTCCTTGTATTGAATGGTGATCTTGGAGATCCAAAATATTAGATCATTCACTTATTACTTTATTTTCTTTATTCCCGTGGACTTGAGAGTCATACATATGCTCTTCTCTCACATTGCAAAATGATCTCGAGAATCAAAAGTACTCGATATCCTTTCTAGGAGGCCCACTAGTGGATTTCATCACCTCTAGGGATGACCTCAACCGCGTGTTCTTGCGCGGTATATAAACATTACGATAATTGAAAGACTCATTTCAAAGGAAGGACCCCTTCTTGCTAAGCAAAAGCCTTGAGATCCTTGGTCTGCTAAGACTTGATTTGGTTTGTGCAAGATCAGAAGTTGGGACACCCTCGTTCACAGACTTGTGTACCCTGTACCTCGTGTATATTTGGGGACTCCTTAGACACCTTGTGATCCTAGATAAGATCTTCAGCCATCATATCCTTCGATGCATCACAACTGCATGGAGGAGAAGAGCTCATGCTTGTACCTTCATTAATTAGAGATAGAATATGCTTTTGGGCAAGACTTAAGTGTCTCCAAGAGTAAGGGATGTAAGGTGGTCCATGATCTTGCATTCCCTACCTATCCTAGCAATGATAAGATGGTATTAAGGGGGTGGAAATAGCCATTATCTAATAGTGGAGATTGAAGCTGCACCTAAGTGAGTCCACGAGATATGACACTCCTACTTGAATAATTTTAGGTTATTGTACAAGTGTTTCGTATGTATTCTTTTTATCTACCAGTATTCACCATTTGTTTATCCACAGAGGTTAATAGCCTCGTGCACCCAATTCCTAGAGTCAGTCAACAACCATTATGTCTAGTTTGTTTAATTTTTCTTGCCAAAGAACTCCAAACTATCATTCCAACCAAACACTGTCACATAAACCCACTTTTGAGTTACAAAACTATGCTTTTGCATAGTTTTATTGTGCTTCTAGCAGATAGAAACTCACCTCTGGCACACAAAAACTTGCCTTTGGCAGATAGAAACTCACCTCTAGCACACAAAAACTCACTTTTAGCATACAGTATTGTGCCTCTGGTCCTGTTACATTTTTCAACCATTTTACACATAAATGCACCTTTGAATTATCCTAACAACACCTCTGGCATACATAAACTCACCTTTGGTCAACAGTCCTATGCTTTTGGTTCACAAAACTACACCTTTGAGCTATCTTGCTACCACTTTTGAGCTATCTTGATACTGCCTTTGGTATACAGTCGTGCTCTTTTGGTTAATTACAATCATTAGTCATCTTTGTACCTAGAATCAGAAAATATCCACTTTCAGACAAAATTAACCTTAGACCTAATATCCTATAGTCTATCCATCCTCAGTGCTTTGGTCATCAAATTAGTTTCATCCATCTTCATATCAAAATTTAGACTTTTAGAGCCTTTTATCCTCTTGAGACTGATAATCATCATTATCATCAAATATAGCCTAGACATTATCTAGCTATTTAGCTTTAGTTTGGCTTTCATCCCAGAATCTAGATCACATCTTCTAGTTTGTCTTTGATTTGAGAAGTTGCCTCTCTTAGATCCTTAAAGATAAATTAGCATATTTATAGTGACATAGCTAGCTTAGGAGAGTTGCTTCTCTTGAGTTGGTCAAACTCACTATCCATATCTATCTTTCCTTGAGGTCATCAGTCTATCTCTTCAAAGATCATCCAAATCACATCAGCAATTGATCTAGATTTTATCAATTATCTCAAAAACAACCAATCAATACAATCACCCTAATAGTCTCAACCTTGTCACAAGAGTCCAAACATCACTCCATCTAACCTCAATCTTTGTCATAGAAAATCTAAAATATCATATTGCTGTGACTAGAAATCAACATCGCTTAGCCATGGAGGCTAGCCAAAATAATCCTCAAAACAATCCCCAAAACAACCCTCATGATGTCAATACTACATTGATAGATGCCAGACAATTTACCATGGGTTTGAACCCTCATGACTCTCTTCCAAAAGCATACACTATGGGTCTCTCTTCATCTCATCAATATGGACAAACCTCCCAAGAAGTGTCACAAGACCAAACTAAAGAATTGCAAAATCTTGAGATTTTAGACACCATAGATAGGCTCTTAGCTTCCGATCCTAATAGATTCTTTCTTTTGCTTGCTAAGCAAGGAGCTAAGCTACCTAACGATTTTGACACATCCACACTTAAAGAGCAAGAAATTAATGATTAATGATGCTATTGCTGCTATGGGTAGATCACACCTAACTCCTATTCAAACTATGTCTACCATATCATCCATAACTCCAACTTCACCTTCGCATGGTGTTCCTGTAACACCCTTCACCTATAAGTATCACAACCCACTATATCAACCCCTCACAACACTTGAGCCTCTTCTTGTCCCCATAGAAATTTATCAAATGAATCAATCAAATCCCTTCTTCACCACATCCACACCTCCATCATCTCAAATCCCAAACATAGTGTCACAAGTTTAATCTTCCATTCCTAATGTTACTTATGCCACTCCTCCACAAGTGTCACAAGTTCAATCTTCCATTCCTAATGTTGCTAATGCCACTCCTCCACAAGTGTCACAAGTCCATTCTTCCATTCCCAATGTTGCTTATGCCACTCCTCCACAAGTGTCACAAGTCCATTCTTCCATCCCTAATGTCTCTTATGCCACTCCTCCACAAGTATCACAAGTTCAAACATCTATTCCTCAACATTCTTACATCATTCCACCCCAACACTCCCAAACTCAACACTCTTACATCAATCCACCACAACATTCTCAATCTCAACACTCCTACATCACCCCTCCACAAAACTCGCAAGCTCAAAACTTCTACATGAATCTACCCCAAAACAATCCTCACAATTCTTATGATCTATACAGTATCCACTCATATACATCCAACAACAATCCCTCTTATGTAGCACAAAAACCACCATCTATCCAACATGGTCTTGCTCAACAACAACCCACATCAGAACTTGATCTTAAATTTGCCAATTTACAAAAGTAAATTTCAGATCTCACCCTTGGACACACAAAGAAAACTTTCTCTTTAGAGAAGGTTTGTCCACTCCCCTTTGATTGGTCACTACCTATGATCCCTTTTCCTCCAAACTTTGACATGCCAAAATTTGACAAATATAAGGAAAAGGTGACCCAAAAGAACATCTCAAGGAGTTTTAAATTGCTTGCCTAGAGGTTGTCCATAACAAAACTTATCTCTTATGCCTCTTCCCTCATAGTCTTGGAGGGAAAGCAATAGAATGGTTTTCTCATCTACCCACGGGTATCAAGACATTCAATGAATTGGCTGAAAAGTTTGTCACACACTTTTCCTTCAATATCAAACATGAGATATCCATGACAAAATTGTGCAATAACAAACAACATAATGTAGAAACTTTCATCTCCTTACAAAGATGGCAAAATATGGCTAGTAAATTCCCTTGGCCTATCCCAGAAAAAACAACTAGTTAGCATATTCGTCAAGAATCTCAATCATAAAATTGGATTTCATTTACAAATCCAATGTGCTAACTCATTTGATGAAATCATATCCAATGTTGAAAAGGCCCTCATAGCAAAAGGATTAGTCAAAATATTCAAAGAGACGAAAGACAACCCTCAATCATCTAATGATAAACCTCAATTATGGTCTAAGAACAAAAATGTTGTCAATGATGGTGTTGTGGACACTAAACATGTTCAAACTCTCCAAACACCAGTCAATCTTCAATCACCTACAAAAACTACTCCATCTACTCCTAGAAGGCAACCTAAACAAGACTACCCCCTAGACGTAGATTCACTCCTTTGGGAGAACCTATCAAATCAATCCTAAGGAAACTTGTACAAAGTGGACTCATCACACTACTAGAAGATTGTCAATATGATGAACCTACTTTAAAACCCTCTTGGTACAAAGACAATGAATATTGTGAATACCATAGAGTTAAAGGACATAAAACCTTGGGATGCATGAAACTGAAGAATCTCATCCAAAATCTCATAGATAGAGGAGAAGTCACTATTAATGATCCTCCAAAACAAACAACAAACAAATACCTCAACAAGTACAAGGATACATTCCCTCCACATGGTAAAGGAAATAATCTTGATAAAGGTAAAAATGTCAACAAAGCTTCCACTTCCTATGATTCGATTGTCGGTTGTTTCAAAGAAAGTCGTGTGTCCACTCTTTCCATCAAGGCTAAAACCCCTGATTGTGCTGTTATAACTCATCGTGGTCATGTCATCCTTCATGGGCCAACACTTGATATCCATATAAATTCTGAGTATAATATACTAGACCATCTACTAAAGACCCCAACACAAATATCCATTTTAGATCTCCTAAAGTCATCACCTGCACATAAAGCAGTGCTTGAAAAAGCTCTCCAAGAGTCGTCTATTCCAAACAACATAGATGTCATAGAATTCCAAGCCATGATAGGTCACATTGCTTCATCATACCACATGATCTTCACTGAAAAAGACCTTCCATCTCAAAACCCTCGCCATAATGATGCCCTCCATATTGAAGTATTCATCCATCAATGCAAGGTCAAACATATTCTTATAGATGGTGGTGTTGGCTTGAACATTTGTTCACTAAAATTGCTAAGACAATTGGGATTCTTTGAGGATATTATTGATCCTAAACAATCTATCACTATTAAGGTTTATGATGATGCAGAACACCTGTTAGAAGGTGTAATCCATTTCCCTATTCAAGTTGGTCCTGTTATATTAGAAACTCACTGCCAAGTACTGGACCTTGATCTACCTTATAATATCATCCTAGGTCATCCATGGATTCATACAATGCAGGCCGTTCCTTCCACGTACCATCAATGTCTCAAGTTTCCTTTCAATGGTACTAAAATTACTATTCTTGGAGACCTAAATCCTTTTGAGTTTTGTCATGCCATGCAAGGGTGATATTAGAACACCAACCAAATCCCAAATAACATCGAATCCCTACCATCTCCTTCATTTTTTGATCTAGATACTTTGATAAAAGCCTCAGTTGATAAATCCATCCTTAAGATCAAGGTCCGATACAGAGACATAGGGTTTGGTGAATATGACCTTCAAAAATCTTGCTATGTGGGAAGGATGCCTTTATAACCTAAATCATATGGCAAACCACCTGTAGTAAAAGTCAATAAAAAGGTAACCCTACAAGTTAACCCAACAATATTCATTCATTGGGAAATGCTAGAAGATGAATGTATTGAAGATATCTCTTCTTGGATATTCCAAGATGAAAAAGATTTAGTCACAATACCTGTTGAACAATATAACAAAGGTCTCTGAATGGTAAAGAACATGGGTTATAAGGGCCAAGGTGGTCTTGGCATGCACAAAAAAGGAAATTTAGAACCCATCATTGTGACTAAGAAGAACAACAAGCATGGTTTAGGATACGGTAAGGAGGTACCACATTCCTCAGACATTGAGTTTATTCTTGATGAGGTAGAGAAGACTTTCCCCACTGTTTCAATTTCTAAAGAGGATACTATCGATGACTCCTCCCTACAGCTCACAGACCTATTTCAAGAAACCTCAATATTCATGATATCATCCATCTCCATTACATCCAAAATGAAAACCCAAGATCTTCCACTCATCTACCTTGAACTTATTGATTGGGACCAACAAGAGGCGCCCCCCATTCTTGACATCTTTTAGAATGATGAGGCTATTACATAATTCACGGGACTCTGAGACAGTATTCCACTTGGTGACCATAAAGCTAGGTTTGTCATGGACTTAGATCAAAAAGCATACTTTGGTGAGAATGGCAAATCCTCCAGTCGCAAAAATGAAAAGAAAATAAATATATCCCCAGGTGAAAACCACATTGTGGCACCTTCTGATCATTAAAAAGTAAAAATAAAGGATGTATCCAATGGTGAAAACCTCTTTGAGGCACTTGAGGATGGAGGATTTGACCTTCCCTTACCTACAAAGTATCAAGATAAATCTTCACTTTTGGTTAAAAAATCACAAGAGATGAATTTAGGCACAACTCAAAACCCCAAGATCACATTTCTAGCAGCTTCACTTTCAGAACAAGAGAGGAAAGATTTCACAAATTTCTTCTTGCAAAGGACAATCAACTTTGCTTGGTCATATGCCGACAAGCCTAGGTTGGACCCT
The DNA here is from genome assembly GCA_027924645.1 of Cunninghamia lanceolata. Taxonomy (NCBI): domain Eukaryota; kingdom Viridiplantae; phylum Streptophyta; class Pinopsida; order Cupressales; family Cupressaceae; genus Cunninghamia; species Cunninghamia lanceolata. The sequence continues at coordinate 9,295,379 of BSBN01000093.1, read as the reverse complement.
TCATTAATGGTTCATCATTTAGTAGTATTTCCAAATGTCAATCCCGTCAAACAAAAGCTTCATAAGATGCATCCACAAATAGCACTATTGGTAAAAGCAAATCTTTAGAAGTTGCTAGATGTGAAGTTCATATGACCTATTGATTATCCAGAGTGGGCTTCAAACTTGGTACCTATTTCCAAAGTCAATGGGGGCATCCACATTTGCACAGACTTTAGACACCTTAACAAAGCGTGTCCTAAATAAGACTTTCCATTACCTAATATTGACATTATTGTAGATTTAACAAGGACCACGAAATGCTTTCCCTAATGGATGGTTTTTCCAGATACAATAAGATTATCATAGCACCAGAGGATTAACATAATACAATTTTTACATGTCGTTTGGGCACCTATTGTTGGCAAGTCATGCCTTTTGGTCTAAAGAATGTAGGAGCTACCTATCAAAGAGCAACGACAGTAATATTTCATGACCTTTTTCACACCATTATGGAAGACTGTTGATGATATATTAGGCAAATCTATTACTAGAGCAGATCATTTACAGGATCTGGGACAAATATTTGACAGATTAGAGAAATATCAACTGAGGCTCAACCCTAAGAAATGTACATATTTGGTGTTACTTCAGGGAAATTGTTGGGATACATTGTATCTCGTAGAGGACTTGAAGTAGACCCTGCCAAGGTCAAAGCTATAGTTGAAATGCCTCCACCTTCCACTCTAAAACAACTAAGGAGCCTTCAAGGGAAATTGTGATCCATTAGATGGTTCATATCACAATTAGCAAATAAATGTCAACCATTTCTACACTTGCTCTGAAAGGATGTCTCATTCCAATGAGATAGTAAGTGTTAAGAAGCATTTGATCAACTCAAGGAATATCTAGCTACACCTCCAGTTTTGGTACCACTAATTCCAGATAGAACTTTATTATTATATATCTCTACTACATCCACAACATTAGGTGCTCTCCTATCACAACATGATGATTTAGGAAAGGGATAGGCAATTTACTACATTAGTCGCACCTTAGTTGGCTATGAGCTTAATTATACTCCCATGGAGCACACATGTCTAGTAGTAGTGTTTGCTTCCCAAAATGTTGCAGAACTATATGTTAAACCAACACACCAAGCTCATTTCTAAGATAGATCCATTGAAATATCTTTTATCCAAGACAACCCTCATAGGCAGACTAGTGAAGTGGGTCATGATTCTAAGTGAGTTTGACATAGAGTATGTTGATCGAAAGGCTATCAAAGGACAAGTTATAGCAGATCAACTAGCAGAGGCTCCTATGACGAATACAAACCCTATGCTCTCCAATTTTTTAGATGAAGGGATATTTAATCTTTCTACCTCAGTTGAATGGAAAGTATACTTTGATGGTTCCTATACCCAACATGGTTTAGGAGATGGAATCATTGTCATTACAACACAGGGTGATTACATTCCAAAGTCATATTGGCGATCTTTCCCTTGCACCAACAATATTGTCGAGTATGAAGCTCTACTTATAGGCCTCCTCATAGCAGTACAATGGAATATCAAACAACTACAGTGTTGCAAATATGTGTCTAATCATTGATGCCAACATATTCTTGTTGCCATTGGTGTCAACTGTATCCTGTGTTGTTGCTTGTTTAGAAGACTAAAATGTTAAGGATATTGAGAAAATTAATGAAGATCAATGTATGCGGACCATATGGCTATGTAGAGGATTGTCTAAAGTAGCTCTAGTTAAGTTTTGAGAGGTTCACATGAATATTTGAAGAAGCTATGGTCATTTGAGTAGAACTGGGTTTTGCTGTGTTCAGAAGAGACAGAGTGACAGTAAATTGGTTTAGATTGCTCCGCATTGAAATATTATGATCTACGGTTCTAGAGGCATGTTTGGGAAATTAGTGTGTATCATCAACTCAAGTGGTTCGTGGTTTAGATGTCTGCAAGCAATCTTTCTAGTGTGACAGTCATGGCAGACAATGTTCTTGAGGTTCCGGGAGAAGATGCAAGTGATTTTGATAATTTGGAGGAGTGCAGATGTCTTTGTTAAATTCAATGTACTTGTGGAGGTCTCTGGATCATGCACCTACTATGTTGGAGGTTTGCATTGAAGATTGAGCTTGTTGTTGAAGATTTCTTCTTTAGTGTTGCTATTTTTCCCAGTCTTGGATGATCGGATGATTCAAGCGTGTTGCGGATGATCTAAGAGCAATTCTATGGAGCGTAGCGTGTTAATCGAGGAAGATTTGAGTCCCAGTTATGTTTGGCCAATAGCTTAGTGATTCGCATTAAGTTAGATGTTTGGAGTGCCAACCTTGATGTTTATTCCAAGGTTGATGAAGCATATAAAGGCGTGCAATTGAGTTATGGAAAATTATCCTTGTGTGAAATAATTAAATCCCAAGAAAGGATCAGAGGCAGAGTAGAGAAGAGGAGGAGCAGAGGAACAAGAATAGTAAAGGATGAAGTGATAGTGAAGAAGTATTTAGGAGAAGAGCATAAGTTTTATGAGCACTAAATGAGACTGAACCAGACATGAAGAAGATGCTATTTCTCAGTTAATTCCTTCTGTATTAAACATAAATTCTATAGGCAGTGAGCCTCTTTTGAGCAGTGAGCTTTGGGCAGTGCACCCAAAGGAAAGTGCCTTCCCATTTTCAAGTACCTTTAATAGGGTACGAATCTTGTGGGTTAACCCCCACCATGGTTTTCCCTTAACCAAGTTTCCACATTAAAAATCTTGGTGTCAAGTGTGTTAATTGTGTTTTTGCTCATGTGTTATTGTTTCATACTTTAATGTTTGCATCATTAATCTGTTTGTAAGTTGTGAAAGAAGATTAAAAAGAGAAAAGGTTAATTTTGTGGGACAACTGATTCACCCCCCTCTTAGTTGTCTGACCTAATTCCAACAATTGGTATCAGAGCCAAGTTCCTCTGAAAGAAGCTTGACCGCTTGAGGAGACTAGAATGTCGACTTACAAGAAAGACAGTCTGAGATTTGATGGAACAAAGTACACTCTATGGAAGATGCACATGCAATGTCATTTGCAATGTATGGGAGATGCGTACTAGTTGATAACTAAGAATGAATATAAGATTTCAGAAAAAGGTCCTACAACTCCAGATGAAATCAAAGATACTAAGAACAACACTCGAGCTATAGAAGCCTTGTTGAGTGCCCTATCTGATACAGAAATGACAAATGTATTAGAATTGAAAACTATACATGAAATTTGGGAGAAGTTGGAAACACTGCATGAAGGTGATGAACATGTCAAATGTGCTAAGCTACAAAGCTTAAAGGGTAGAAATGAAAGCTTAAGGATGAGTGACTATGCAAATATTACCTCCTACATGCTAAAAGTGAATGAACTTGTGAGCGGTATAAGTTGTGTTGGTGGAAAATTGGAAGAATCATAAATTGTGCCAAAGTGCTCAGATCCTTACCTCCAGCCTACAAGCATAAAGTTGCTACCATTGAAGAAATCAAGACTGTGAAAACTGTTACAAGGGATCAGTTGGTTGGTAAACTTTTAGCATTTGAAATGAGTGAGTTTGGTGATTCTCTTCCTAAGTCTGAATCTGCATTTAAAGCTAGTATTCATGGAAAACAAAAATATGATCTGGGTGAAATCTCTTCAAGAAGATCTAATAGATTCGATAGGACAAGGAAGGATCTTGAAGGTGATGAAACTGAGTTTGATGAACTTGAAGCCCTTTTTGCCAAAAGATTGCCAAGAGGATCCGGTAAGTATGAAGGAAAGTTGCCATTCAAATATTTTGCTTGTAATAAGATTAGTCATTTTGCCTCAAGGTGTCCGGAGAGGGGTTCAAGGCCAAACCCTAACAGGCCTAGAGTTTAGAAGAAATGCTATGTCCAAGAAGTTGGTGAAGAAGGAGTCATAGATGATGAATCTGATCATGGAGGTTCCACTGAAAATGATTGGGTATTCATTGCTATCAAAGAAGAAGATCCAGTGCCTACTGAATCTACTAGCTGTGCAAATGTGGAAAGTGCATTCGCTGCTCAGGTTGTAAAAAAGATGAATGGGTAATTGACAGTGGATGTTCTCATCATATGACTGGTGATAAAAGTAAGTTTGTAAGCTTTGAAAAATATGAAGGTGGAATTGTGAAATTTGGAGATAACTTAGCTGGTAGAATCCATGGTAGAGGATCCATCTCTTTTGATGGTAAGAATAACACTAATGATGTTCTGTATGTGGAAGGATTGAAGCATAATCTTCTTACTGTTGAATGGTTGGTTGACAAGGGTTATGATCTCTGATTCAAGGATGGAAAATGCAGAATCTTGGAAAGCTCTGGAACTGAAATTACATCTGGTACTCAGACTAGAGGTAACATCTTTCATTTAAGTAGTTCTGGAAAAAGTTGTTTGATTGGTCAAATTGATCAGAGTTGATTATGGCATAGGAGAATGTGTCCTGTGAATTTTGATAACATTGTCAAGATAAGTTCTACTCAGGATGTGAGAGATCTTCCAAAACTTGTGAAACCTGCTGATAGCATGTGTAGAGAATGTCAATTGGGTAAACAAAATAAAATTTCATTCAAGAGTAAAGAACAATTTTCAAGTGGACGGCTGGAACTTGTGCATACTGATCTATGTGGCCCTGCTAGAATTAGGAGTATGCAAGGAGACAAATATTTTATGTTGTTGATTGATGATTACTCCCAGATGATGTGGGTAACCTTTTGAAAGAAAAATCAGAAGCTCTTGACAAGTTCAAGGTGTTCAAGGTTATGGTGGAAAATGAGATTGGTGAAAAAATAAAGTGTCTGAGATCTGACAGAGGTGGAGAGTTTACCTCCGGTGAGTTTGATACATTCTATGAAAAGCATGGAATAAAAAGACAGTTATCTGATCCTAGGACTCCTCAGCAAAATGGAGTCATGGAAAGAAAGAACGGGACCATTCAAGAAGCTGCCACGACCATGATGATGGAAGCAAATATTCCACAAGTCTATTGGAGAGAAGCTGTGAGTACTACTACCTACACTCTCAACTGGGTGCAGATCAAAGGCAATTTTGGTAAGACCCCTTATGAACTGTGGTTTGGTTATCCTCCTACTGTGAGATACTTCAGAGTTTTTGGTAGTAAGTGCTATATCAAAAGAGATGATGATCTAGGCAAGTTTGAAGCAAGAAGTGATGAAGGGATATTTTTGGGTTACTCTACTCAAAGCAAGGCATACCGGTGCTTTAACAAAAGATTGAAAAAGATTGTTTAAAGTGCAAATGTTAGAGTTGATGAGAGCAAAGAAGGACATTCCAGGTCTTGTCGATATGAATTAGATGATCAAGATGAAAGTCAAAGTCAAGGAAGACAAGTTCAAACCTAGACTCACATTTAGGTTGATCCAGAAAATCCAGTAACTCAAGAGGTTAATACAGATGTTGAAGAACAAGCTCAAGAAACAGAGGTTCAAATAAATCCCAAAACTCCTAGGTATGTAAGACTGAATCATCTTGAAGATCAGATCATAGGAGATAGATATAAAGGTGTTCGAACTAGGAAAAGAATTGCTAAAGATCAAGAGGAAATTTGTTTGATTTCAAAGATTGAACCAAATTCAGTAAGTGAAGCTTGCAATGATGAAAATTGGGTAAAATCCATGGAAGAAGAATTAATGCAAAAAGAAAAGAATCACACTTGGGATCTTGTCCCTAGACCTAAAGACAAAAATGTGATTGGAACTAAATGGGTCTTTCGGAATAAACTAAATGAAGACGGTGAAGTTGTAAGAAACAAAGCAAGGTTGGTCTGCAAAGGATATTCTCAAGTGCAAGGAATTGATTTTGAAGAAACTTTTGCTCCGGTGGCAAGAATAGAGACAATTAGATTATTTCTTGCATTTTCTACTTATAAATATTTCAAGGTCTATCAAATAGATGTCAAGTCAACATTCCTAAACAGAGAATTAGAAGAAGAAGTCTATATTGAGCAATCGAAAGGATTTCAGTTGTTTGATCAGAGAGATATGGTCTGCAGGTTGAGGAAAGCATTGTATGGACTCAAACAAGCCCTAAGAGCTTGGTATGCAAGATTAGATAAGTATCTGCTAAAGCTAGGATATATCAAAGACACTACTGACAATAATCTTTACTTTAAGATTGATCATGAGCACATTCTGATTGTTGAGGTATTTGTTGATGATATCATTTTTGGTGGAAATGAGAGTATGTGCAAAACATTTGCTGATCAAATGTAGAGTGAATTTGAGATGTCCATGTTTGCTGAAATGAATTTCTTCTTAGGTCTGCAAATCATTCAGTCAGATAAAGGTATCTTCATATCTCAATCTAATTATGTGAGAGAATTATTGAAAAAGTTTGGAATGGAAGATTCAAAGCCAGTGGGTACAACCATGGTAACTAGATGTAAGCTGAGTAAGGATTAGGCAAATAAAAAAGGTATAGATCAATGATTGGAGGACTACTCTATCTGACTCAGACCAGACCTAATATCATGAATGCAGTTGGACTTGTTGCTAGATTTCAAGATGATCCTAGAGAATCCCATGTTGTAGTAGTCAAGAGAATTTTTAGATTTCTCAAAGGGACCCTTGATTATGGCTTATGATATCCAAAGGATAATGGCTTTACTCTTCATGCATATATAGATGTTGATTGGGCAGGAGATATGGATGATAGAAAAAGTACCAGTGGTGTTTCATTCTTCTTGGGAAGTAAATTGGTTTCTTGGTTGAGAAAAAAATAGGAGGCAATATCCCTATCTACAACAAAGGTAGAGTATATAGCAGCAACAAACAATTGTACTCAAGTTATGTGGATGAAGCAAATGTTGAAGGACATCAGAATTGTGTTTGAGGAGCTTCTCACAATCTTCTGTGATAATTCAAGTGCAATAAGCATCTCAAAGAATCTAGTGTTGCATTCAAAGACAAAGCACATATCAATCAAGTTTCACTTTTTGAGAGAGAAGGTTAATGAGAATGAAATCATATTGGAGTTTGTTTCTTCAAAGGATCAGATTGCAAATATTTTCACCAAGCCTCTACCCAAGGATACTTTTGAGTATCTCAAAGTGAAGTTTGGGGTTATTACCACTCTTGATCAGAACTAAGATGTACTAGGGTGCATCAGTCCAGTGGAATTCACAGTCATATCTTGTGATCGGGATTGATTTTAAGGAGATACTACTCAGGGGGAGTAGTCAGTATGCAAATTTTGAGATCAGTCTACAACAAAAAAGGGAAGAAAAGATAGCAAATATGTGCCCTTTTCCATTGATGTCAAAGGGGGAGAGAAGTCATGTGAAAAACTAGTTGCTGATGAAAGGGGGAGCAGTGAAAAAAGTAGTTGCAAAAGTGATAATAGAAAGGGGGAGAAGTTCTTGTCTTGATGGTTGAATCAGTTTTTCACATCATATGTTGCCATCAATGACAAAGGGGGAGATTGTTGCAAATATGTACCTAATCAATGTTGTCATTGATGTCAACATATCCTTGTTGCCATTGGTGTCAATTGTATTCTATTTTGTTGCCTGTTTAGAAGACTGGAATGTTAAGGATATTGAGAAAATTAATGAAAATCAATGTATACGAACCATATGGCTATGTAGAGGATTGTTTGAAGTAGCTCTAGTTAAGTTTTGAGAGGTCCGCATGAAGATTTGAAGAAGCTATGGTCATCTGAGTAGAATTGGGTTTTGCTGTGTTCAGAAGAGATAGAGTGACAGTAAATTGGTCTGGATTGCTCCGCATTGAAATATTATGATCTGCGGTTCTAGAGGCATGTTTGGGAAGTCAGTGTGTATCATCAACTCAAGTGGTTCATGGTTTAGAGGTCCGCAAGCAATCTTTCTAGTGTAACAGTCATGGCAGATAGTGTTCTTAAGGTTCTGGGAGAAGATGCAAGTGATTCTAATAATTTGGAGGAGTGCGGATGTCTTTGTTAAATTCAATGTGCTTGTGGAGGTCTCTAGATTGTGTGTCTGCTGTGTTGGAGGTCTGCATTGAAGATTGAGCTTGTTGTTGAAGATTTCTTCTTTACTGTTGTTGTTTTTCCCAGTCTTGGCCGACCAGATGATTCAAGCATGTTACAGATGATCTAAGAGAAATTCTATGGAGCATAGCATATTGATCAAGGAAGATTTGAGTCCCAGTTATGTTTGGCTGATAGCTTAGTGATTCACATTAAGTCAGATGTTTGGAGTTCCAACCTTGATTTTTATTCCAAGGTTGATGAAGCATATAAAGGTGTGCAGTTGAGTTATGGAAAATTATCCTTGTGCAAAATAATCAAATCCCAAGAAATGATTAGAGGCAGAGCAGAGAAGAGGAGGAGCAGAGGAACAATAATAGTAAAGGATGAAGTGATAGTGAAGAAGTATTTGGGAGAAGAGTAGAAGTTTTTTGAGCACTCAATGAGACTGAACCAGGCATGAAGAAGATGCTATTTCTCAGTTAATTCCTTCTGTATTAAATATAAATTTTATAGACAGTGAGCCTCTTTTGAGTAGTGAGCTCTGGGTAGTGCGCCCAAAGGCAAGTGCCTTCCCATTTTCAAGTACTTTTATCAGGGTACGAATCTTGTGGGTTAACCCCCACCGTGGTTTCCCTTAACTAGGTTTCCACGTTAAAAATCTTGGTGTCAAGTGTGTTAATTGTGTTTCTGCTCATGTCTTATTGTTTCATGCTTTAATGTGTACATCATTAATCTGTTTGTAAGTTGTGAAAGAAGATTAAAAAGAGAAAAGGTTAATTTTGTGGGACAACTGATTCACCCCCCCTCTTAGTTGTCTAGCCTAATTCCAACATACAAGTCTATGGAGATTCACAACTGGTTATTAGACCAGTTATAGACGAGTACCAAACAAAAGATGATAGGTTGATGCTCTATAAAAGAATGGTTGATGAGTACAACCAACATTTTTCTGCTATTTCATTTGAACAAATCCCTAGGTTGAATAACAAGGTTGCCAATGTTATGGCTATTGTTGGATCCCTCTTGGCCATGCCTACATACACTCAATGTTGTGAATTCTTGGTCAAGCAACTATTCATACCGACCGTTGATGTTCCACCTATTGAAATTATCTATGAACTTGTTGGTCCCAATTCTCCCTAGTACCACAACACCTATGAATACCTCCATGATAACACCATCTCATCAAACCTTACATCTACCCAAAGAAAACCTTCATCCACCGAGCCTCTCATTTTACTATCCTTGGTGACACTTTATACCACAGGAGTCTTGATGGTATCCTCCTTATATGTCTTAACTTGGAAGAAGCTAATGTTGCCTTACGAGATGTACACGAAAGTGTCTGTGGATTACATTCCACCAGTCCTAACCTAACTAAGACATTGATCTGCATAGGTTATTATTGGCCCACAATGGAACAAGATACAAATTAGTTTTCCAAGAAATGTCTTCAATGCTAGCAACATGGAGATTTGATTCATGCACCAGCACATCAGCTACAACCTGTTACTACACCATGGCCACTTCACAATGGGGACTCAACCTCATAGGTAAAATCCATCCATCATATTCTAATGGATATAATTTTATCATCACCACCACTTAATACTTCACGAAGTGGGTAGAAGCTATTCCCATGACCTATATCATAGGCAAACAAATAGCTAAGTTTATCTTGAACTATCTCATTTTCCAGTACGGTATTCCCCTAGCTATAGTAACTGATAATGGTAGACCATTTAAAAACTAAGATGTCCATGCCTTGTGCATCCAATACCATATTCAACATCGCTTTTGTACCCCATACTATCCACAAAGTAACAACCAAGATGAGGCTTCCAACAAAACCATATTGAAAATCCTAAAGAAAACAATCATTGAAGTTGGTTGTGATTGGCATTTACAACTCAATCCCGCCTTATGGGCATACCATAGTGGTATTGGAACCCCAACTGGTGCTACCCCATATGATTTAGTTTATGGTACTGAAGCCATTATACCTATTGAGGTCAAGATCCCATCTATTAGAGTATCTATGCAACATCTTATTGATGGAGAGGAGTACAAAATTTCTAGATTGCATGAGCTAGAGTTATCGGATGAGAGGTGTCTCACAACACTTAATCATCTTCACATCTATCAAAACCGCCTTCATCGTAACTATAACAAGAAGATCAAGGAAAGATGGTTCCAAATAGGTGATCTTGTTCTTAAAGAAAATCAGAGAAACCAACAAGATCGAGACAAGATATGCAAGTTTGAGCCTAATTGGTTGGGTCCTTTTGTTGTCACAATAGTTTATGGATCAGGAGCTTATACAGTAGCAACACTTGAAGGCATTTCTCTAGATGAACCTATCAATAGTGTTCATCTTAAGAAGTTCTATGCTTGATCCTCAGAGTATCCCTAGAAAAATACAAAAAAAATAAAAAAATAGAAAAAGCCAAAAATAAAATAATCCATCCTCTGGTGAAAACTTGGTAAATAGGTGCCTGGGATAAGTACCATAGTGAAAACTTGGCAAACATGCACTATGTGTAGAAGTTAGCATCCACCATCTTATAAGTCTTACAATCCATCTCATCCATTTCACTCCATCTCATTCCATAATAAATCCCCATCCATCCATAATAGAATTATTGATCTTTGCATTTCCACTTTCCCATCTATCATGGTTTGGAAATTGTCAGTGTCGATTGTCATCCAGTAGCATCATCCATAGTCAGTTCATCCATTGTTCCACATAATAAAACCTCTACTTGAATGGGGGTACATTTTCCTTAACCTAAGTATAGGAATGGATCCGTGTTCAAGGTATCACAACACTTCAACTCACCTTCATCTCATCTCATTCCCATATCATCATCAAAAATTAGAACTACATATCATCACCACCTGCATCTTAATGTGACTTGATCCCATGGATATAGGGTATGTAGGTAGTCTAGAATTCGAAGGAAGTATCTAGTACTCAGGTACATAAGATGCACCCCATTCTCCATCCCAATCCATCGTAAACATTTCAAACTTGACTTCATCTATTTACCGCAACCCATCCTATTCACCTATCACCCTGACTTGACTAACTCAAGCAAAAAATGAACTATGCATCCTTTGACAACTCAAGTACTTATCAAACCAGAAGCAAAAGACTATTCTTGAAGCAATACACTTACCTACACACCCCTTGCCACATTTACTACATCCATCTATCCTAGATCCAAAGCCTTTAAAGGATATATCTTTCCTACAATAAGGCCCAATCTATCTTGAGTACCCTCTTTGGCAAGAGAATATGTCCGAGCTATATTTTTGTTTTATCAGTTGGTCAATTTCTTTTTGGTTTATCTTCTGTTCCTTTCTAATACCTACTCAAGACTATCTCGATCTTTCTATATCTTAGTATGTTGCAATACAATATGGATTGGGGTATGGTCATTTGCTTTTGTATGTTGTGTTTGTGGGATGAACTTATTATCCTACTACGACTAATATGTATCTTGTTTGTGTTGGAATTAGCATCTTGCATATCAATATCTTTTACATCTAAGGTTCTATAAAGGCCTTATGTGTATTCAAATTATTCTACGCTAAGACTATTTTCCATTCACATATCCAACAAGGTTCTATTATGTCTAGTAGATATAAGTTCAAACCATTTGTTTGCGGAGTCAACATCCTCGCATTGGATACATCGTCACCTTGGTGCATAATATCTATTTACTATATCAAAAATAAGGATTGCTTTGTTACATTTTTAGCATAACCCTTGCAACATCCTATCCATCCACCCATCCATATATCCTAATAAAATTATAACTTTCATACAAGATCGGTCAATTATCATTTTCCTCTATTCTAATCATTTCTTCTATCCATTCCAACATCATCATTGTCTTCTTCAAATTCTACAAAACCATCCATGTTAGGCATCATGATCATAAACATCATAGTATCTCATCATATAAATCCATGATCCTAATATCTATCATCTCATCCATACATCTATAAGCATATAAACATCATCATATTGTACCCATAGCATATAAAACATCATAGTAAACACATCACCATATAAATCCATGATCCTAATATATGTCATCATATCCATCCAACCATCATCACATGTCATCAAATATAAGCATCTAGACATCCATAGCATATAGAAGTAACTGATCATACACATAAGCATATAGACATCCATAACATCATCATAGGCATGAAACATTAATAGAACATCAATAGTACATCATACATCTCATATGGTCATCAAAATAATTATGTCTCATCATATATATAAAAAATGAATCAATATAGTACAATAGGCTACTAAGAGCCATAAAAAATATACATACGAGCCCACAGGCATCATAGTCTCAAAAATACATATATGATACATCATCAATAATACAACAAATCTCTAATGATGTCCATGTGTCAAACTCCCAGCAGATGCCTCTCCCTGGGCCCCACATGTACCTGATGGTGGTCCTCCTGTTGGTGGTCTTGGTGGTGGGGGACCCATAATAGATGCCTCTGATCTCCTTGACGTAGATGCCCCCTATTTGTTAAGAAAAGTCTCTCAACCTTGCAACTTCGAAAGGTTACTATTCTTCCCAGTTTTGGTCTTTTCGAATACCCTTTATCTTGAAGAATGATCTAGAACTTTCAAAGTTTCAAAAGGGCTAAAAATGGTGGGAATTACTATTTTTAGTAAGTTTACATTTGACCTCAGATTGACCTAAAATTTTCCTAGAAGATGCGGAACATCTAAGTAAACATCTTGGGTGAGTTTCAACTCAAGATCACACCTAGATCACGAGATATTAAAGTTTATGTTTTTTGAAAACTCATGAAAAAGTTTTGAAATTAATTTTAAGGCACTTAGAGGTCCCTAAACACTCCAAAAATTGTCATAACCAATGAAGTGGGTTACAAGGTGATAGATCTCTTCATGAACTTTCCAACACATCAAACGGTTCATCAATCGGACCCCCAGATCAAAAGTTATGACCTCCAGAAGTTGGACCTCTTATTTTTGGGAAATGTAAAAATGTGTTGGACACATAAAAGAGATATAAAGGGGAGGGTTACACATGTTGGTGTATGTTTTGGCACATCACAAGGCATCTTTGATTGGAGATAATTTGGGCACCACTTTTGGGTGGTTTTGGCTCATGGTTTTGTAATTACCGGTAATAGTTTACTGTATTATATCTCCTATATATCAGGAGCTGGAGATGCAGGTTGTGTGTAAGAATCTTATAGATGTTGAGTTACCTCCTGGATCTCTGGTTGGATATACTCCTGTGAAAGCTTTCTCTGCAAGTATAGTGTAATCTTCTTGATTTCTGAATAATATATTAGGCAGCTTTGGAGTGTGGGGTTTTTTACCTGAAAGGGTTTTCCCCACGTATATCTTGTGTTGTGAGTTTTGTGTTTGCATTTAGAAGTTGTTATTATCTTTCTGTGATTGTGCATCTTAATCTGTAATTGTAAAAGTAAAAAATTGTATAAATCTTTCCTTAATAGATCAGTGTAGGAAGCATTTCCGCATACCTTGCTTCCTTTTAGTTGGTATTAGAGCCTGATCACCTTTGGTTCTAGTTGTTGGGTAGAGGGTTTTTTAAGCTGATCTTCATTTGAGTGGGAGCTTGTGCAGAGGATTTTGAAATCTTTGTTGCAGGTAAGAGATGGTGAGCACATCTGAGAGGTTTGAGATAGAGAAGTTTAATGGCAGTAATTTCAAGTTGTGGAAACTCAAAATGGAGGACATGCTTGTAGATCAGGATTTATGGGATGCCATATCTGGTACAAAACCAATGGCAATGTCTCAAGAAGACTGGATCTTAAAGATCAAAAAGCTAAGGGTTTGATAAGACTCTATTTGGTTGATTCAGTGCTCCTGAATATCCATGAAGAGAAGACTGCAAAGGATCTTTAGATGAAACTTAGAAATGTTTATTAGGCTAAATCCCCAGTGACCAAGTTATTCCTACAAAAGAAATTGTATTCTCTAAGGATGGAGGATGGAGGATCTGTCACTGATCACCTAAATACATTCAATATGCTTGTTTCCTAGTTGACTTCTGTTGGTGTGAAGATGGAGGAGGAGGATCGATGTATGACATTACTATGTTCCTTACCAGATTTGTGGGACCACCTTGTTATGGCCATTGGGAATACCACTACCACCTTTAAGATGGATGAAGTGGTTTCTTTGTTGTTGTCTGAAGATATGCAAAGAAAGTCTTCTGAATTGGCTAAGGAGGCTTTTGCGGTTTGTGGTAGATCAAAAGAGAAGGGAAAGAAAAAGGATAAGAAAGAAGAAAAAGGAAGATCCAAATCCCATGGAAGATCTAAGTCTCCCAGAAAGTCCAAGGCCCTATGTTGGAACTATGACAAACCTGGTCACTTTTGCAAGGAGTGCAAGGAGGAGAAAAAGAAAGAGAAGAAGAAGAAGAATTATGATTTAGATTCTAACAAGTCCTCTCAGGATGAAGGATAAGCATTTGTTGTTGCCTTGACAATGCATGCATCTGAGGATGTGTGGCTTATTGACTCTGGTGTATCTTTTCACATGACCTCACATCAGGGTTGTTTTTTGAAGTATGAAGAATACGATGGTGGAAAGGTGTACTTGGGTGATGATTCTCACTTGCAGATTGTTGGCCGTGGAAGAGTCTTGATTCGATTCCCTAATGGACGAGTGAAGGGAATCAATGGTGTTTTACATATCCCTATTTTGACACAAAACCTTCTTTCTATAAGTAAGTTGAATGATGTAGGTGTGTAGGTTGTTTTCTTGAATGGAGGATGCAAGATGACTAGAGTATCTATGGTGTTGGCTAAGGATGTTCAGATTGGCACTCTATTTCAGCTTGATGCATGCATAGTTTAGTGCAATGGTGCCTTTGTTTTGAAGAAGAGAGCTTCAGAGTCTTCATCCTCACTATTAGAACCAGCAGCGAAGAGGATTGTTGCATCTACTTCTGATGGTCATACTTTCTGGGTACCTAAGGGTGCTCATTCTATGGAGATGAAACTTCCAGTTGAGAAGACAATGTTATGGCACCAAAGGCTTGGTCACATTGGTGAAAAGGGTTTGAGGACCCTGAAAAATAAAAATTTTGTTGAGGGTATGAATGACTGTAATCTTGAGTTCAATTTCTATGAACATTGCATTTATAGAAAACAAAACTGTGTTCAATTTTATTCCAGTTCTCACAAATCTTCTGAGGTATTAGACTTGATTCATTATGATATGTTTGGTCCTATTAATGTTCCTTTGATTTCAAAATCTGTTTACTTTGTTTCATTCATTGATGACTATAGTAGAAGGACATGAGTGTATTTCCTTAGAAGCAAATCTAAAGTCTTTAATAGATTCAAAGAGTTCAAAGCTCTTGTAGGGAATTAGAAGGATACAAAGATTAAGTGTTTGAGGATTGACAATGGTGGTGAGTTCTGTTCAATAGATTTCAACAAGTTCTGTAAAGAACAGGGGATTGAGAGGCACAAGACAACTCCGTATACCCCTCAAAAGAATGGAGTTGCAGAGAAGATGAATAGAACATTGATGGAGAGGGCAAGGAGTATGCTAAGTGGAGCTGGTCTTGAACAAAATTTCTGGGTTGAAGCTGTTGCTACCGCTTGTTACCTGGTCAACAGGTCTCTTACATCAGCGCTTGTTGATAAGACTGGTGCAGGAGCACCTTGGATTTGATTAAATTGTAATATTACAACATTGTAATAAGGTTATTTTGAGTCATTATTATGTGTCTTGGAGACTAGGAGTCTTAAATGTGCAAAATATTGCAAGAATGTACAAGTTGCCAATGTAAAATTAGAAAAAACAGTCATGTTGCTAAAAAGATAGTTTTGGGAATTTGAAAGGTTATTTTTATGTCTTGGTCATTGGAAGGAAGTGAAAACTAGAGAGACATGTTGAAATGCCTTTAATAGGCCTTGTAACATCCAAGGAATTCGTGGGTGATTGAAGTTATGAGTTTGAATAGAGAAAACCACTGTTTTTTTGCATTTCTTATCAGAAATTTGCTGTTTTCTGTTACTGTATGGCCCTGTACGGGAAAGGGCTGATGCCAAGTTGGTTGTAAGTGGTATTTCTATCAGTCACCCTCCATTTCCTTTTTTTTGCATGCATTTTCGTGTTGTTTTGTGTAAGATATGTCAATTCTTGTAAAAACAGTCAAACCCTGATTTTGGGTGAACAGCAAGCTAAGATAACTGTGTTTCTTCTATTTTGTCGATTGCATGTTGCTGATCCTTAGTGGAAAATGACTATAGTAACAATTTATTTCATATTTGAGAGGTTTTGAATCAAATAACTAAGGTTTAAGAAGGAAAAATCAAAGTTTATGACTGTTTTCTATGTGATAGTCCAGAAAACAGTGTTTTGGGACAGTCAGCAGTTTAGTTGAGTTTTCTTTGATATTTTTATACGGTGAAAAGCCCAAACATGAATGAAATGGTGTGAAACAATCCATATCTTCTTTATGACCTTTGATTAGACCAGATGGTCAAGGTTTACAACGAATTTGAGAATGTTCTAGTGTTGTTCTGTTTTGTTTAAGACTGGTAAAGGGCAGAAATATTGTGATTTTTGATATCTTACTATGGAGTGAACCTTCAATATGGTAGTTTGAGTTTGTGGAAGATATACATTTAATTCTTAACACTTTATTCAAGTTAGAACTGACCCAGGAATGCAGGTTTATATCTTTGGATAATGCTGCTCTGTCAAGACTGAGTATGACAGTCACTGTCATGACTAAGTATGAGAATATTGTGTCTGAATGAGGGTTGCAAACCCTATGAGCAGATTAAATAAGATGTTTTTAATGTTTATGATCCATGGTAAAGGTTACAAGATCCCTATATTGGGAGAATACCAAGAAGATGCAGGGTTGACAATTGGGAATGCATTACTCATGGTTAAAGGGCAGATTACCAGTCCATGAGGAAGTTTATGTTATAATACAATACATGCAATTTTCAAACATGTTTTGAATGGTTCAAAGAGGGTCTTAAATGTATATTTACTCCATGTGTTCTATGCTAGAGTTTAAGTTGTGGATTGACTGTCCTAAGTGAAGGGCTGCTAGTTGTAAGGGCAGATTGTAAAGGCACTAAAACAAAGTTGTTAAGTCTGAGTTTCTAATGAACTTGTATGGTCTTACCCTATCACATACATCATTTCAAAGTGTTCCATGTGATTAGTTTGCAGAGATTGAGGGAAGAAGTAAGTTTTTGGTTTTGTAGTCTACAAAGAGTCAATGTCAAGATGAAGAAGGATTAGGTGTCATAACCCATTGTTGTGAGATATAGTTTGAGAGGATCATCTTCTCTGCATCAAAGACACATATGGAGGTATGGTCTAGTAAAAAGACTTCATTAAGACACATTCAAGTATTTGGTTGTGAGGCATATGCACATGTGCCTAAGGAGAAGAGGTCTAAGTTTGAGAACAAGGCTGTGAAGTGTATCTTCATTGGTTATGGGATCGATGTGAAAGGGTACAAGCTTTGGGATCTAGTGGCTAAGAGAGTACTGTATAGCAGAAGTGTCATCTTCAGAGAGATCAATCCTTCTTCTATTGTCTTGCAACTAGAGAAAGGAGAGAAGAAAGATGATGTGGTTCAGCTTCCTTCCACCCTTGATAAAGTTGAACCAAAAACATCTATTGGACCTGATAATGAGGAGAGCTCTAGTAGCTCTGAAAGTTCATAAGAAGATGAAGAACCTCAACCTCAATATTTGAGGAGGTTCACATGGATAAGGTAGCAACTTGATAGGTTTTGTTATTCATTGCATGATTCCAGTTGTATTTTTTCTTTGATTTCTAACACTGATGAGTCTAGAACTGTGAAAGAGGCTATGGGTATGAAAGCTGCAGGTTCCTAGAAGGAGGCCATGGAATAGGAGATGGTTTCTTTGGAAAAGAATAATACTTGGGACCTAGTGCCTTTACCTTAAGGATGAAAACCTGTTGGATGCAAATGGGTGTTCAAAAAGAAATTCGGTGTAGATGGCAGTGTTGAGAAATATAAGGCTAGATTGGTTGCAAAGGGGTATTCTCAGGTGGAGGGAATTGACTATGGTGAGATTTTCTCTCCTGTTGCAAACCTGGCATCTATTCAGTTCCTGTTATCTCTTGTAGTAGCATATGATCTAGAAGTGGAACAGATGGATGTGAAGACAACATTCCTTCATGGTGACTTGGAGGAGGAAATCTATGTGTCATAGCCAGAACACTACATGGTGAAAGGTAAGAAAAAATATGGTTTGCAAGTTGAAAAAGTCTTTGTATGGTTTGAAATAGTCTCCTATGATGTGGTACTAGAAGTTTGATGCCTTTGTGTTGAGTATTAGATTTCAGAGATCGAAATTGGATCATTGTGTTTGTTATAAGTTTGACAATGATCACATTCTCATTATTGCATTGTATGTCGATGATATGTTACTCATTGGGAATGGTAAAAGTTTGATTTTTGATTTGAAGTCTAAGTTGTCAGCACAGTTTGAGATGAAAAATCTAGGGCCAGCTTGATAGATTCTAGGGATGGAGATTAGAAGAGACAAAGCAAACAAAAAACTTTGGTTAGGCCAGAGTAAGTATGTTAACATTGTGTTGGAGAGATTCAGCATGGTGGATTGCAGACCTTTGACTGTTCCTGTTACAATGGGGACAAAGTTATCTATTGTAGATTGTCCAAAGTCTCCTTCTGAGATAGACGATATGAGTAGATTTCCTTATTCTAGTGCAAATGGTAGTTTGATGTATGCCATGGTCTGTACAAGACCAGACATTGCCCAAGTAGTGGGAGTCCTTAGTTGATTTATGGCTAATCCTAGACAACTACATTGCGATACAGTAAAGAGAGTGTTTAGATATTTGCGAGGTAGTTCTGTGTATTGCTTATGTTATCATGGTTATCCTACAGGACCTCAGAATTCACTTTGTATTCATGGATTTGTAGATTCATATTGGGCAGGTGACATTGACAACAGGAGATCCACCAGTGCTTATGTGTTCACTATGTTTGGTGGTGCTATTAGTTGAATGAGTAAGTGGAAACCCGTGGTCTCTTTGTCCACTACTGAAGCTGAGTATATGGCAGCAACTCATGCTTGTAAAGAAGCCATTTGGATTAAGAGATTGTGTTCTGATGTTGGGTTTGATGCAGGAAAGATTACTATTTGTTGTGACAGTAAGAGTGCCATATGTTTGGCAAAGAATCCTACTTTCTATGCGAGGACTAAGCATATTGATGTCTAGTACCATTTTTTTCATGATATGGTAGAAGATGGGAAGGTAAACTCAGAGAAAGTTGATACTTTGACGAATATTACACTATTCCTTAACAAAACCTGTGAGCATAGAGAAGTTCAGATGATGTTTAGAGTCTATACGCCTCTCTACCCCTAGCAATTAAATCATGGTGTTGATACTCCCTTGCTCTTGCAAGGTGTTTGATAAGTGGGAGAATGTTAAGAAAAGTGTCTCAACCTTGCAACTTCGAAAGGTTACTATTCTTCCCAATTTTGGTCTTTTTGAATACCCTTTATCTTGAAGAATGATCTAGAACTTTCAAAGTTTCGAAAGGGCTAAAAATGGCAAGACTTACTATTTTTAGTAAGTTTACATTTGACCTCAGATTAACTTGAAAATTTCCCAGAAGGTGTGGAATAGCTAAGTAAACATCTCGGGTGAGTTTCGACTCAAGATCATACCTAGATCACGAGATATTAAACTTTATGTTTTTTAAAAACTGATGAAAATGTTTCAAACTCAATTTTGAGGAACTTCGAAGTCCCTAAATGCTCAAAAAATTATTGCAACCAACAAAGTGGGTTATAGGGTGATAGTTCTCTTCACTAGATTTTTGACGCATCAAGTGGTTCGTCAATCAGACACTCGGATCAAAAGTTATGACCTCCAAAAGTTGGACCTCCTATTTTTGGGAAATGTAAAAACATGTTGGACACATAAAAGAGCTGTAAAGGGGAGAGTTACACGTGTTGGTGTGTGGTTTGGCACATCACAAGGCATCTTTTATTGGAGATAATTTAGATGCCACTTTTGGGTGGTTTTGGCTCATGGTTTTGTAATTACCGATAACGGTTTACTGTATTGTATCTCCTATATATCAGGAGTTGGAGATGGAGGTTGTGTGTAAGAATCTTATAGATATCGAGTTACCTCTTGGATCTTTGGTTGGATATACTCCTATAAAAACTTGCTATGCAAGTATATTGTAATCTTCTTGATTACTGAATAATATATTGCGCGGATTTGGAGTGTGGGGTGTTTTACCTGAAAGGGTTTTCCCCATGTATATCTTGTGTTGTGAGTTTTGTGTTTGCATTTGGAAGTTGTTATTATCTTTCTGTTATTGTGCATCTAAATCTATAACTGTAAAAGTAAAAATTTGCATAAATCTTTCCTTAGTAGATCAGTGTAGGAAGTATTTCCGTATACCTTGCTTCCTTTCATTGTTATGTAGAAAAAGAGGGTTTGTTGATGAGGTTGATAGTTTAATTAGATCCTTCTTTCACCACATACATTCAAGGGCATTAAACTGAGTTGAATCACTTTTACAAGAGGACTCAGCTATAGGTTTGGTGTCACTTGGAATGATAAGGAAATTTAGAATTTGTTGATTAATTTGTTCACCTTAATTTGATTAAGCCTAAAACCCTAATTATGCAAAATCATAAACAAACAGATGAAACCTAACAAATGCTCTCATAGGAAGACACTATATGCAAATTAGAGACATACCAAATTTCATATTTTAGAAGGCAAAAACTTTGGGGAAAAAAGAGCGGGCACCCTTGTCCAATGTAGTGCTTTTTCTAAGGGCTTTGGGATAAAATATGCTTCAGACTGTAACCTGTTCAAAGATTCCTGACACTACAAATCTGGAGGACAAAAGAGCAGGTGTCCTTGTCCAATTAGGGATAATTTTTGTCATTTTGTTTAGATTTGGAATCTTCCTTCTTTGCTTTGATCTCCTACAACTCCTCTTTGCAAGATCTGACACTTGTCACTTGCAATCACAAGAGAGGGGTTGGGGGTTGTGGTGTTTAGGAGCTTGCCTTGGTCAAACCCTGGAATGGCATTCAAACCTTCCAACACTATTGTTAGATAAAGAGTGCATGTCCTTGGTAGACATAGGCAAAAGTAAATGATATGCAAAATTGATTTAAACACAAAGTAGATATCACCTCAGAGGTGAATCTCTCATGGGGAGATGAAGATCTTTCACGCCATGAGGAGATGGATTGATGAAGACAAATCTACAATAAATAGGTACAAACACAACACAATATTGCTCGGCAACACAATGAAATCCTTGAGTATCCTTAGCATAAGATCACAAGTTCACATTATCCATCTATGTGTAAAATGAAGTCCTAAACATGCTTATATATGCATTCCCACTAAACATTCATAATTGAAATTGAATAGGCTGACAAAGGGAAACCTTTTACAGTCACTTTGCGGACATTTAAAATTTGGGTCTTGACAAAATAGGTCGGGACTAGGGCGTGGACAACCTTGTACATGGTCCTATTTTGGGACCAGATTAAGCTTAAGGTTCACCCCTAGGCCCCATTTGACATGGGTTCCAGGGGATTTTGCTCTGGGATTCATTTTAAACACGCATGATTAATCCTAAGGGACCTAGGAGCTAAACTTGAGAGGTAAAAGTCCTAGGGGACATTTTACGACATAACATTTAGCCCCCACTTTAATGTATGTATGATCTTATGACCCATACATGCATTAAAGTATGGTCGAAAATACATCAAACACGCTAGACACTTGAAGCTAAGGCATACGTAAAGATTGAGGAATTATTTCTAGCCCCCAGTCTCAGGTAAGCACTAGAAAACACTCTACAGACACACAAAACATGGAGAATACAGTAATAGGAATGCAAAACATAGAGAAGACATTGATATAACATTTTCATATTATTTTCATATACATATGCATGGAAATAAAATTGCAACATAAAACATTGAGTTTGGGTGGAGACCACACAAGGGGGAAAACACACCAAACAAACCTCAAGTGTAGGTGGAGCTCATCGCTACACACATAAGAGGGGAAAACACACCATACAAAGCCCAAGTGGGGGTTAACCACACAAGGGGGAAAACACACAGAAGACACACATAATACACAAACGCCATATAGCATGCCATAGACATACTATACGTCTTATACACGACAAACATGGGTGATGGAAGGAGCTTATTGCTAAGTCCAACCATCTAAAACACACCAAACACACTTGATGGTTGGGCTTATGCCACAACAACTGCCAAAAGCATGCTTAAGGGAGGATAGTCTCAAGATCCAACCCCGCCTCCGTGGAGGACTTTTGTAATAAAAGGATATGCACTAGCTCAAGAGATACACCATCCCACCTTCCGTAGAAGGGCTTTTGAATAAAAGGATATGTACTAGCTCAAGAGGTGTATCCTACCTCATGCAGAAGGATTCTTTCATAAAGGATACACTATCCCACCTCATAGAGATGTTTTTTTTCTTGTAATATAAATAAATATGTGTACTTGCGTCAGAGATACAACATCCCACCTCATGGAGAGGGCTTACAAACACACTTTTTTAGTACCAAAATCATCAGACATATATCATTATATATGCCCCCACCTTAAGGTGGTTGATGTCGTGTATTGATATCAAGCATATTAAGGTGGAGAGAAGACACGCAAGGAAACAAGAACTTTTGCAAAGCCCATGTTCCCAAGGTGACATGTGCTTACGATCTCTGAATGTTCCCACAAACACATTGATATAATTTTCTTAAGATAAACAAGAAGAGGGGTTAGAAATCTTTTTCTAAGATAATAACCAAAGCAATTCATTAAAGATATGAATGAAAAAAATTACATCAAGGACCAAGGCTATACTGACAAGTTCGGAGTCAAGTATAATCGTTGGGCTATACTGCAGATACCTCAGAACCCAGTGTAGCAACAAGGTGAGATAGCAATAAAAGTGTGTAAGAGGAGATTGAGTGGATTGTAAAATGTTAGTCATAAGAAATGCCATAAGATGATACATCACACATAGTGATTCTACTAGTCAAACATTGGTTGTATATATCAACCCCGTCTTCATGTGTGGACTAGGTCCATTTTTTCTTTTCTTGCTGAAGGGACACATGGTTCATATTAGTATATTTTTGTCTTTGTCATCTGCCGACTAGATAGGATCACTAAAGAAGGTAAACAATAAAATGAGAGAGGAGAACAAGTGCCTTAGGAACACCACATAGGAGGATGCCCCCACAACACCCTTTGCAACACTATGCCCCTAAGGCACGACACACAAAAATAAAACAGAGGAGAGGAATGATAGAAGAATGATGAAACAAATAGAAGAATGGTGATAATAGAGGCAATCTCCTTGTATCCTTGACCTTACAAGAGTATCAAGGGTCATCCAAAGAGACCTAAACAACACATACAACACAACACGAGGGAACACAACACGATTCTAACAACATATATATCTAGGAGGAGGCCACCCTTGAGAGCAACTAGAATAGGTGCTATAGTGAGTGTGGCTTAAAGAGGAAGAAATACTTGCCTGATTCAATGGGATATTTCCTGGCAGATAATTCTTGTCTACTAGCTCAGGATATCTTGCATATCATTTCAGTCTTGTTGATATTGTATTAACATTAAGTTAAGGACAACGAGAGGCTTTGGTGGGATTCAAAAAGTAGTATCCAATATCGGATGTGTAATTAATTCTAGCAACTTGTAGAGGTACTTTGATTCCTTGTTGATTTACACCATATCCATTACTTGCATAGTCACAATTTTTGTACAAAATCTGAAATCCACGAAATTAGAGGGAGTCCATCTCTTTAGAAGATGATGAAACCTCGTAGGTCTCATAATCTGTAGTATAAGTAAGGGTATTGTCTTTGTTTTCTACCAAGGAGACTTTACGTTTCTTAGGTGTTTCAAAAGATTTCTTGGATGAGATCAATGCGACTTTTGATATGTCAGAGTTATTAAGTTTATATTCCCCTGGCCCAGAAGGAGTAAAATCTAATGAACCCCAATCATCACCAAAAAGTGCATTTGATGGTGTAGAGTCTTGCACAACATTATCCATGGAAAGAGGTAGTGATGAATCAACTCGTAAGTTATTTAGACTCATATGATTGTTAACTTGCTTTTGCATTTTAATATGTAAACAACTATTCGGTTCGTGACTGGCTTCCACAATGTAGAGCTTGTTTTGATAAATAAACTTTATTGATCGACGAAGGGTAGACGGAACTACCCCCATGGTATGAATCCACGGTCTACCAAGAATTATATTGTACGAAATCGAGCCGGGCATGACATGAAAAAGGGTAGATAATGTCATGGGTCCAACCTTTACAGGTAAGGTTATAGTACCTAGGGATTGTATACTGACATTATCAAAGCCATGAATACTAAGCCTATCTGGTTTGATTAAAGATGTGTCAATCTTGATTTTGTGTAGTAGGTCAATGCCACAAACATTGAGAGCCGATCCATTGTCAATCATAATTCGCTTTATCAACTTTTGTGACAAATATTATAAGAGGATCATATTGGTTTTGAACTTCAATTGATGGTAATTCATGTGGTTGAAAGAGAATATCCATTTTTATCGCATGCATACAATCTAATAGAGCTGCTACATCATTTAGCTTAATAGTAAGTGGTACAATCACCTTTTGTAAAGCTTCTTGGAGCATTCCGTGGTATGTAGGCGATGTTTGTATTAAATCCTAGAGAGAAATCTTAGCTGGAGTAGCATGAATTTGTTCAACAAGATCATATTCTTGACCACTTTTATGAGTAAGACAAGGTGGTGGAGGGAGCATAGGTTGAGAACATGGAAGAGAGATAGGTACATGTGGTGCTTGCTTACTTTTCTTATTATTATAGGTATTGTAGGTGTGAGAAATCATGGGATGCTGCAGCACATTTTGAACACCTTGACTTCTTTGAGTGATTTGTCTTGCATAGTTTAGAATGTAATCTAGGGGTCAAGGTGGTTTTCAATCTCCTTGAACTATTATCACTGGTTTTAAACAAGAAGGTACATTAGGTGCCCCTCGTACAATCATCTTAGGAACATTTCTACATTTATCTAGTAACCCCTTAGTGGGTGGAATAAGTTTATTTATGAAGATTGAATTAACATTGTTTTCCTCTTCATTATAACCAACATCTATCCCTAAAGGATTTAATGTGAGAGACCTTTTCTCATCCACCAATTCTTCTACTTTTGAAGGGTGAGCATCAGGGCTAAGGGAAGGTACAATGTTGTTAAGGAGATTGTTGGTGATCATATCATTAGTGATGTCTAAGGGACTTGAATTTACAACCAAAGTAGAGCTATCCATGGTCTTCTCATCCAAGGTTATTGAACATTTAGCTATAGAAGGAGTAGGATAACTTATGAAATCATCATCATCATCATATATTTTAGCTATTAGTTCCAAGGCATTAATAGAAGAAGAGATTTCACACTCATCATTCTCAAGAGTATTCATGGAAATGTACTTTGTTAGATCTTCTACTACGGAAGGGTATGTATTCATAAGAGCTATGAAGTTGTCAAAATTAGATACATAATCAAGGATTTCAAATGAAGCACATTTAAATATATCCTTATGATACATATCTTGTATATAAGTGCGTACATGAGGATTCATATTAAGAAATTTGTAGAAATTCTCAAAGTTTTTGATATATGCATGTAAAGATACCAAAGAGCAATGAGATGAAGATGCCATATGAAATGTCTTGAAACGACAATATACCATAGGATCTAGTAAGATAACTCATGCAAAGTTCTATGATACTTAATACACCCTAGATGTGGGACTATTTTGTACCCAAGCACTTGTTTGAGGGAAATAAGTAAAAATACACACAGAGTCCACAACAAACAAAGTGGATGGGAGGAAAGAGTACTACACAACAAGGCAAAGTTGATGATTTTAAAAATTTTGATCAAAAAGATATGAATGAGGTGTGCAAACAGATAGTGTTGAAATACACACTGTGTAATTAAAAATGCGCCAATTTTCACACAATGATATGAAATTATGTGAAATTTTCAAATGACAAATGAATATGTACTTGAATAGGAATGCAAGATCTAAAATGAAAGATATTTATAATGAATGCAATGTAACACGACAAATCTATGCTTGTTTATGCAACTAAAATGTTCACTTTTTTCACCTTTTTCAATGCAAATGCACAAAATATGTAATGAAATTAGGAAAATGATGAGGGAAAGCAAATTAAAACCTTTTAATCAGTCCAATAATGCAGAAAAATTTGTCACAACACACCAATCTTGCAATGCTAGATGAAAGATTAGCCAAAATGTAGTAGAAATGCAAGAATTTTTGAAACCCTAATAATGAAATTAAGGCATGAACATTTGCAAAATAATAAATGAATGGAATGTAATATTATTTAATGTGTAAAATAACTTAGATTAGATTTAAAAAATGATGCCAAAATGCTACGATGCTCAATGCAAAGTCAAAATAAAGGCAAGATGAATGATGATGCTTATTTTTGTTGAAATACACAATGTGTAAATGTAAAATTTGAAATGTAGATGAAAAAACACACAATGATGAAACACTACTGTCCAAAATCAGATTTGAATGAGTGTTAAAAATGAGTAGTAAAATCTGAAACAAGATTTTAGCTACAAACCCTAGCTTTTGGAATTACTAGGTTATGAGAAAATTGCACAATTTCAAGCAAAACCCTAACAAATAAAGTATGTAAATGCAAGGTAAATGATTATGAAATGATGTATTGCTGTAATTTATCTCAGATCTGATATAAATATCAGAAATTTAAATGATTCAAATGATATACAATAAAAATAGTGCAAATTATGCCTCAATGCAAGCCTAGGATGCTTGAATTTTTCAATTTTTTCAAATGTATGCAAGATTTTTGAATGTAGAATGATGAATATGATATATATGAATGTAAATATGATTTTCAACACTCATCAAGATGCAATGTTTAGAAAAACACAGGTTCACCAAAATGTTATATAGAAACAGAGGGTTTGTTGATGAGGTTGATAGTTTAATTAGATCCTCCTTTCACTACATACATTCAAGGGCATTAAACCGAGTTGAATAACAAATTTTAAAAGAGGACTCAGCTACAGGTTTGGTATTACTTGGAATGATAAGGAAATTTGGAATTTGTTGATTAATTTGTTAAATCTTAATCCGATTAAGCCTAAAACCCTAATTGTGCAAAATCGTAAACAAACAGATGAAACCTGACAAATGCTCACAAAGGAAGACACTAAATGCATATTAGAGACATATCAGATTTTAGATTTTAGAAGGTGGAAACTTTGGGGACAAAAGAGCGGGCACCCTTGTCTAATGTAGCACTTTTTCTAAGGGCTTCGAGATAAAATATGCTTCAGATTGCAACATGTTCAGAGATTCCCAACACTACAAATTTGGAGGACAAAAAAGTGGCCTCCCTTGTCTAATTAGGGATAATTTCTATCATTTTCTTCAGATCTGGAATCTTCCTTCTCTGCTCTGATCTCCTACAACTCCTCTCTGCAAGATCTGACACTTGTCACCTATAATCACAAGAGAGGGGTTGGGGGTTGTGGTGTTTAGGAGCTTGCCTCGGTCAAGCCCCAGAATGGCATTCAAGCCTTCCAACACTATTGTTAGATAGATATGTGTGTCCTTGGTAGATAGAGGAAAAAGAAAATGATATGATAAATTTATTGAAACACAAAGTAGATATCACCTCGGAGGTGAAGCTCTCACGGGGAGATGAAGATCTTTCATGCCATTTGGAGATGGATTGATGAAGAGAAATTTGCAATAAATAAGTACAAACACAAGACAATACTGCTCGACAACACAATGAAAGCCTTGAGCATCCTTAACATAAGATCACAAGTTCGCATTATCCATCTAGGCATAAAATGAAGTCCTAAACGTGCTTATATATGCATTCTTGCTAAACATTTGTAATTCAAATTGAATAGGCTGACAAAGGGAAACCTTTTAATGGTCACTTTGCGGACATTTAAAATTTAGGTCCTGCCAAAATAGGTCTGGACTAGGGCATGGGTACCCTTCTCTAGGGTCCTATTTTGGGACCAGATTAAGCTTAAGGTTCACCCATAGGCCTCATTTCACATGGGTTTCAGGGGATTTTGCTCTGAGATTCATTTTAAACATGCATGATTAATCCTAAGGGACCTAGGAGCTAATCTTGGGAGGTAAAAGTCCTAGGGGGACATTTTACGACATAACACCCCCAACTCACTCCTCTCTTGGAAACTAGGCTATCTTTGCTTAGCAGGCACTGTACCATAATATAAGCCTCTATAGTACTCTACCTCCCTAATGGTCATGTCTAGCTATTCATGAGCACGAGTCAACTCAGCAAGCAAGGCCAATGTATCCTGATTAGTCCCTAAGGTAGCCCTTGCTGTATCTCTCTTGCATGACCATCTGAAGGGATGCCTCTGCCCTCTGCCTCAGAGCAACTGTAACATCACACTCTACAATCATGTGCGCTAGTGCTCATTTGTCTTTGTCCCTAGGCCTATCTCTGTGACTCTGACCTAGCTTGTCAGAGCTCTACTCTAGCAACATTTTGCTCCTATCTCATCCTCATGTAACGTACCTCTAAACACGTATATCTCCCTGTCTTTGCCTACATGAGTCGCTGCAATCATTGTAGCTCAATCTCTCCCTATGGGGCATCCTCCTAGGCCACCTCCACTTGCCCATATGTGAAGCAATGTCACACCTGTAGACAGACTAGTCCCATATCTATAGGTAACATCGTGTAAATCATGATATAACATGCCAAGTACACATGGCCCCCATGCATACCTAGTGCCATAGGTGAACATCTTCTCTAACACAGTGCCCCATCCAATAGAAAATCTATGAGAGTGCCTATCAGGAACTAGTACACCACCAATCAAAGAAGCAATAACTAGCTGAATCTTGTCACATAGCCATCGCATATAGCTTTGGATGATCTCATGATCCTCAATGCCTAGATCTGGTGTCATGAATAATCACCTCAGAGAAAACTCACCCAAATTAGTATCATAATACACTCATGCTCCATGGATCAAAATCCTCAATATGAGCTAGACATCCTCCAAAGTAATAGTGGCCTCCCCTGTTAGTAAGTGAAACAAGCTATGCTCGCTATGCCATCACTCAGCTAGTGTAGTCATCATGGTCAAGTGTGCACACAATGGAGTGATGTGTGCTACATACCACAGTCCTATCACCTCCAAGAATATCTCCTCCTCATACTCTAGGTCCACAACCAAGTCCAAATTAGGTGGATGTCACTTCCTTGATATCAACAGAGGTAGAACAACCTGCATCAAAATAGTTAACCTATCAAAAAATTGCAAAAAATCCTAATATCTACAGTCTTAACCATAAGCACATTACTTTTATCCATAGGTGCATTTCTATTGCCCATAAGTGCATTTCTGTGGACCAAATGCGAGTTGTTTCATGCTAACTCCTAATTACTAGCCAAAAGTGGTGCTTTTGCACCAAAAGCGCATTTCTGCCAACCATTAGCGAAGTATTTTTCCAAAGGCACATTTTTGCATGCCAAAAGTGCACTATTTTCTAAAGGCGGCGCAAACACCTAACCACCTACTTTCTAGCCAAATGCATGACTTTTTTGCAAAAGGCGCAATTGTACAGACCATATGCGATCCTTTTTCCAAAGGCACAACAAAACTTGCCAAATGCACATTTCTAACCCTAGATAGTTGGGTGGGGGGCCCCCAAGAACGACAGTTGCATATGGCTTGTGGGAGGGCGGGAACAACTAATCTACCGAAAGTTTGCCTAAAACTCTTGGGGGGGAATGGCTAGGGAAGTAGATGTTGCCCCCCAACTATTGTGGGGTGGGTGGGGGGGGGTGGAATTGAGTTGCCGTTGGAGGTAGATGCCGTTGATGGAACTATATCTCCCATCTGCCTATATTTGAGGGTTTTCCATGTCACTTTCTAGTAGGGAGGGGGTGGGGGGCATATTTTCAGCATCCTCCCACCCACCCAACTTTATTTCTGAATCCCACCCCGTATCATATGTAACATCCTAGGTGGGGGGCCCCTACTATTCGCCTGGGTAGCACATGAACATTACATATAGAATCTAATCTCCAACTCACTTTTGGTTGCATCTAAGATCTACCCTCATTAATGAGCCTAATAAATGCACCTAATGGGTAAGTTAGGAGAACATACCACTCCTGGAGCTCCAACCGATTGTCCATAAGTCCTAACTCTCTTTGCATGGTGCTCATGTCACAGAATGCTAGCCATCTCTTCTCTCAAAGTCTACTGTAAGCTCTAAAAACCCTAAAGCACTAGAAGACAATAATTTCAAAACTCTAAGCATGCAAATGAGTTGAAAGTGACCCCTTGGGCCCTACTTATAGACCCCTAACCCTAATTCTTCCCTCCCATTGTCTAGTTTTTCTTCGTGCTAGCCTTATTTCTCCATTGTGTCAGCTTCCAACTTCCAATCTAGTCCTTCTTAGACTTTTTCTATCACCTCACTATCCTATTCTTATAGTCGCGAGTCAACCCCATCCTTCTGTCTCTTCCCTAGTTTTCCTCTCGAGGGGGCATCCTACACCAGTTACACTCGGGCATAGTTGTTAAATCACACCATCATTAGTATTTTCTTTGAAACAACACTGTAAAATGGATTGTCTCAAAGAGGGAAAAATGTAGACACCTGAAAATGACCATTGCATTATTCATCTTGCATACATCATATTCTTCTAAATCACTTGCATCCAACATTAATTAAATAACTTGATTATTTAATTAATTTGATCAATTTCTTCTAATTCATTCTAAATCTAACATTAATTGAATAAATTTTATTTATTTAATTAATTCATCGAATTCACCACCTTTATTCTTCTATTTCCCATTAATTAAATAAATAAATAATTTAATTAATTCATATCTCAATTCCTCTTATCCACAACAATTAAATAATTTTAATTAATTAATTAATTAATTATTCCTCCCAAATTAAATAAATGTTCAAATTTATTTAAGTTGACATTTTTAATATCTTCTAAAAATAAATAAAATTAATATTTATTTATATCTTCTTGTTCCTCTATAATGCACAATAAATTATATAAATTTATTTATTTTGTTTCTAATTATCTTCTCATATCTTCTAAAAATATCTTTTTCCTCCATGCAGATAAATTAAATAATCTATTATTTAATTTTATTCATAGCATGTCAAAAAGTAAAACAAAAGTTGAGTTAATTGGCTTTTAAATCTTTGTTTTTATCAATCAACTCATAAAATAGAAAAATCATTCTATTTTTATGAAAATCAATCCTATCTTTAGTCAAGAAAGAAATTAACTCAATATAACATCTTTTTGCATTGACACTTGTCATGTGCACATTCCTTCATGTCTTCTCAATTTATCTCATTCGTCCTTTTCATCAAATTATCTCCATCATTGATCGATCTTCCCTAAAATCTATATATACGTCTGTTCACCTCTTCACAAATCCTCCATGATCATTAATCTTTGGGCATTCATATAGTGCTTTGAGCTTCCATATTGTTGAGCACATTACATCCATTGAGCACATCATTCATCCATACTTGTTGCAACCATGGTTATGCAAAGTACAAGAGCAATCTACATTTAAACCAATGAATGAATACAATCTTAGGTGGTAATGTTCTTTGTTTATTTGCATTGAATTGTGGTTATTGTCTTTTAACTATTTATTGAAGGTTGTAGGATTGGGTTTGATTTGTTTATGCTTGATCTAATTAACTCAATTTTCCCTGTACACACAAATCACTTTGCCTAGGTTGCCCCATTAGCTAGAGCATCTCTAGGGGTGACTCTACATCTTAACCAAGGTCTCTAGAGATGACATGCCCTGCTAAAAGGGGTGACTCACTTCTCGAAATGGGTGGCCTTGTTGTCTTTTCCATGCATGATTTATTCCAGTTTTAGCCTAGTTTGACTCTATTTTTAGCTCTTGATTACGAGATTCTTTATACAAAACTAGCTGTAGACTTCCCCTAACTATTCTTATCTCTCAATCACTCTATTTTTATCTTTCAATCAAACTTCTGTTAACTTCCAATTAGTCTTCTATGATCTCCTCTCCAGCCTTGTTCTCTTCCAATAAAAGCTAGAGCATTCTCCACTCAATCCCTGTTAACTCCCCAATCACCACCACTTTTGGTGTGGATTCTAAACCTATAACCCTTCACCTCTTCATTATTTATCATCTTCTTCCCATTTGGAAGACACATCAAGCTTTTTTGCAAGCTTCTTCACAAGGTTTTTCAAGTTTCTTCACATGCATTTGAGCCTCTTAGTTTATTTATTTAGTTTTAGTTTTTGCAAAGCTCCAAATCTTTCCCTTTAGAGCTAAATTCATTGTTGCATCCATGCTTTGTTTAAGCTTTTGCAATTTGCCCCCATAGAATTTTTATGCTATTCATAGGACCTCGTGTGCCTTTTGCTTTAGTTGTTTCCATAGCTTCAAATCTCAAGTTGTTCATTATTTATAGCATGCTTATGCTCAATTCAAGCCCATTTTGATTTTTCTTATCTCCCAAGCTCAATTTATTCCCACATCTCCCCATTTTTATCCTTGTTGCCAAGAGTAGGACCCACTATTATAGAGGAAGATACAGTTGCCACAAAGGACTTACGAGCACTCATGCGAGACACTGTTACTTGATGTTGCAAGTATGTGCAGTTGGTATTGTCATTGATGTCAACAAGCTTGTGTTGTCATTGGTGTCAATTGTATGAGTAGTTGGTGGATGCTGTCTCTGATGTTGAGGAAGTGCTAAAGTTGGTGATAATATGCTTCTAGTGCTTGGCTTCTGAGTGGTTTTGAGAAAATTTGAATAATAAAGGAAACAGTGTGTTGTAAATATGTTGTGTTGCAGAGTATTGTTCTGGTTTTTCTCTGCATTTCTTATATGTTGAAGATCTATTCATGCAGTTTGTATATGTTGTTTAGAGGTGTTTATAGATGCTACATTCATGATTTGGCATGCTAGATTGTTGTGAAGAGGGAGGTGTGTTCACCAGTATGAAGACTATGATTTACAGAGGGTTGTAGAGGTGTCTGGGAGAAATGTCTTTGCTCCACATTTATCCACAAAGTGGTTTTAGATCTCGCGGTTCTAGAAGTGTGCTTATAAGGTTCATATCTTTCTTATTTTTAATTTGTTCATGGTTTGGTGCTCCGGAAGTTGATTTCTAGAGATACAGTGCATGACATAGATAGTTAAGTATACTGGATAAACATGATAAGGCTGTGCGGCAAGTGAAAGTTGTTGTAGAGGAATTTGTTGGATTTCAAGATGTTTTAGGATGCTCATGGAATACTCTAGATTATGTTAAATCTTGGTATATGGTCCACAAAGTTGTATTTTGTCTAGAGGAAGTGTGTACTTAAAAGTTCATTGTGTTAACATAGGTTTGACCAACCTTGGGTGTTTACACTTATTGCAGAGTTGCTTTGGTGATTGTGGAAGTGTGGAGCGGTGTGCTTGGATGAATTAGGTTTGAGATAAGGTGTGTTGTAGTCTGCCTTCATTCCTTTCCACCACATGAATGTTTTGGGTTTGACCTAATTTGAATTTGCAAAACTAAGGTGCTTTGTCGACCTTGGAGAATGCTTTCAAGGTTGAAGACAATATAAATAAGTATCAAGGGATCATGAAAGGGTGTGTGTGTGTGATGTATGTGATGTGAATAATAGAGTGGTAGAATGTGTGGTGCAATATAAGCTTTCATGTGTTAGATTATTGGATGTAGTGAGCAAAAGGTGTCTATAATTCTTCAGTGTAACTGCGAAGGTGTTGATGGTAACATGCGGTGGAATTCTCTATTGCATTGAGATAGTCTTCTCCTTGTAACAATCTTCTCTATCTTCTTTTCTATTATGGAAGTGAGCCTATTATTTTTTTGGTGTTGATACTACTTTATATTGTGAGCTAATCCTCATCGTGGTTTTTCCCTTCTTGGGTTTTCCACCTAAATTTGGTTTTCTCTTGTGTTTGATGTTGATTTGATTTAGTTTCTGTTATTTGCTTTCATGCTTAATCATCATAATATTTTAAGGTTTAATTGAATTGATGTGGATCTAAATGTATTTGAGAGTTTTGGAATTATAAGTTACAACTGATTCACCCCCCTCTCTATTGTCTTGTGCATTCAACACTTGATTCATACAGGTTCTTTTCAAATTTAGTAGTAATTAAATCAAATCTTTCTCTTGAAGAAGTAAAACATTTCTTTGCTTTTATCTTGATAGCTTGTTTTTATTTTATTTCTTAGAGTAGATTTGTATTTGATTTGCTTAGATTAGCTTACTTTCTTTCCTAGATTATTTTCATTTTCTTTGATTTTAGATTACTTGTAATTTTCAATTCATTAGATTAAAAGCTAAATTGATCCATAAAAAGAAACAATAACATATAGTAGGTTGCATAGAAAAATCATATAGTGCACATGCATTTCCCCTTTCTTAGTAATCAAAATTAGAAAAGAAATACAAAAAAATATTTTGCATTCATTTTAGAATTAATTTTATTTAGGCTTGGATTCATAGAAATACCAAAAAAATTAGAAAAACATAAAAATGAAACAAGTGATCAAACCCTCAATTTCATCATGAGGTCAACATTTAAAAAAAATGTTTCAAAACATTCAAAGTGAAGAGGAACCCTTGATTTCATCATGAGGTCAACACATCAAACATCCAACAAAACTTCCCTCTTTTGTCTAGTATTCGATGTGACCAGACATTAGAGAAGATTGGGTCAAATCCATTCTATATGAGATTAAGGAGATCTTCCCTTGACCAATTCAAACACAAGAAATAGTCAAAGACCAAGAACGTCAAATAAGAATCATCCAAGAATAATAACTCATTCAACAAGTCATCCAAAGTGAAGAGAGTAGGTTAGAATACCTCCGCATTATAAATGAACAAAATAGTCTTAGGGATAGACTTAGAACAAGTAACCTTTTGGGTGATATCATCATAATAACCACTACAACCATTGGATGCTTTCATTGACATTAGAACATTCATAACAAATTCCACCCAACACATACACTCACACATCACATAAATAACCCAAACACATTTCATGATGTTCTAATTCCTGGTGAATAGATCAACCCCTCAGTTCTACCCCTACTCTAGTAGCTCTTACCACGAGAGTGGGAGTGATTAGGAGGTTTCTCATAGAAAGAACACGGTTCATGTGCCATGTCAGAGTCTAACTCACCTA
This sequence comes from Cunninghamia lanceolata, assembly GCA_027924645.1. Classification (NCBI taxonomy): domain Eukaryota; kingdom Viridiplantae; phylum Streptophyta; class Pinopsida; order Cupressales; family Cupressaceae; genus Cunninghamia; species Cunninghamia lanceolata. The sequence goes on along the minus strand of BSBN01000093.1, from coordinate 9,259,941 downwards.
ATGAGGTAAAAATTACCCTCATCATAACCAAATTATCCTTTTTCCATAGCCTGATTGAGGCTACCATGCCAATAATATTTGTGTTGAATACATTGAGATGCTGAGAGGGGGGTTGAATTAGCAAATACAAAAACTTAAATATTTTATTTGAAAATCAAATCAAATTACTTAGAGAATAGAAAGTAAAACATGCACCAAATTAATCAATACATTGACACCAGGATTTTTATGTGGAAAACCCAAAAATGGGAAAAACCACGGTTAGTGTTAGCTCACAATATAATGCTCACTACTTATAAAAGTTTACAACATTGTTTTAGGGCTACAACCCAAGGAAGCTACAACTCCCTGCTAACATTGTTTTAGGACTACAACCCAAGGAAGCTACAACTCCATGAAGAAAGATCACTACTATAAAGAATTACAATGACAACATAATTATAAACTGCTATGAAAGAAGCATCTGACTTATGTTGATGTTGTAGTCCTCTTTTCTGCACAATTACTCCATCATACTGACTTTGCACACTTCATACTACTCATTCTGCTCTATCGCATTCGTACACACTTCATCATCAAACAAATGAATTTATTCTTCTATATATATCTTCCGCAACATCTCAAAACACTGATTAGGTTGGCACCAAAAAGACCTTAATTGAAACATGTAATATTGTATAGGTCAGCACAGAGAAAACTCATATTGAAGAGAAAATGGGTTGTGGATCACCACACATCTCAATAGGACCCAAAACATATCACAACACATCCTTCAATGATAAAACAACTAATCAAGATCCACTGCATATGAATGGAATTGAACTGTCGGTCCAAACAACCATACCACCTCTAACTAACTATCTTCACATCGCTAGGGAGAAGCAAAAAACATTATGCAGACCAAGATTTCAATTATATATCTTCTCAATACTATCCATACACCATTCTCTTGAAGTATCTAATCAATATATGCATTTGCAAAACAAGAAACATGTTGAACTGATGAAAACAAGGCATTCCAGACTGACTATGACACATCAAAACTTAGGATATTGTATTGCGGACCACCAAGTCAACTAAAATACTCATGAATGAACTTTTGCAACATTATGAACATATTCTTAGATACACACAATCATATCTATCATTTCTAGAGGACTGTGGAGACATTTAACTTAGCTGCATGATGATCAGTATTCATGTATTCACATAACTTAAGGTGACTTGAACACTTTGTGCGGTACAAGAAATAAGAGAGAATTGAATGCAGTTTGAACCTGAGATACTATGAAGTATGTAGAGTCTCTTCAGACACTCATATGGTTGTTCTATACCTTCTCCATTTTCTGCAAGTACTTAAACATGTGTTCTATAGAGTACTTCTCCATTCAGAACAATCTGTATTACTTTAGTCATTTGAAAGTTGACCTTGCGGACCGTTAGAGTGCTTGATATTGCAAGGTAGTGTGCATTACATATCTCTAAAAATATTTGCAAAATTGCATGGGCACAACATCTCATCTAGAGGAATGTGAAGCATTCCATCAGGTCTCCATCATTGTTTTACACTGTTAAGTCACAGTCTGGAACTCTGTCATTGATAACTTTCTTTGCTAAAGGTGTAATGAGCTAAAATCTTAGATATAACATGTTAATATCTAGATAAACTTATCTTCTAAGCTACAAGACCAAATCTTGCACTGCGGAGGAATACAGACCAAAATATCTATAATTTTGCCTTAGGATATACACTGTGAAGGCCTTAGCCAAACTTCTGCAACTTTTCTCTAAGTGTGGTACTCCAAACTAATAGGATATCATTGTAGATATATAGAAAACATGTTAGAACAGGTTTACACACCTCTGCATCACACTTAGACATCAGGAAGATTTCCATTCTTATACTTGGATAGTTTTTCTCCATCTGTTAGATCTTTCGGACTGACCTCCCTTAAGTATGCTGATCCTATGTTTTTAACTTAGTCAAACCGTCTCTCTCAAATCTTCACCTAACCATTAGCTTCAACATCTTTGACCTTAGGTTGACACATATAGGGTTGACATCAATGACAACACATATTTCCAACAATTTGATTTATATGATAGATTGTTATTAATTAATTTGAAAATAATGTATAAATACTTTACTTTCTATTTTGACTAAATTGAGCTCTTAAGATAATAAAGTGTGGTTGCAAAGGATCTATTTTTGTTAAATAGGGTTTCACAATAGTGAGGAGAAAGAAAAATTTATGGAGGAAGGAGCATTGCTCCTGAAATATAGCTCTAGAGGTTGGAGATTCCAGAAAGGAGTACTCTAGCAAAGTCTTAGAAATTCATAAGAATTTATACAGAGTGTTGACACCTTCAAATTTTGTGAACTTGAAGTGCCTGAATCCTTTCGAGGTGTCGACAAAGGCTGGGTTGACATGCTGCTCAATCTACCCCGGAGGCCACCTTCGCCGATTAAAAATTTTCAACTCAAAGATCATCTTGCAAATATGGTTGGTGGAATGTTTTTGGCACATATGGTAACATGCTTGTTCATTCTCATGCTCTCGGGACGAGTTTTGGTGGGATATTTAATTATTTTCTGACTGCAATTGGGCTAAATTTGGCATTCTGGGAAGTTGCAAATCTCACAAATCTGAGGGTGACCCATTTCTCAATTTGGTCTCAAACCTCTCCAGTTCTAATTTTATCAAAATCAAAGACCATATGATGCATTATTTTAATGCACCTCAGTTGTGGCGAACTCACCTGACGAGTCAGTTTACAAAGCAGGTCTCTGAATTTGGTCGGTGATGCAGATTATGAGGAAATGGGTTTTCTTGAAATAATTGATAATGGTCCTGTGCAAATTTTTGCGGTCATCGGATGCCCGGTTTGCTTGTAGTAAAAAAACATCAATTGCCCGACATGATAAATTAAATTTTTGCCAAGAGTCTAAAGTTAAATTGTAATTTTTAAAAAGAAATATTTTATTGGCATTTTTAATAGTTTGGAATGAAATATTTTGGAAGTCAAATATTATAAAGGGACTTTTATAAACTTTAGTTTATAAAGTTTATTTAAATTGAGGGTGCTTTGCTGCATTTCACGCCTCTCTGCTACCTCCTCTCAGACGCCTGCGATGGTGCGAAATGCCCATCATAGGGCATTTTCTGACCTGTTTCCTCCTGTGCAAGGTTAATGTGGGAATTTCCTTTGCCATTGAGGTGATTTTGACAGATTTTGGGCGGCTCAAGGTAGTTTTGGTTGCAAATGAAAATGGCTGATCACATTTTTTAACTTTTAGCACATTTTTGGAGGTGTTTTGGGGCTAAAAAATGTTGTTTTATGCTCAGAAATCTTCCTACAATCATTCTTGAGGCATTGGCGAGGGTTTTTGGATTGTTTGCAACAATTTTTGGTTGCCAGAATGATGAAAAATGCCCCTCCTTTGTCAAAAACGGCCCAGAGGTAATTGATTGAGCAAAAATTTCAATTGGTTGCTACTGCAATGATCTTTCTGTGGTAGAGTGCGATGAAAGAGTTGAAGAAGAAAGTCCTAGGTTACATATTAAATCAGAGAAATGAGGAGTCTTCAGCAGCTGCCGTGCAAAATTGGGAATAGGTGAAAAATGTAAAAATTAAAACATATTTTATTCATTTATTCTTCTCTTCTTTTAATGTAAAATATTATGTTTCCCAATGTATTTTTGGAGGCAAATTGTAATGTGAAATATCTCACCTACCTCCATGTGGTAGTAAATTTTAGAGCAACATGCTTTGAGCCTATAAATGAACTACTGGGCTTTCATTTTGTGTTGTTGAAGATTGGATATTTTGAGCTCTGGAGTCAAATACAAGCTTTTGTAGGCTGCCCCATCTCCGTGTTTTAGGTTTCAGTTTTATATGTTGAATGTATTTTCATTAGTAGTCTATTAGTTTCAGATTAAGTCATATGAGTAATGCTATGAGCACGTATTTGTGTTAATTGTCTCCTTTGTTGTCTATATTTTTCTTTTGAACAAAGAAGCTAAGGTTTTCAGAGTTCTCAAATACACATTTGCTATATTTCATGTTTGGTTTTATGCTTCTGTTTGAGGAACAGATTAAAATGCTTTAAATCAAATGTGAGGAAAAGTGTTAGGTAATAGGGATAATCATAAGAATGGTTGATGTGAATACTTATTCTTGGGTGTCTTTGCAAGGCAAAAACAAGTAAACCCTTTGAAACTGTATGTCTATACTGTTGTTTGAAATACTTTGCATGCTAAAATTTGACTCTGCACCCTGAGATAGGCACCAGTCAAAAGTTAGAAAGATTTCGTGGTTCAAATCCTAGTCTTAAAACCAAAACATATAAAGTAAAATCATTTCAAAAATCTCAATCTTTTAGGTTTTAGGAGTAGGGTCTAGGTGTTGCATGCTCTTAGATTTAACTTGAGGAGATAGTCCAATAACATTGCCAATCTGGAGTTTATCTTACAAATCTTGGTCCATATATTAGAGCATTCTGCCTGAGTTAGTCAAGGATAAATCTTTTTGTTGTGAATGAGGGACACCCCCCTCAGTGCTCCAGAACCTAAAGTGCAGGGGAGACAAGTGCAAACAATCTCCTGTCTTTGTTGGCCAAGTCTCACAGTAAATTTGATCATAAGAAGTGGCAGACCTTTTAGGGTTTATTGTTTGCTGATTTGGGAACCAACACAGAGGTCAGGGAAGAGAGGTGAAGATATGAAAGAGACCATTTTACGTACAATACACAACTCATGTCAATCAAGTAGACACAATATAAGAATAATGAAGGAGGCAAAATATCAGTTTGTATTGATTATAGAGGCTAAATAGCCATTACAAAAGAGAGAGAATCATGCAAAAGAAATAGACACAGGATAATCAATTACATTCATTGTTGAACAAAACTAGAGATGTGAGAGGCTCAACAGAAGAGCACAGTCCATCAAATCCAGTTGGTTCATGTAATTGCATTACAAAGGCCTGGTTACAAGAATTCTCCAACCTATAACAGCCCAGAAGAATGGCTAACAGAAATACATTGCATTTTTAGGTATTTATAACAATTTTAACACTTTGCAATGCCCGGGACAACCCACACTTCATTAATTTTTCTAATCAAAAGCCTACAAATATGGGATCAAACCCATGCTCCTGACAGACCTACAACTCTGCAATGGAGATTACCTACACGCATGGGTGTCAGACACAATTAAGAGGGAGTGCAAGAAGTTCTTTTGTGCACTTTGAATCCATTCTACAACTTCACTTGTACTCTAGCATTGAAGAACTTCACTATTTCAACTGTCTACATTTGACTTTGCCTGCAGAAATTCAATACTGGTACCTCTCCTAAAAAAATGGCAAGATTTAGGGAGAGGCAAGCTTTTACAACACTTCAACGTGTTGTACCTTTTTTCCTTTTATGGTACTTTGAAATTTCCCTGTATTAGCTGACCTGGCTTGGGTGGAAATTTGCCTCCTATCACTTGATGAACGAACAACATCCTTAGAATCATCAGGCCCCATATATTTGTACCTTATGGGCGAATTCATTTTTTGCCGAGCCGCCTTCATTTGGTTCATTTTTTGCTTTATCGGCGAAGTTCCACTGCCTTGAACCTTCAAAGCTTTTTCTCTATAATTCACCCTTATCGGTGAAATCAAATTTTCCTAAACTTTGCTTCCTTATCGACAAAAGTTAATTTCGCCCTTGGCTCTTTAGCTCTGTTGGTGCCTGAATTAACTGTCAGTTTCCAAGCAATTTTTCATGCAGGCACCTTCCCAAAAAATCCAAAAGGTTCTGATTTTGGCACCCCTTCATCTTTCCTGAGGAAGGGGTCATCATGTTTTGTCCATCAGCGAAAGTTTTGTTTTTTTGAGTGCTCTGATTGTGTTTTTGAACTTTCGGTTTGAACCTTGCCGGTGAACCTCAGTGTTGAACCTTGCCATTGAACCATCTGTTTGAACCGGTTCAATGGTTCAAAGCTTTATGTTTTTGGTTTCATCGGCATGATGGCAGCTATTGGCATAGGTTTGTGGTCTTGCTCCGATGGTCTAAGTCACACCGACGGAGATGGGAAGCCAAGTTGCCATCGACGTGACTTTTGTTGTCGGCGAGCGTTGCTTTTGGGTTGGCCAATGGTTTTTGTCTTGGCAACGGGTGTTTTTTGCTTGGCCATCGGTGAGACTTGTTTTATCGGCCTAGTCGATGGAAGTTGGCCTGATGGTCTATCTTTGGCCGATGATGGGAAATATGGAGTTTGCGATGGTGTCGGTGAGACTATTGAGGTCGGTTAGAGGAGTTTCAGGTTGGCCGATGGGATTGGTCTGGCCGACAGGGGATTGCGATGGGCTTCATCGGTGTAACACATGAGGTCGGCTAGAGGATTTTTGGATGCTCCGATGGAGGGAGTCACGGCGACAAAGGGTGTGTTTTGTTTGCCATCGGAGAGACTTGATAGATCGGCGAGAGTTTTTTGGGGCAAGCTGATGGCTTAGCTTTGGGCGAGGGCTTGTGTGTCGAGCGCGGCAAAAGCGCTTGACACTTAGTATGTTTGTGGCCATGTTTATAAAACGTTGAAGTGGTCTTCTCACTATGCATGTGGGATTAATCTCCCTACATTATTTTGAACATGCGAGGAAGCGCTTCTTGGCGGAAGCTCCATTTTGAACAGTACGACGGTTTCCAAGTAGGCCGTGGGTGGTTGAGGCATCAATGGCGATTGTAGCAGGGGTGTGGGCGACAGTACAAGTGATTAAACTACCTAATTTTTAGCATGAAGACTTCCAGATGGTGGCACAGGGCTCGAGGTCACCCCTGTCAACTCTCCTGCCTACTGCATTGATAACTTATGGGCGCCATCTCTCATGGGCTGTATCTGGCAGTTTTTTGTAAAAATCATGTAATTAATTGCTGTGGGTACACTTTCTGGCCGATATAGGCAGACTGTGTTACCATTGTTTTGGTTGTTGAAAGTTGAACATTTGGCTCTGTAATACAATACAGCTGATTTGGTTGCTCTGTGCAGCAAAACTTGTGAGTTTATGTATCTCCTGTTGTATGTTTTTGCATGAATCCACTGATTTCATGGTCAATTTTATATGAATAATGCTATGTTTGCATGTGTTATGCTAATTCTATCTCCAATTTTGCATGTATCTTTCTTCTGAGTCTAGGTATTCAAGGAATGTCTAAGATTCTAGAACATAGAATTCCTGTGTTGAATGTCTGATCTTTTAACTTCTGCTCAAGGGGTAGATTAAACTATTTTCAGATTAAACATTGGGAAGGGTATACTGTAATAGGGATGCCATAAGTATAGATAGCTTAACACTTTGTATTGGGAGATATCTGTAAGGCAGGTATCATATGTATCCCCCTGAAATCCAGTTTTAGTTGTTCATGCATATCATTCACAGGTGTATGTCTACTGACTCCAGGCCCTGGATAGGCACCAATCTTGCTTTGTGTTTGTGTTACAACCATGTCCAGCTTTGCATCCAAAATTAAAATCAAAATCAAACTCTAAAACAACCATTAGGACAGTAGAATTAGTTTTAGGATCCAAGTCCTCTGTCTACAACTACAAATAGGCCCAAAGCTAGCCCCTTTGCTCTTATATTACAGTTTTGGTCTACTTACAGGAGGACTTATCTGCTTTCTATCAGCATCCTAGCCTTGTATGTATATCCTCATGGATGTTGAGTAGGGAATACCCCCCTAGGTTTTGCAGAGCCTGAAGAGAAGAGGAGATAAAATATAGAGTCTATCTTCTACACTGTTGGCTCCTGGCCCAGAGATCCTATTGATCATTGATGGCTACCTTGTAGGGAAATCTGGGAATAAGCATCCAGTCTGGGAAAAAACCAACAGAAATTGGCGACTCTGCTGGGGAAAGAGAGAGTCAAGTAACCTGAGGGCTGGAAAATCTAGTTTCTAGTGAAGTTGTTGCAGCAAAAAGGAACCATGTGGTGCTCTACTGGGGTGATGAATCCAGAAAACAAAAGTACCTTGCTGACATTCTGTCCTCTCTCTGAGAGGTGGCGACTCTATTGAAAGAACCTATCAATGCTGCAACATATATCCAGGTATTCATCTTTGATTCAAAATGTTGAGTTTAGAACAACAAGCTTGGTCGTGCTCTCAGAGAAGACCATTCTTTATTGAAAGATATAAAGCCCTAAATTTCACAGGGATATATGGTTACCCAAATATTATTCCCAATAAAATTAGAATATGTTTGCCAAAATATAGTGGATCAGATTCTGAATTGGCAAACAAACATCTGCAAAGATTTTGTAATTTAATAGAAGATTATGAGGTAGAGGATGAAGATGTAGTAATGAGACTCTTTGTTCAGTCATTGGAAGATGATGCTAGGATATGGTTTTTAGACCTGCCTGTTTGTTCAGTTTCTTCATGGATAGATTTAGAAGTTGCATTCCTAGGGTAGTTTGGTGAAAGGTTTGATGTGGCCTCATTAATCATACATTTTATGAATATACAAAGGGAAGATGAGGAGCTAGTTCCAACCTTTAATCTTAGGTTTATTAAATTGCTCAGGCAGATCCCTGAATATATGAGACCTAATAATGCATTGTGCTTGACAATTTATTTGGTTGCATTTGATGAAGAAATGAGTTATCTGTTGAGAGATAAAGAACCAGTCACACTTCACCAGGCTTTCCAATTTGCTATGGACATAGAAAAAAATGAGAAATATGGAATGCCAGTAGGTTTCATGGCTGCAAGTTGTCAAAGTAGTGATCAAAGTGAATATATTTCAGCTCTCCCAGTATGTGCATTGAGAAATGATTGTATAGAGGGAAATATATTTTAGAATAATGTGTGCAGCCATGATGTGATGCATGAAGAAAATGTTGTAGAAAATGTAAGCACATCTTGTAATAATGAAGACAAAGATTGTTATCAGCCTTTAGAAGACAAGCCTGCAGACACAAGGTGCCCTCCAATTGATCAAATGATAGACATACATGAAGTTGTGTCTTGCAGCAGTGTGCATATCCTAGTTATGCCTGATTATTTATATGAAGTGGATATGCAGAGCTTCACTCTGAATATAGAAAACATTGATTCAAGGGATGGCAGTGAATATGCTAGTGATTGCCAGCATTCAGATGCATATGTGAGCCTTTCAGATAATGAAATATATTTGGATGCTGATTATGAATGTTTCCTTGAAGATTTTGGCCACCTTCATAGTGCAGAGGTTGAAAACTTTGCTTTTGATTATCAGGGCACTAGTGAAGATAAAAAACAAGGTCACTATTCAGAGGTGGATGGGAAAATTGCAGATGTGTGTGCTCATACAGTTGGGGATAGTGTTGATTGCAGGGGTGACTATGAAGCTTTCAGTGTAGGGCTACATTCTGAGTTATTTCTGCCTTCTCTTGAGACATTTCAGGTGGACATTAATGACAAAACTGCCGTGCATGATGATGATGGATATCTGTATGTTCATCAAGATAAATTTGATTATGAGATGTTGCTTGTGCCTGAATATTGCATGTTTGATACAGAGGAGCTCTTATTTTTTGAGGAAGGGCAAAATTCTGATGTGGATTCATTTGTTTCATGTGAGTCTGTTATTTTTCTAAGCAACATCAGTGACTCATATGATGATGACATTCTACAACTGATAATTATATATGCTGATGAAGCTAGCTGTAGATTTGTTGAAGAAAAAGAAATGAGCAGCAGCACAAATAATTGCCAAGGGGCTTGCTGCAGACAGTTAAATGCTTTTAGGCTTCATTTGAAGAAATCAAAAGAAAATTAGGTGTTTGACAAAGGAAAAGTCTAGTTTTTCCTTTTTGGTGGCCATGGGCCACCATGTTTATTTTAAAATAATGTGTTTGGTGATGCAGATTGGTGCAAGTTTGACTCTGTGCCCAATGGATAGGGGACTGGTCTGCATCCCAGAGATCTAGGGTTCTCGCTGCAGTCTTGCACCTACACATCCCCAATCAGAGCCACTGTTGGTGCCTGAATTGACTGTCAGTTTCTGAGCAATTTTTCATGCAGGCACCTTCCCAAAAAATCCAAAAGGTTCTGAGTTTTGGCACCCCTTCATCTTTCCTGAGGAAGGGGTCATCATGTTTTGTCCATCAGCGAAAGTTTTGTTTTTTTGAGTGCTTTGATTGTGTCTTTGAACTTTCAGTTTGAACCTCTCTAGCAAACCTCGGTGTTGAACCTCGCCATTGAACCATCTGTTTGAACCGGTTCAATGGTTCAAAGCTTTATGTTTTTGGTTTCATCGGCATGATGGTAGCTATCGGCATAGGTTTGTGGTCTTGCTCCGACGGTCTAAGTCACACCGACGGAGATGGGAAGCCAAGTTGCCATCGGCGTGACTTTTGTTGTCGGCGAGCGTTGCTTTTGGGTTGGCCGATGGTTTTTGTCTTAGCAACGGGTGTTTTTTGCTTGGCCATCGGTGAGACTTGTTTTATCGGCCTAGTCGATGGAAGTTGGCTCGATGGTCTATCTCTGGCCGATGATGGGAAATATGGAGTTTGCGATGGCGTCGGCGAGACTATTGAGGTCAGTCAGAGGAGTTTCAGGTTGGCCGATGGGATTGGTCTAGCCGACAGGGGATTGCGATGAGCTTCATCGGTGTAACACATGAGGTCGGCCAGAGGATTTTTGGATGCTCTGATGGAGGGAGTCACGGCGACGGAGGGTGTGTTTTGTTTGCCATCGGAGAGACTTGATAGATCGGCGAGAGTTTTTTGGGGCAAGCCGATGGCTTGGCTTTGGACCAGGGCTTGTGTGTCGAGCGCGGCAAAAGCGCTCGACACTTAGTATGTTTGTGGCCATGTTTATAAAACGTTGAAGTGGTCTTCTCACTATGCATGTGGGATTAATCTCCCTACATTATTTTGAACCTGCGAGGAAGCGCTTCTTGGTGGGAAGCTCCATTTTGAACAGTGCGACGGTTTCCAAGTAGGCCGTGGGTGGTTGAGCCATCAATGGCGATTGTAGCAGGGGTGTGGGAGACAGTACAAGTGATTAAACTACCTAATTTTTAGCATGAAGACTTCCAGATGGTGGCACAGGGCTCGAGGCCACCCTTGTCAACTCTCCTGCTTACTGCATTGATAACTTATGGGCGCCATCTCTCATGGGCTGTATCTGGTAGTTTTTTGTAAAAATCATGTAATTAATTGCTGTGGGTACACTTTCTAGCCGATATAGGCAGACTATGTTACCATTGTTTTGGTTGTTGAAAGTTAAACATTTGGCTCTGTAATACAATACAGCTGATTTGGTTGCTCTGTGCAGCAAAACTTGTGAGTTTATGTATCTCCTGTTGTATGTTTTTGCATGAATCCACTGATTTCATGGTCAATTTTATATGAATAATGCTATGTTTGCATGTGTTATGCTAATTCTGTCTCCAATTTTGCATGTATCTTTCTTCTGAGTCTAGGTATTCAAGGAATGTCTAAGATTCTAGAACATAGAATTCCTGTGTTGAATGTCTGATCTTTTAACTTCTGCTCAAGGGGTAGATTAAACTATTTTTAGATTAAACATTGGGAAGGGTATACTGTAATAGGGATGCCATAAGTATAGATAGCTTAACACTCTGTATTGGGAGATATCTGTAAGGCAGGTATCATATGTATCCCCCTGAAATCTAGTTTTAGTTGTTCATGCATATCATTCACAGGTGTATGTCTACTGACTCCAGGCCCTGGATAGGCACCAATCTTGCTTTGTGTTTGTGTTACAACCATGTCTACTTTGCATCCAAACTTAAAATCAAAATCAAACTCTAAAACAACCATTAGGACAGTAGAATTAGTTTTAGGATTCAAGTCCTCTGTCTACAACTACAAATAGGCCCAAAGCTAGCCCCTTTGCTCTTATCTTACAGTTTTGGTCTACTTACAGGAGGACTTATCTACTTTCTGTTAGCATCCTAGCCTTGTATGTATATCCTCATGGATGTTGAGTAGGGAATACCCCCCTAGGTTTTGCAGAGCTTGAAGAAGAAGAGGAGATAAAATATAGAGTCTATCTCCTACACTGTTGGCCCCTGGCCCAGAGATCCTGTTGATCATTGATGGCTACCTTGTAGGCAAATTTGGGAATAAGCATCTAGTCTGGGAAAAAACCAACAAGCTCCATCTTCACCCTTATCAAAGAAATATGCTTTTCACGAACCGAGCCCCTAGCACCTTTTATCTTCATTTTTCCTTGTAGGCAAAAGTGGCCCTTTGCCGAACTTTCCTTATCGCTCTATGTTTGCCTTTATCAGCAAACCTACACTTTTTTGAACCTTTGGCCAAGCATCATCTCTTCTGCCTTGTTGGAAAAAAATAACTTTCCTAAACTAAGCTTTCTTTTTAGTCTTACTTTCACCTTTATCAGTGAAATATTACTATGTCAGACCTTTCTACTCTTTCACTTTTTTTTTATCTACAAAAGTTCCCCTTGACGAACCTTGACCTCCTTATCGACAAAACTTGATTTTGCCAAACTATTTTCTTTCTCTCTTTTTGCCCTTATCAGCAAAAAAGCTACTTTTTCAAACTTATGCTTTGGCCTTGCTTTTTCCTTCTTCATTATCGGTGAACCACCTTATTGGCAAACCTGAAGATTTTCAAACTTTTGAAACATTCCTGCTTTTACCGATTCACCAATAAGGGAAAAAATGGCATGATTTAGGGAGAGGTAAGCTTTTACTACACTTCAACGTGTTGTATCTTTTTTTCCTTTTATGGTGCTTCCAAATTTCCCTATATTAGCCAGCCTGGATTGGGCAAAAATCTACCTTCTGTCGCTTGATGAAGGAACAACATCCTTAGAATCATTGAGTTGCATATATTTGTACCTTATCGGCGAATTTGTTTTTTGCCAAACCACCTTCATTTGGTTCATTTTTGCCTTATTAGTGAAGTTCCACTGCCTTGAACCTTAGAAGCTTTCTCTCTAATTCACCCTTATCGGTGAAATCAACTTTTCCTAAACTCTGCTTCCTTATCGGCAAAAGTCAATTTCATCAAACCTTGGCCCTTTAACTCCATCTTCACCCTTATTGGTGAAATATTCTTTTCACGAACTGAGCCCCTAGCGCCTTTTATCTTCATTTTGCCTTGTCAACAAATGTGGCTCTTTTCTGAACTTTCCTTATCACTTTATGTTTGCCTTTATCGGCAAACCTACACTTTTTTGAACCTTTGGCCAAGCATCATCTCTTCTACCTTATCGGAAAAAAACAACTTTCCTGAACTGAGCTTGCTTTTTGGTCTTACTTTCACCTTTATTAGCGAAATGTTACTTCGCCAAACCTTTCTTCTCTTTCACTTTTGCTTTATCAACAAAAGTTCCCCTTGACAAACCTTAACCTCCTTATTGGTAAAACTTGATTTTGCCGAACTATCTTCTTTCTCTCTTTGTGCCCTTATTGGCAAAAAAACTACATTTTCAAACTTATGCTTTGGCCTTGCTTTTTCCTTCTTCATTATTAGTGAATCATTTTATTGGCAAACCTAAACATTTTTGAACATTTGAAAATTTCCTCCTTTTACTGATTCGTCGATAAGGCATTCCCTCTCCGTTCCTTAGCCATTTTTTGAGCTTCCTATTTTGCCTTGTTGGCAAAATCTTCAAATCTTGAACCAAGCTCTCTTTTATCTAAAAAGCTCATTTTGTCAAACCTTTTGCTAAACCCTCTTCTTCATTGGCAAAATCTTCCCCCTCAGAACTATTGCATCTTATCGCTTTATTGGCGAATCGGCCATTTGTTGAACCATGTGCTTGTTCCCTCTCCTTTCCTTTATCGGTGATTTTCCCCTTTGTGGAACTTGGCCACCTTTCTTCATGATGTTGGCAAAGTCACTGATCGAAGAACTTGCTGATCGACAAACCTTTGGTTCACCGAATCATCGGTTTGCCGATAAGGAAAATGTTCTCCCAGTATTTACTTAGCTGATTTCAAACAAATTCTTCCTTTATCGGGGAAGCCCACCCTCTCCAAAGCCTATCTCCTTCTCCTTACCATGTTGACAATTCACCCTGTTAGTGAACCAAGATATTTTTGAACTCACGAAGAGTTCAAATTTTTTGAACATCGCCGATAAGGCATCCCTTGTCTGTCTTATGCCTTAGGCAATTTTTGATGATGCACCCCCCTTTCCCTTCTGTCAAAAAACTGTCCAATCGCCAAACGACTGAAGATTCAAAATTGGAAAAGTTCATACATTGTGAAGTTCACCAATAAAGGAAAACCTTTTTTCCTTCATGACTTAGCCAAATCTTGAAGTTACCCCACTCACCTTCCCTTGTCAGCAAAATCTTGAATCGGTGAACCTACAGAAAAGTGGGAGAAGAGTTGCTTTTTACTTTACCATTTGGTTGCCTTTCTGTCCTAGTTCAGGAACCTGAACTTTTGCTGATAAGGGCCAAAAGGAGGTACAAAGCTAAGGCAATGGCCTAGATTTTTCTTTTTTTTTTTTTTTCTGGGTTTTCTAAGAGGATTCTCCACAAGGAATTTTGGGGATTTTTTGCAAGGGAATTCATTGGATTTTTAAGGATTTTTGGTTTTACCTCCTTCTATTTAAGCTATCTCTGATCAGATTTTTCTGATAGGAGTGAATTTGGAATATTTTAGGCTGGGAAAAATATGAAAATAGTTATCCTTATCAAAACATCATCCAAACTTGTCCAAAGTATCCTGCACATTACTCATCCGAAACCATTAACCAAAATATCCAAATCCCTCATCCAAAGTATCCAAATTATCCTTGATCATTTATCATCCAAATTTATCCCAAGTATCCCCTAATCACCCATCCAAAATCATCATCCAAATTCACCCAAATTTACCCTTTGATCACCCATCCAAAAATCACCCTCAAATCCTATCACAAAATCATCCATCCATTCATTTACCTTTGGTCCAAAAATCTTTTGAAAACCAATATCTAAAGTCACCAAATCATCATCACTCATCTATTCATCCATTTACTTTTGGTCCAAAACCTTTTGAAAATCAATCTCTAAGGTCATTACCTTCATCCACCTTAACATCACCAAATCAAATCAATCCATTGCATGCCACAAACAAGGTCCCATGCTAGGAAGAACAAGGACATGGACTCAAATAGGCTATGGAGAATGACCCCTACTGATCACAACAATCTCCCAATAGTCCAACAACAAACATCATTTGATGCCAATGCTATGATAAACCCTTGAGGAACCCAACAACTACAACCATCATCCAATACCAACAATGTCGATCAAGAAGTAATATATTTTATGCAAGATCCTGATTCTATAAACTTACTAGACAGAGTTCTAAAGTTAGACCCTAATAAATATCTTGAGTTCTTGATCCAAAATGGTGCTAAGGTACCTACCACATCACAACCATCCTTTTCGAACAATGTCCCTAACACATCTCAACCTTCATCATCTAACACCACATCAATAATTTCTAACACCACCACATCAACCATGTCAATCCCTACCTCCATATAAACATCAACCATAACTACATCTACCCCCCAAATCACTCTCAATATCCCCAACAACATTGTGTACACAAGTGCTTCCACAAGTGTACCTCAATTTGACACCAACACCATAGCCTTCATGACACAACTATTCTCACAACCACCTTACGACATTTCTAATGTCCCTAAAAACAATCCATGCAACAATCCTTCACAAACATCCAACTTCACCTATTGTATCAACTTCCACCCAAACCTTCCAACAAAATCAAAATCAACAACAACAAATTCCACCACATGTCTTACAACAACTCATAGCCTACCGACAACATCAACAAAATCAAACCCCACAACATCAAAAACATCAAGAACAACAAACCCCCAACTTTCTCCAACATTTAATCCAACATACCACAACCACCACCTACCCAAGACCTATCAAGCATTGTGCAAACATTAATCCAAAAGGTTGAGGACATACAACATGGGCACAAAATAAAGCAATATTCATTTGAAGACATTTGCCCATACCCATTTGATCGAACCATCCCCATGCCTCCCTTCCCTAAGAATTTTGAAACACCTAAATTTGACAAATATAAAGGGAAAGGGAACCCTAAGGAACACCTTAGGGAATTTTATATAGCTTGCTTAAAAGTCTCATATGACGATACATATCTAATGAGAATCTTTCCCTGAAGCTTAGTAGGCCAACCCACCGAATGGTTTGCTCACCTTCCCCTCGGTATCAAGACCTTCCATGAACTTGCGCAGAAGTTTGTCAATCACTTATCCTAATTTGAACACGAAGTGTCCATGACAGACCTTTGTAACACTAAATAATGGAATAGGGAATCCTTCGCCACCTTCTTGCAATGGTGGAGAGGCTTAGCAAGCAAGCTCCCGTGGCCCATCCTCAAAAAACAATTGGTCACTATGTTTGTGACTAACCTTAACCAAGAGATGGGATTCCATATAAAAATTCAATGCGCATCCACCTTTGAAGAGGTCATTTACAAAGGAACCACAATTGAAAGAGCTCTCATAGCCAAGGGAGCTATCAAAATTTACCAAGAGAATGACAACAAAAACACCAACAACAAGGTTAACAATAGCAATAACAACAATAGCAACACCAACGCGAACGACAACAATAAAACTCATGAGAAACCCCACTTTTGGGGCAAGAGCAAAAACACCCTCAACGATGGTGTCACCGATGTTAAGAATGTTCAAAACGTACAAACCACTACACCATCCAATCCATCAACAATCAATAATAACATTAGCATTCCAAAAGGTCCATCAAGACAATCCAACACACCCAAACGAAAAATTCACACCTTTAGGTGAACCCATAGAAAACATCTTAAGAAACCTTTTGAAAGCTGACCTCATTGAATTACCCACCATTAGACCATACAACGAAAACCATCACATCAAGGGACACAAAACATCCGATTGTATGAGGTTGTAGAATTATTGTGAATACCATCACATCAAGGGACACAAAACATCCGATTGTATGAGGTTGTAGAATTGTATCAAAGACCTCATCGGTTGTGGCGATATCACTATTGATGAACCACCCAAACAATCACCCAATTCAAATCTAGGAGCTTACAAGGATCCGGTCCCTGATTACAACAAAGGAAAAACCCTCCTCATCTAACCAAACCTACAATGTTGTTGCCCCTCCATCATCTTTCAGCGCCGTTGTGGGTCGCATAGAAGAATCTCATAACTGCATAGCTACCATCACCATTAGAGCAAAGACTCCTAATTGTGCCATCACCACCCGTCGCGGCTACATCTCTATTAGAGGGGCCCCAACCATTGATGATCAACCTTCCACATCTGCACCCACTAGACACCTAGCCACCAACAAGTACAACCTTCTCGAGCACCTTGGGAAGACCCCCACACAAATCTCTATCCTAGAGTTTCTTCGCACATCCCCTCTCCACAAGGAAGTCCTTGACAAAGCCTTGATGGAAACCCGCACCCATTCTAACTTGAATTTTGATCAATTCCAAGCCATGGTGGTGATGGCACCTTCAAATTTTGCAAATTTGAAGTGCCTATCTCTTCTCAATGTGTTGACAAAGGTCTGGTTAGCATGCTGCTCAATCTACCTCGGAGCCCGTCTTCACTAATTAAAATCTTGCAACTTAGAGGTCATCTTACAAATCCATGTGGTACAATGTTTCTTGGTACATATGGTAATGTGCCTGTTCAGTTTCGCGCTTCCAGGATGAGTTTTGATGGGCTATTTAATTCTTTTCTGACTGTGACTGAGATAGATTTGGTATTCTAGAAAGTTGCAAATCTTGCAATTATGAGGGTGATGCATTTCTTGTTTTAGTCCAAAACATTTCCAATTCCAGTTTCATCAAAATCAGAGACCATATGATGCAGTATTTTGATGTGTTTTGGTTGTGGCAAACACATGCAGCAGACCAGTTTACAAAGGAGGTCCCCAAAAAGTTTCAGCAATGTGGATTTTGAGGAAATGGGTATCTTCTAAATAATTAATAATGGCCCTATACAAATTTTCACAGCCTCCAGATATCCTGTGTGCCCGCAGTGAAGAGGCGCCATTTGCCCAGGGGGAGGAATTAAATATTTACTATTTGCCTAAGCTAAAAAAATGCAATTTTAAAAGGCAATTATTGACATATTTGATAATTTAAATGTAAATATTATAAAGTAAGCATTATAACTTTACTTTATAATGTTTGGGGAAAAAATAAAAGTATCTCATTGGCTGAGCGCACAAGCGAAAAACCATTTCTTCCTCTCTTCTGCTGCTGTGCAACGGTGCGATATGACTTCTTTTGGGCAGATTTTGGTCTGCAATCTTTTTTGTAGTGATGGTTGATGTGTTTCCTTCTCCATGGAGGTTTCTCTGGGGCTCTCTTGGGAGGAATCAAGTAGATTTTGTTGCAGATGAACAACTCTCACGTTTTTGGCTTTTTGACAGAATTTTAGGAGTCTATTTGAGCTCAAAATTGTTGCTCCATGCTCTAAATTCATCCCCTGACCATTCCTAATGCCTAGGTAGAGATTTTAAGTATGTTTGTGATGGATTTTGAGTACCAGAATGGCTAAAAATGCCTAGCACTGTCAAAAAATGACCCAACAATAAAAGAATGAATTTGAAGTTAATGCAATTTGTTCTCTGTGATCCTAAGAGGCAGGGTGCAATCAAGGAGCTTGAGATGAGGCTATGTAGCCTCATATCGCAACATCGCAGAGGGATGAGGAGCCCCCTGGTATGGTCTACGATAGTGCGGAATCAAAGGTTTGAAGTAAAAATTGATGCCCGACAATTGCAATTAAGAGGTGGACAAGTCAAAAGAGAGAAAACAAATTAAAAACATTTGGCTCCATGGTTTATTTATTATTTTGTCTTCTTCTCTTTTATGTGTAATTTGTAATTCATGAGGCTCATTGGCGGTAACTTGTAATGCAAGAGTCACCTAACTGCCATGATGTAATAAATTTTAGGGCAACATGTTCTTGTGTCTATAAGAGAGCATGTTGTTCCACTTTGTAGGGGGATTCTTCTGGGCTTTGGATACAAGGTGAACACATTTTTAGGAAGTAGCTTTCTGTAGGAGAAGGTGATTGGATTTTGGGTTGCAAAGGCATATTTTGCTATGTAAATGAATACTTTCTGAATGATAACTTTCTTTCTAGGTTGAGTTATATGAGTAACACATTCTATGTGGATTATTTATGACTGTCTTCTTGGGTATTAGCATTTTGCTTTTGAACAAAGTTGCTAAGGGTTTCTAAGTTCTTCAATATACATTTGCTATGTTGCATGTTTGATTTTCAGCATCTATTCAAGGAGTAGATTAAATTTGCTTTAGATCAGTCAGGGAGGAAAATGTGTAATATCAAGGGATTAGTGAAGCATATGGTCATAGATGATTCTCTTTCTTGGACAAACTACTATAAGACAATAATTTCATTATTTTTAGTCCTCTGGTTATGAGTATCTGTTGTCATAAGGAAACATTTACATTGTTGAGTCTGATTTTGTTGCCTAGATAAAGCACCGATCTGGAATATGTTTGCACAAAGGTCAAGGAAACCCAACAATTTAAAAGCAAATCTTACAAACCATTTTATTTATTTATTTATTTTAGTTTAGGTGCTGCATGTTCTTTGAGTTGAATAAGTGAGATAATCTAAGAACATTGCCAATCTGGGGTTAATCTTACAAATCTTGGTGCATACATGAGAGCATTCTGCCTGAGTTAGTCAAAGATAAATCCTTTGGTTATGAATGAGGGAATACCCCTAGGTATGGTAGAGCCTGAAGTGAAGGGGAGATAAGTGTGGGCTAATCCTTCACCTTGTTTCTAAATCTCTCACTCTATTGGTCAAGTCTTCCTTTAAACTTGAGGATAAGAAGTGGCAAATCTTTAGAGTTTGATGTGTGCAGATTTGGGAACCAATAGGTGGGACACATCTTATCACCACATCATATCACCTTCTCTGAGCAAGACCTTCCTACCACAAGCACATCCCATGATGAAGCCCTTCACATTGAAGTGTGCATCCATAAACATACCATAAAAAGAGTCTTAATAGACAGTGGCTTTGGCCTAAACCTTTGCACTCTTAAATTAATAAAACACTTAGGATATTCTAATGTGGTCATAGACTTGAGCGAGATCATCACCATTAAGGGATATGATGACACTGAGCACCTATTCGAAGGAACCATCAAGCTTCCTATCCAAGTAGGACAAAAGATTTTGGCCACCAAATATCAAGTGCTTGATCTTGATCTCCCTTACAATATCCTCCTCAGCCACCTATGGATCCATTTCATGCAAGCCATCCCATCCATATACCATCAATGCCTTATGTTGCCATTCAACGACACGGAAGTCACAATCCATGCTGACCCACATCCTTTTCAATATTACACTTTCTTGGAAGGACATGCTAAGACTTTCTGCCCCTACAACAATGCCATCAAACCATCCGCTTCCCAACCAACACCATCCACCTCATATATTGACCCCTCCAACATTGCAGCCATCTCATCACCATCACTCATTCCCAAGATCAAGATCAAAGCAAGTGACCTAGGGTGTGGAGAGTATGACCTACACAACACATTTTGTGTAGGGAATCTTCTACCAACTCCCAAAACATTTGGTGCACCTAAGATGGTCTCCACGGTGATCATCAAATGTAAACCATCTCTAAGATTTTAACCAAAACACTTGATGGAATAAGATGTCCTTGAAGATATATCATCATGGCTCTTCAAAGATGAAGATGAAGCACCAGAAGATCCTATCCTACTTGTTGAAAATTATGGCAAAGGTCTAGACATTGTCAAGAACATGAGATATAATGGAAAAGACAGTATAGGCCTGCACGAGCAAGGGATTCTTGAACCTATCCAAGCAAAAAGGAATCCCTATCACCAAGGTTTGGGGTTTGGAAAACAAGAGTCTACCACCACTAAAATTGAATGTATCTTAAGTGAGGTTGTGAGAGCTTTTCCAGTAATTGAAAACACTAGTGAAGAGGATTATCAAGACTCTTTTGCCGATTTTGCCGAATTATTTAAATCCTCCATCTACACAATTTATAGCCTATCAACCACATCATCATCATCTAATGACCTACCTCTTGTCTATCCATAACTCATTTACTGGGACCAACAAGGACCTCCCGTCCTTGATGTTGCACAAAATGATGAAGCAATAGCTAAACTAATGGGGGTTAGAAACCACTTACCCCTTGGAGATCATAAAGCTGGTTACATCATGGAGCTAAAGACCTATGACATACTTTGGGGAGATATCCATATCTCTTAGTCATAAAAACATAAAAATAACATCCCCTAGTCAAAACCACTCTGTGACACTTTCAGATGAAGATAAAATAAAAAATAAAGGACGTATTTCCTAGTGAAAACCTCCCTGAGGTACTAGAAGATGAGAGAATGGATCTCCCTGAGGTCCCTAAGCTATATCAAGAAAGATCACCAATCCTTGTAGAAGAATCACAAGAAATGAACATAGACATAAAGGAGTCACCAAAGATCACCTTTCAGGCCACTTCGCTTACATCCACAAAACAAAAAGCGTTCTTGGCCTTCTTCAAACAAAGGAGTCATAACTTTGCATGGATGTTTGTTGATATGCCAGGGTTAGACCCCACACTTGTACTCCATCATCTTGCCATTCATCCTGATGTAAAACTGGTGAAGCAAAAACTAAGTAAAATGAATCCACAAGTACCACTACTCATCAAAGCGGAACTCAAGAAGCTCCTAGATGTGGGATTCATTTGTCCTATTGACTACCCTGAGTGGGTATCAAACATTATGCTCATAGCCAAAGTCAATGGGGGCATCTGCGTGTGCACATACTTTAGGGACCTCAACAAACCATGCCCTAAAGATGACTTCCCTCTCCCAAACATCAATATAATTGTCGATCTCACTGCTGGGCATGAAATGCTATCACTCATGGACATATTTTTTAGTTATAATCAAAATTAGGATTGCCAAAGAAGACCAACATAAGACCACTTTCATATGTCCATGGGGAACATACTGCTAGGTTTCAATGCCCTTTGGCCTCAAGAACGCAGGAGCCACTTATCAAAGAGCAATGACTGTGATATTCCATGACCTTTTTCACAACATCATGGAAGATTATGCTGGTGACCTATTGGGAAAATCCAAAGCAAGGGATGACCATTTGTAAGTGCTAGCTAAGATATTTGACCAGCTAGAATAGTACAAAGTATGGCTCAATCCTAAGAAATGTTTCTTCAGAGTCACCTCTGGAAAGATCCTAGGCTACATTGTATCAAGATGAGGCATAGAAGTCGACCCCACAAAAGTGAAACCAATAGTTGAAATGCCTCCACCTAAGAATCTCAAGTAGTTGCATAGCCTTCAAGGAAAGCTTCAATCAATAAGATGTTTCATAGCCCAGCTAGCTGACAAGTGCCAACCATTTCAACATCCCCTCCTAAAAAATGTAGCATTCATATGGGATGAGAATTGTCAAAAGGTCTTCAAGTAGTTGAAATAATAACTAGCTATGCCTCCCATACTCATTCCACCAAAACAAGGACAACCCCTACTACTCTATATCTCCATGACATAAACAGTTTTAGGGGCCTTGTTAGCACAACACAATGAGCAAGGGAAATAAAGAGCTATTTACTACATCATCCGAACCTTAGTTGCATATCAGCTTAACTACACCCCCATTGAATGAGCATACCTTGTAGTTGTCTTCACATCTCAGAAATTAAGACACTACATGCTCAATCACAAGATGAAGTTCATAGCAAAAATTGATACACTAAATTACTTGTTATCTTGTGTAGCTCTTACAAGATGAATGGCTAAGTGGGTCATGATCTTAAGTGATCTTGATATAGAGTATACAAAATGTAAGGCTATTAAAGGACAAGTAATTGTAGATCATCTAGCCAATGCACCGATCCCTATAGAACATCCACTCCTTTTAGAGTTTCCGGATGAGTCAATCCTCGTAGTAGAATTGACAACAAAGTGGAAAATGTATTTTGATGGATCCTACATGCATCAAGGCTCAGGGATAGGAATCTTATTCATGACCCCTCAAGGAGATTGCATACTAAAATCCTACAAAATAACATTTCCATGCACCAACAACGTAGCAAAGTATGGGGCTCTTATCATAGGACTTTGGCCATTCAGTGGAAAATTGAGAGGCTAATGGTCTACGGTGACTCCCAACTCGTCATCAAACATGTCAACAATGAATACAAAACAAAAGATGATAAGCTCCTGCCCTATAAGAGAATGGTGGATGAATTCAAAGAGCCATGAAATCCACTTTGAGTAGGTCCTGAGGTTGAACAACAAAGTAGCAAATGCTATGGCTACCATAGGATCTTTGGTCGATATGCAAAAGAATAGCCAAAAGTGTGAATTCCTCATTGAAGGGCTACAGGTGCCCGCATATGATGTGCCACAATATAAATTAGTGTACGACACTATTGGTCCCCTATCCCTGTGGTATCAAGACATTTATCAATATCTCCATGACAACATCATCCCATCAAACCTATCTTCCAACCAACGCCGATCCTTTATCCATCAACCATCCTGCTTTTCCCTCATCGGTGACACATTTTATTGAAAGAGTCTTGATGGTACCCTTCTAAGGTGTCTCTATTCTTGAGAAGATGGAACAACCTTACAAAAGGTACATGAAGATATTTATGGGGCACACTCTAGTGGACCTACCCTCATGGAGAAGATTCATAGAATAGGGTACTACTGGTCAATCATGGAAAATGATGCTAACCAGTTTGTGAAGAAGTGCTTTCCTTGTCAGAAACACAGAGATCTAATCCATGCTTCGTCCCAAGAATTGCAACCTATAATGACTCCTTGGCCCTTTTCACAGTGGGGGCTTGACCTCATTGGAAAGATTCACCTGCCATCCTCTAATGGACATAAGTTCATCATCACCACTACTGAATACTTCACTAAGTGGGTAGAAGCCATTCCACTCACTTTCACTACCAGAATCCAAATCATTAAGTTCATCCTCCACTACATCATATGTCATTATGGCATCCCCCTCGCCATCATCACCGAAAATGGGAAACTGTTTAAAAACCAAGAAGTCTGTAACCTTTGCAAAAAAATCCACATCCAACATCATTTCTCCACTCCATATTACCCGAAGGTAATGGTCAAGTTGAATCTTTGAATAAAACCATCCTTCGAATCTGGAAGAAGATAATAAACAAAGTTGGTCGTGATTTGCACCTGTGGCTTAATCTCGCCCTTTGGGCCTATCAAACAAGTATCCATACCCCCACAAGAGCCACAACATATTCCTTGGTATTTAGTTCCGAAGCCATCCTCCCCATTGAGGTCAAGCTCCCCTCTCTCAAAATCTCACTGCAGAATCTTATTGATGAGGAGGAGTATTGGGTTGCATGCCTAAATGAGCTAGAACGTTTGGATGAGAAATGCCTAAATTCTCTTAACCACCTACAAGCTTATCAGAATCACCTCCATAGAAGCTATAACAAAAAGATCTAAGACCCACTGGTTTGAGATAGGCGATCTAGTCCTCATGGAAAATGAGAGAAATCTACAAGTGTCACAAGAAGGGCAAGTTCGAACCTAATTGGTTAGGACCCTATGTCATCACAAAAATTTATGGATTAGGAGTCTATCATATTGCAACACTTGAGGGCCAACCTCTCGATGAGCCGATGAACATCAGGCACTTAAAAAAGTTCTATGCTTGACCCATTAGGATATCCCAATCAAAAAATACAAAAAAAAATCAAAAGAGCAAACAATCCAAATAAAATAAAAAAATCAAGAAAAACCTGAGTGCAATAAAGTCATCCAATGGTGAAAATCACTTTGGTGATGCCTTGGATAAGTACCATGGTGAAAACCTGTCTTAGGTACCATGTGTAGTGGTCAGTTCTACCATCTAATAAGTCCTCACCTTCACTATCACACCATACCATCTCCAACCCATGGCTTGGAATAACAAACATTTAGCAACAACCATCCCATCCCTTCATCACCCACCCGAGGCAGATTCCTAGATAAGTGGATCCTTGTATTCTCTCCTTGTACAATAGAAAACTAGAAAAATCCAAAAACATTACAAAAATTACCAAAATCCAAAAAAATAAAAAAACTTAGAAAATCCCAAAAAATCAAAATATCCTCAAAAACCCAAAAACATTAGAAAATATTAAAATCCCAAAAACAATCATTCCAACATCATCATCATCAAAACATTCCATCTTCATCCAAATCATCCAAATAATCCAACCCACCCGAACCATCCCTACATCATGACCACAAACCAGAACTACATATCATCACCACCCACATCTTAATGTGCCTTGATCCCGTGGATACAGGGTATGTAGAAAATCTGAAATATGAAGGAAGTATCCAATACACAGGTACATTAGATGCACCTATCCAACCCACTTAGCTGGTCCCTATGCCTAGAGCTTACACTTGATCCAAACACAATACACTTGCTAAGCATACTAGCAAAAGCATCATATCTCACGCAAAACTCATCAATCATTAAACCATTTCAATCATGACACATGGCCTATATATTTTTTCCCATCTTTTTAGTTTTATCCTGATTATCCAGTCCCTACCTTAATGGACATATCATTCCTACAATAGGCAAAAAAATATTAAATCAACACTTATCTTGGCAAGAGATACAATGGTTGTTTGTTTGGTCAAATTGGTCTTTTTGGTTATTGATTTTATCTTTTGTCTCATTCAGAGTATCATTTCAAAACTACCTAGATCTCACTATATCATGGTATGTGGCAAAAAACACTTGGAATGGGGTAGGGTCTTTGTTTTGTATGTTGTGCATGTGGGATTGGTCACATTACTCCAAGGTTGGTATTCATATCTTGTAAAATACAGGGTCGGTTCTAGCATCATAATGTCCTTTTGCATCTAAGATTCATCATACCTTTTGTGTACTAAGGGCATATTCTATGAGTCCCCTTCCCTCATCTAGACAAGATTGTACTATCTTGGGCATGCATGGGATCATCCTATTATTTGCAGGTCTAGTCCATGCAAAGGACGGATATACAGCATCACCTTGGTCCTTCATTCCTTGGTGAAAATATCCCTTTTTTTATAATAAATCTAAGTTTTCTCTCAAAATATCGACACAATTGCCATCCCAATCCATCATCCCTAATCCCCAAACCATGTGATTATCTCACCTTGGCTTAGCATTAATGACAAAAAAGACAAAACTATTCCCCCCATCTTCCCCCCATCCTAAGAAATTCCTCCTACCCTACCAAATCCTAACCAACTTCATCCCATTCCCTACCCAATCTCCTACCCTATCCACTTCTACCCAAAACAACGCCTCTCTAAATGTGGCTTAAGTGACTGAGGATACATCCTTCCTAATCCATTCCAATCCCCTCCTAACCATCCACTAAGCCTGCAATCTAATCCTCCCTCCCTCCAACTCCTAATCAGGGATCTAAGTATTGCATGTATCATGACCAATATCTAATAATTAATATCATTATCAACCCATCATAATCATTACCATACCATTACATTAATCATCATCATCATAATCATTTCATTACATCATTGCATTATCTATTTCATAAACCATACATAATATATGTTTATTAATCTAAGCATATATTTTCATTTGCATTTCGTTTATCCATACATAATACATGTTTATTAATCTAAGCATATATTCATTTACCATAATCATCCATAAAACATCACATTAATGCATAATCCACATCATAATCCACATAATCCATAAAACCAAAAAAAATCCATATGCATACATCATTACAAAATGTATAACATCCATCAAGAACATTATCATAACATCCATATACATCCATATATCAAATGCATTCATAAACATCATAACATCCATACACCATATTGCATACATCATCAAACATAACCATCATCATAAATCATAAACATCCATCATAATCCATAATGCATAAAACATAAGCATAAACATCACAACACATCCATATAATCGCCACCAAAAATCATCATCTCATATATCAATCAAAATCATGTATACATCTCATCAAAGTCATGATACAACATGCTCTAGGGCTTAAATACAATCAAACCCCAAAGGCATACATAAGCTCATGAGCCCTAAGCATAACTCTCCTACACTGATAGAGTCGGAGAACTAGGTGGAGACTTGCGTGGAGCACTAGAGCTTGTAGGATGAGGAGGAGGTGGTCCCAACGGAACCTACTCCTGAGATGGCTACTGCTATAGTACCTAAGGTTGGGGTAATGGCTGCTGCACTAATCTCTGAGAGTGGCCTGACCAGTGAGATATGGATGCACCTGACCAGCTCCATTGGCTGTAGCTAGGTACTCTCCGACCCTTAGGAAAAACCTATACAAATATTGTCATTGATGTCAAAGGAATTTGTTGAAGTTTTGTCATTGAAGTATCAAAGGTAGAAAGGAAGAAACAGTTTCCAAGTTCGATCAGCAAACTGTTCCATTTTCTAACTGGTTTGACAGTTTTGAGTTTCATCAGTTCACTGATATGGTGATTTGCCAAAAGAAGAGAAAGGGGAAGTGCTTTTGACGAAGAATTCAAAGATAGAAAAAGTTTAAAGTCTTGGCAAAAGATTAGTTTGTGAGTTACGAAGTTTGCCAGTTCACTGATTTGATGATTTGCCATCAAAGAAGAAGGAGGAATTGAAAAAGAAATCTTGAAGAACAAAGGCCTAGTTATTAGCAAAAATTGTATTTTGCAAATGAGTTCATGAGTTCATCTTTTCATTGATTCACCGACTAGGTGATAGAGGGAAGTTTACTTGTTTTTTTGGAGATGATTGGAGTTTAGAGTTTCGGCCTTACTCCTTCTCCTTGTCGAGGAAACAAGAAAGGCTCGATAAGGAAGGCCTAATCGTAAAGCTCTGATTTAGTCTAAGGAAATTAGAGATGGGAGTTTAGATCTGTTCCTTGATCCATTTTGATATGGAAGCTAGAAGACAGAATCCCCAGCGCGTGAAATCTGATTTAGTCTAAGGGATCAGAGTTCAGAGAGCAAAGTTGCTCCTTGACTCATTCCAAAATGGAAGATGGAAGAAAGAATGCCTGCTGATTGACATTTGAAAAAGCTAAGGAAATAGGAGATAAGAGAGTGGAGATGTTCTTTGATCCATTTCGAAATGGAAGTTGAAAGTGTAAGGAAATGAGAGCATATCAGAACGTATTTCTAAGAACAGTGGTGTCTTCGACATATTTAAATTTCATTCGATTGCCTCAAAAACATGCACAACTATGCCACAAAGTGGAATCAGACATAGTTCATTTCCAACATTGACCCTTAGAGGAAGTACAAGCAACAAAATCTAATTTCAACAACAGAAATATTAACATGAAAGACAGAACAGGAGACACAAATATACGTGGGGAAAACCCTTATGGGTAAAAAACCCCCACACTCCAAAAGCCTAGATTGCCATTGTATTATTCAGCAATAGAAAATACAGTTACAATACAAATCTAGCACTAAGCCTTTCATGGAGATTTACATCTTGCTCCATCTAGAAGAATAACTGACAGCATAATTTTGCACTAAGTTCTCTAGCACTCGGGTTAGTCCTTCATACTGTTATCATGCAACAAATGGCATACAGTATAGGACATCACCCTACACTCGAACTCTGTTCTTTCTCCTCTCTCACTCCTCTGTTACAATGTGTTTTTCATATCACATTATAGAAGAAAGCATTCAGTTCATTTCTCAGACTGTTTCAACTACCAAAAGGTTGACGATTCATTTTTAACCATTCGCAACTATTTGTATTCATGAGAACTAAATAGTCCCACATGCACTAGTTGACAAACACAAAAACATATATGTATGAACACATGGTAAGTCTATCGTTGACGCTTTTGCCACCGACGACCTCAGCCGGTCAAACATCAATGAACTATCGGAGAGACCAAGGCCTTCGGTGCGACTTCATCCTTCTTCACCGACAACATTCCTTCTGTCGATGCCAAACTCCATTGGACAGATCAAGCTCATCGGAGTAAGAATTCCACCGAAGATTGATAGCGTTAGTCCCGCCGATACCAAATCTCCATCGGTAACACACATAACAGTCAGAGTGGCATCTCAACACTGCACCGATCGAAGAGATCTTGCTGATGCCAACCTTCAACAGTTCATCGGAGTAACACAAGGCAATCAAAGAAGAAACCCAAGACCATGCCGAAGACTCTTGTTTTACTGATAGCACATCGTAGGAACAAACCACCATCGGAGAGACATAAATAGTCAAAGTAACAAACCAAGGCAAAGCCGATGGCTATACTCTGCCTGATCAGGTTGAACCAATAAACCATTGAACCGATCAGTGAGACTCTAGACCATCGATAGGAAACATCGAAGTAGTGTCGATAGAGCCTGTCAGGCTGATATCCAACTGTCGGAGTAACACAACACACCGTCTCGCCGATGCAAAGAACAAACCACTGTAAATAATGTGATTGCTGAGACAAAGCACAACTCTTGTCGATGCCTGTAATCTGAGTCACAAGTACTCCACATTCTCCCACTTGACGAAGGAATTATAGGAAACCATCAATGCTCAAAGTCACTGTATCAGCTTAGACATTGCCACCATTTCATTGTGCTCACAAGCTATACAGAAGCATCAATATTATGAACTTCAAAGCTTCATCCTGAACACAACCATGAAGGCATCCTCCAGAAACAAGATAGAACATCAGCTAGAACAAAAATTAGAAAATTGACTGCATCCATCCAACTAAACAAAACCCATGTGACTGAAAATAGCACACACAGCAAGTGCTAATCCATCCAATCATCCATACCTTGAAGGTATTCATATCAGTAGACGCATGCCACCTACATATACACCCATCAACTGTAAATACAAGCTCCATGTGCCAACCAGTCGAAAAAGACCAAACACATCCAAGAACTCCCACTACATGGGTAATGTAGATCTGAAAAAGATCATGGCATACCTAGGTCCGCCAATAGCATCACATAGAAAGTGTAAACATGTAGTACAAAGGAAACATCCACCATGATATGCAAAAAAATGTAAATCAATAACCTATACATCTCACCACTACTCTAGAAATCTCTCAAGTGCTTCACACCCAACAATGAAAGAGATAACAAAACCTTCATGCTATCACCCAAGAACATAAGTGAAAGCACATGACCACAAACTAGTTATCACTTCAGCTCTGAACAAAACCACAAACCAATGTAATGTGAAACACACCATCAGAAAAATAACTGAGACCAAGAGAAACACTGCACATCATATACCTGTAGAAAATCCTTTTACATACACCTCTAAGTGCCAACTGTGTCAAGTATGATCTCCTTTACAACACCCCCAAAGAGAACAACATAACAACACCCAAACAAACATTCAATCTCAAGAGATCAAATTCAACATATGTAATCATGAAACTAGCATGGATGTAAGCTTCTTAAACCAAAGAATATCAAACTAATCCATTTCCCATTTTAGGAAATCAGCCCATAAAACCATCTCCTAACAATCCTCATCAATGAATGATATCTTAAACTCAAATGCACAAGGAGATTAATCATGCTATCCGTCTCTCACAATGAATCCTCCAGAACCATATAGCAGCAGTTCAAGATCCATGTCTATGAAAGAAAGCATAAAACACCTGAGAGAAACAATGGGCAATACCTCTCAAGTAATAAACTACCAAGTAGACCATGAGCGGGGATAAGAATGCTCCTCCAAGATATACAAGCTATCATGACTCCTCCAAGAGCAATCTCCTCATAGGTCTCTATTAAACTCACGTCCAACTAAGGTGTAGGCTTCTCAAACTTTCTGCTGAAATCTTCATCAAGAGTAACCATCAACAACACTTCTCTTATCTTAAGAGAATTACAGCCTCACCTTATTCTCTATGTACCCATGAGCATCTGCAAATAATCATTTCATGCTAAACTCCAAATGCATCACTGCACCAACATGAAGTAATCAAGCAAAAGATCAATGCACCCAACACACAGAGAATCACTAGACCACTATCAAAGCTCCAATCATCTGAATCAGGAACTTATCATGACATCATGATCTTACCATCCCCCTTTGGAGATTCCATGCTCCAGGTGAACATAACCATGGTCTCAAGAGCAATGTATCATGCCAAAACTTAAATGCAGAAATCAAGAAAATATCATGACATGAAACAGACCAAACTCTAAACCAACATCACTTGTCAAGAACCACCAACACCTTAGCCAAGGATTTCATGAATCCTCCATGACTCCAAGATGTTACACATCCTCAAATAGTGCCCTTGCAAATGCGAAAGAACCCTTCTATAGCAACAGGATCTAAGAGCTCCTCCTAGTAACATCTGCAACACTAAAGAAGATCATCCATCACTAAGTGATGAATCTGCATTCATTGCTAAAGCTCCCACTAAACTGTGGCAATTGAGATTTCCAAGCAACATGATCAAACATTTCCTAATCTGAAAATCCTCCAGGTCCACATATTAACACATCAATAAAAAACAAATGGCACCAAAATCTCCAAACCAAGGAAACACAACATCACTGTCAAAAGCTTACACTGAACTGTGTATCCAAGCTATACATGACATCATGATACACATGCTACAGATTACTAACTATTCAGGTACTTTACACTATCCACCCTATTATCCCAATGCAATCACTCCAATGCATAAGTGACCACAAACAAGGCCAGCTAACAAGTCTGCATAAACACTGAAAGATCTTGTGAATATAGACAATCCACGTTCGAGTCATCTCACTGTAGCTTAATAGGTGGCCAGCCCACAAAACTACATAACTCGTAGATCCAATCAATGCACCACACAAACTCACTATCGCACTGAAAACTGCAAAATTGAGATCTCAAGAGGTAAATAACCATGTAGACAACATGACAAAAAAAACACCAGATTACTTACAATCTGATTTGCCAAACCAGTCCACAACCTGAGCACCATAGTCAAGGAATCCAGCATCACCACAGAAATGTTGAGTGACTTATCACGTACCAACATTCCCACAAGACTGTAACTATCTCATCCAACAACACCCCAAAAAATAGGGTCTAGAAAATAGCTTAACTGCAGCTTCAGAAAACCACAAGTTTTTCTCTTGACCGTGTAAAACCTGCAAAACCACTGTGTTTGAAAAAAACCCATGCACATCCATATCCACTTCACATCTGGATGACTCAAAAGTCTACAACATAAACTCCATAACAGTTACACCAGAATAATGGATCATCATGAATATGCATAACCATAGATTTTAAGGAAAAACTATAAAACCCCTCAAAACCAATAAACATGAATCTGAGTCATGCAAGTACAAAATATCCATTTAAGGAAACAACAGTTCAAGAACTTCAGGCCCATTTGTAGACCAATTCCTCAACCACCAACATGCACATGCATATGAGAGAATCAGGCTATTACAGAAGCTCCCAGATCTTCCAATGATCAACTCCATAGCCTTTATGCAATTGGGGCAATAGAAACAATGCTTTCCAATACTGGGAACAAATATCTAGCATAAGCACACTTCTCCATGGCTGAGTAGCAACACAAGCTTCTTCATATCACAAGGAAGCCTCTCACATAGACACCCAATATGAAAGTTATTGTAGTAACACAACCATGAAGCATAATCCACCCCATGCAATAGGATTATACACTGTAAACTAAGAGCCTTAGGCCACATCATGACCAACTCTAGTCTCTTCATCTTCACCATCCTTCAAGCACTGTTGAAACAGTAAAACAAGATCAATTTCCAGACTTCACTCAAAGCAAGGATCAAACATCAGACGATTCCTTCAGATTTCCTTAAGCCTGTCACACTAAGAAATCATCATAGAAGAAATACCTAGACCTTATACACCAGGACCTCTTACATGCAAACACATGTAGCACACAAACATACATATGTGAGCAATAAAGAAGATTCTAGAAGAAGGCTCTGATACCACTTGTAAGGAAATGAGAGCACATCAGAATGTATTTCTAAGAACAGTGGTGTCTTTGATGGATTTAAATTTCATTAGATTGCCTCAAAAACACGCACAACTATGCCACAAAGCATAATCAGACATAGTTCATTTCCAACATTGACCCTTAGAGGAAATACAAGCAACAAAATCTAATTTCAACAACAGAAATATTAACACGAAAGACAAAACAAGAGACATAGATATACATGGGGAAAACCCTTACAGGTAAAAAACCCCACACTCTAAAAGCCTAGATCGCCATTGTATTATTCAACAATAGAAAATATAGTTACAATACAAATCTGGCACTAAGCCTTTCATGGAGATTTACATCTTGCTCCATCTGGAAGAATAACTAATAGCATAACTCTACACAAAGTTCTCCAGCACTCGGGTTAGTCCTTCATACTGTTATCATGCCACAAATGGCATACAGTACAAGACATCACCCTACACCTAAACTCCATTCTTTCTCCTCTCTCACTCCTCTGTTACAATGTGTTTTTCATATCACATTATAGAAGAAAGCATTCGGTTCATTTCTCAGACCGTTACAACTACCCAAAGGTCGACGGTTCATTTTTAACCATTCGCAACTATTCGTATTTATGAGAACTAAATAGTCCCACATGCACCAGTTGACAAACACAGCAACAACATATATGCATGAACACACGGTAGTCTATTGTCGACGCTTTTGCCGCCGACGACCTCAGCCGGTCAAACATCAACGAACTATCAGAGAGACCAAGGCCTTCGGTGCGACTTCATCCTTCTTCACTGACAACATTCTTTCTGCTGATGCCACTCCATCAGATAGACCAAGCTCATCGGAGTAAGAATTCCACCGAAGACCGATAGTGTTAGTCCCGCTGATACCAAACCTCCATCGGTAACACACATAACAATTGGAGTGACATCTCAACACTGCACCAATCGAAGAGATCTCGCCGACGCCAACCTTCAAGAGTTCATCGGAGTAACACAAGGCAATCGGAGAAGAAACCCAAGACCATGCCGAAGACTCCCATTTCACCGATAGCACATCGTAGGAACAAACCACCATTGGGGAGACACAAACAGTTAGAGTAACAAACCAAGGCAAAGCCGATGGCTACACTTTGGCCGATTAGGTTGAACCAATAAACTATTGAACCGATCGGTGAGACTCTAGACCATCAGTAGGAAACATTGAAGCAGTGTCGATAGAGCCTGTCAGGCTGATATCCAATTGTCGGAGTAACACAACACACCATCTCGTGGATGCAAAGAACAAACCACTGTGAACAATGTGATCGTTGAGACAAAGCATAGCTCTCGCTGATGCCTATAATCTGAGTCACAAGTACTCAACAAAAAGACAAAAATCTTGACTCCCAATGGAAGGAAAAATGCGAGAAGCTCAACGCCTGATAAAAGAAGGTGAAAGACTGAAAGTCTGATGCCCAATAAAAGAAGGCAAAAGATAGGAAGCCTGGTGCCTGATAAAGAAGATGAAAGACATGAAGCTCGGCGCTCAATAAAAAGGACAAAAGACAGGTAGCCGGACACTCAATAAAGAATATGAAAGACATGAAGTCTGACACTTGATAAAGAAGATGAAAGACAAGAAGCCCAATGCTTGATAGAATTACCAAGGAAGGGAATAACATGATCAAAGGTGAGATTCTAAGGCTTTCATGGAGGAAGGCAATAGATTGAAAGCTTGATCTATGAAGCTTTGCAATTTCAATTTTTGAAAAAGGAGAAGTTTCAAAGTGCAATTTTTCAGGATTCAAATATCCAAGTGTAGTCTATCTAGTTGAGCTAATGGTTAGATCAATTTGAAGATTTGTTGGGATAGCTGCTTTCAGTTCTTCCTCAACAAATTATGGTTATGCAACCGTATTGATACAAACAATCTTCGGTTGCTATTTCGGTTCAAACTATATGGGACACATGTTAGATTTCTAGTAATCGGTTCTCAAAATTGTGGGCAGTTGAGAATACATGGGTAATTTCTTCTCATGAAAATGTTAAATAAGGTGGGCTGAGTTGTATTTTGTAGAGCTCTTGTTCACATGCATGATAGGTGACTATGTTAATCAAAATAGAGTATGTAATGATGCTTTGAGTAATTATTGTATGATTGTGTGTTAAAGAACATAGAGAGTTTGGGTGAGTTGAGTGAGAGGAGAAGACTATGTATGAATTGAATAGGTGCATTTGAGGTTTGTGAAGAACCAAATATCTGCATATTAGAATTTGTAAAGATTCATAGGTTGGTGCCTCTTATGGACTGATTTGGTGCTTAGTTCAAGGGATTGTAGTCTCCTTAGAGTTGGAGCTCTTAAATTAGGAATTCGGTGACTCCTTAGGGTGGGTGCCCTTAAAACATTATAATCAATGGTTTAGTCTATTAGGTTAGATTAGGACGGTAAATCCTAGCAACATTTTCACACCACAGTTTTTGCCATCTTGGGTTTTCCATGTATATTTGGTGTTCATGTCTGTATGATCTCTTATTGTTCTTTCTTAAGCACTAAAAGTTATTTTGGTATGCTTTCTAGAGAGTAGAAGTTTTTAAGTATTATTGATCTATTGATTCACACCCCCCTCTTAGAAGATTGTGTGTATTCTAACAATTGGTATTAGAACGAGGTTCTTGAAGAAGATTAATAGCTAAAGGTTGATCTAGGAGGTTGAACACATGGCTAATCAAGAAGGATCTCAATCAAACAAAGCACCATTGTCTGATGGAACAAAGTATGCATTATGGAGTATAAGAATAAAAGCCTACCTAACCTCAATAGGGTTTGACATGTGGCTATTTGTTAAGGATGGTTATACTGCTTCTACAACTCCTCCAATAGACCCATTGGGTAAGAAGGAATGTGAGAATAATGTTAAGGCTAAAAATGCAATTCTATGTGGTTTAGCTAATTCTGAATTTGTAAAAGTATGCACTACAAATTTGCTAAAGAAATCTGGGATAAACTATGAAGCATTTATGAAGGAGATATAAAGGTGAAGCAAGCCAAGCTGCAGACCTTTAAAGAAAGATTTGAAAGCTTGAAAATGAGAGAGCAAGAAAAGATTACTGATTACATGCTTCAAGTTGATGAGGTTGTGAAGATGAAAATGTAAAAGAGCTAGTAAATGTTAAGAAGGTACTCAGATCCTTACCTTCCAGGTATGATTCTAAAGTCTCTGCTATAGAAGAAGTGAAAGATCTTGATAAGATAACTTTCGATTAGCTACATGGTATTTTTACTGCCTATGAAATGAGGATAGTTGGTACTGAGATCTCCAAGAGAGAAGTTACATTTAAGGCATCAAGGAAGGAACAGAATGTGGAGCCTAAATGTGAGACAGATGAGGAAGAGGCCAATTTTGTAAGAAGATTCAAGAGAGGATCTGGGAAGTATAGAGGTAAGTTACCTTTCAAGTGTTTTAATTATGGAAAGGTTGGTCACTTTGTTGCTAAATATCCTCTTGTAGGAAAAGATAAAAGTGATGAATATGTTAGTAAGAAAAGTAATAAGCAGTTCTATCCTAAGAAGAAGAATTTTTAGAAGAATAGGAAGATCCTTTACATAAAAAGGTGACAATGATTCCTTTAAAGGAAGTCCCATTTCAGAAGACAATAATGAAGGTGTCTTTGAGGCTAAATAAAATGAATTCCTAATTATGATAGTGGAGTCTACTAGTAAAGATCATAACAACACTGATCTGGAAGGCCCTGAGAATGAAGAAGAAGGTGAAGTAAATTTGGAAGGAGAGTTTGTATGTGCATTACAAGAAATCGAGAAACTTAAGAAGAAAAACTCAAAACTAAAGCTGTAACTTCAAGAAGGTATGGTGTCTAAGAATCTTGTAGAAGCAAAAGAGTTGATTGTTGATTTGAAGATACAAGTGGAAGAAGCCAAGAGAATAGAACAAGTTACAAAATTATAATTGAAAGTAAGACCTGAAGAATATTTGAAGTTGGAATCCAAAGTTGTATCTCTAAGAAAAGAATTAGAAAAGGATAAGAATCAGATTGACATAAGTATGAATTTTGAAAAGAGCATTAGCATCCTTGATGAAATAATCAATAGTCAGAGGTCTTCAAAGAATATGAATGGATTAGGATTTAAAGAAGGTCACCATTCAAAGTCTAGTGATCTTCCTAAAAAGACCGAAGAGAGGAAGTGGTAGAAGGATGATAATGGCTTCACAAAAGTCAGAGATCTGAAGGAGAAAAGCTACAGAAGCACCCTTCTTGCAAAATATTCTACTATGATCAAGTTTACTCAATCCTTTTATGGCTATTGTTGTTCTTGTAAGCATTTTAGTCATAGGACTATTAGTTGTAGAATTGTTCCTAAGAGAAGAACTGATTTCACTAGCAAAAAATCTTTTGTACCTCTAGGAGAATTAAGAGTAGTTTGTTACAAATGCAATAACTATGGTCATAATGCAAAATACTGTAGAACAAATTTTGTAAAATCTAACAAACTAGAAAGAAAGGAGAATGCTTCTCCTAAGAGGGATAATGTATTAGACTCTCTTGTGAATAAGGAGATGAAAACTAAGACAATTTGGAAGGAGAAGAAGGATGATAGGGAGAAAGATAAATCTCTGATAGTACAAACAATATTTCATGCTAAGAGACAAAATCCATGGGTGATAGACAATGGATGCTTTAGTCACATGACCAGAGATAGAAGTAAGTTCATAAGTCTGTAAGAATGGAATGGAGGCTTAGTTAAGTTTGGTGACAACACATCTATGAAGATCTATGGTAAAGGAACACTGAGTATTGATGGAAAAGCCAAGAATCACAATGTTTACTATGTTGAAGGACTAGAGTACAATTTTCTTAGTGTAATCTAGATGTGTGATAATTGATATAATCTGACATTTAATGCCAAAGGTTGTGAGACTAGGAAGGCAAGCTCTGGTAAGTTGGTTGCTAAGGCAATCAAAACAAAAAATAATCTTTACAATATCAAGGAGGTTCAAGAAATAAGTTGTTTGATGGGATAGGTTGATGAAAGTTGGATGTGGCATAGAAGATTTGGACATATCAATTTTGACAACCTTGCGAAGGTAAGGTCAAAAAGTGCAATTAGGCACATGCCTAAAATCACCAACCCTGCAAATACAATATGTAAGGAATGTTAGCATGGGAAACAAACAAGGTCTAGTTTCAAAACAAAAGAATACTCTACTTCAAGACTCTTGGAGTTAGTTCATACAGACCTAAGTGTTCCAACCAGGACACAAGGACTACAAGGTGAGAGATACTTCATGCTGTTAGTTGATGATTTCTCAAGAATGACATGGGTAACCTTTTTGAAGGATAAATCAGAAGCTTTTTTGAGATTTAAGATTTTTTGATCTATGGTTGAGAAGGAGAGTGGTCTAAAAATCAAATTCTTAAGATCAGAGAGAGGTGGAGAATTCACCTCCAATGAATTTTTGGAATACTGTGAAAGGCATGGGATAAGAAGACAATATTTTGCACCTAGAACTCCATAGCAGAATGGAGTTGTGGAAAGGCAAAATAGAACTATAAAAGAGATGGCAAGAACTATACTAAATGAGGAAAAGTTACTTGATATCTACTGGAGAGATGTAGTACACACATTGGTGTATATCTTGAACAGAGTGTAGTTAAGGATAAACACTGCTAAGACACCGTATGAATTATGGTATGATAGATCTGCGTCTGTCAAATATTTCAAGGTGTTTAGTAGCAGATGCTACATCAAGAGAGATTAAGATGGCCTAGAAAGATTTGATTCAAGATGTGATGAAGGCATATTTCTAGGATATTCTAGTAGATCCAAAGATTATAAGTGTTACAATAGGAGATTGCATAGAATTGTAGAAAGTGTTAATGTTAGGGTAGATGAGGACCAGCCACATCTAACACATATCAAGGATAGTTTCTTAGAAGGATCAGTGATAAAAAGAGAAGAAGATGCTATTTTTGAAGAAGAATTTGAAAGGATAACCGATAAGGCACCTGCTAAGTATGTGTAAAAAGATCATCTTGAACAATAGATAATAGGAGACAAGAATGAAGGAGTGCAAACTAGAAGAAAACTGGCAAGGACAAATGAATAAGTAAATTTATCATTACTATCTAAGATTGAACCTAAAACATTTACTAATGCTAGTGAGGATGAAGGATGGATCAATGCAATGGATGAGGAGCTCAATCAGATAGAGAAAAATTAGACTTGGGAATTGGTTCCAAGACCTGCAGATAAGAACATGATAGGCACAAAATGGGTTTTTAAAAACAAGTTGAATGAGGATGGAGAAGTTGTGAGGAACAAGGCACAATTAGTTTGTAAAGGATATGCATAGGTTGAAGGCATAGATTTTGAAGCAACTTTTGCACCTGTAGCAAGATTGGAAGCCATTAGGATGTTTTTGGCATTCTTTGTTTATAAGAATTTCAAATTTTACCAAATGGATGTCAAATCTGTATTTTTGAATCAAAACCTTAATGAAGAGGTTTACATTGAGCAACCTGAGGGATTTTAGTTGTCAGAAAAAGAATATTATATTTGTAGACTGAAAAAGGCATTGTATGGTCTAAAACAAGCCCCTAGGGCTTGGTATTCTAAGCTGGATAGTTATCTCCAGCAACAAGGATTCAAAAAATGGTGTGCAAATAGCAACTTGTACTTCAAATCAGAAGGTGAGCACATGTTGATTGATTGTTGTATATGTTGATGACATCATCTTTGGTGTAGTTATGATAGGATGTGCAAGGAATTTGTTGATCTAATGCAAAAAGAGTTTGAAATGTCCATGCTTGGAGAACTTTCTTTCTTTCTTGGTTTACAAAGATCACAATTAGATCAAGGTATATTTATATCCCAAACCAAGAATGCAAAGGAAATTCTCAAGAAGTTCAAGACAGGAGACTATAAGCCTATTAGTACCCCCATGATGATAGGATGCAACTTGAGCAATAATGATGAATTGCCTGATACAAATAAAAAAAATGTACAGATCCATGATAAGTAGCTTACTATACCTAACTACATCCAGACTAGATATCATGCAAGTAGTATGCATGGTAGCTTGATTCCATGCCACTCCTAAGGACTCTTATGTTCAAGTTGTGAAGAGAATCTTTAGATACATGAAAGGTACTATGGATTATGGATTATGGTACCCTAGAAATAATGATTTTACTTTGACAACATATACAGATGCTGATTGGGCAAGAAGTATAGATGACAGGAGAAGCACTAGTGGTGGAGCTTTCTTTCTGGGTGATAAGTTGGTATCATGGCTCAACAAGAAGCAATATTTAGTTACATTGTCCACTGATGAGGCAAAATATGTTGCTATTGTTTCATGTTACACACAAGTTTTATGGATGAAGAAAACTCTAAAAGATATAAAGGTAGATAATAATGATCCTATTACCAGTGATAATACAAGTGCAATAAATATCTCAAAGAATCCTATGATGCATATAAGAACAATGCACTTCTCCATCAAATATCATTTTTTGAGAGAAAAGGTTGCAAATTAGAAAGTAAAGTTGGAGTATGTCACCACACAAGATCAGATTACAAACATTTTCATAAACCCACACCCCAAGGTTACTTTTGAATATCTCAGGTGGAAGCTAGGATTTATTTCTCCTCCCAAGTAGAAGTGCAACTGTAACATCTGTCTAGGGAGAGTTGTTCAAGACATATCATTCATTCCTATTTGCATAGTGACTACCTCATAGGGGGAGTAGGTAGATTGATGACAATTGAGATGATTACATATAGGGGGAGCATGTCTTGGTAGTAGCAGGTTACTGTTAAAAAGGAGGTTGATTACCTCCCTTTGCCATTGATGTCAAAGGGGAAAAATTAGAGTAAGGGGGAGCAAATGCAGAAGAGATAGAGTAGGGGAATAAATGAGAAGAGATAGAGTAGGGGAGCAAATGCAGAAGAGATAGAGCAGGGGAGCAAATGTAGAAGAGATAGAGTAACACTAAGGATATATTATGTAGAAGTGTTGCCATGAATGACAAAGGGGTAGATTTTTGAAATATTGTCATTGATGTCAAAGGAATTTGCTGAAGGGTTGTCATTGAAGTATTTAAGGTAGAAAGGAAGAAATAGTTTCTAAGTTTGGTTGGTAAAATGTTCCATTTACGAACTAGTTCACCAATTTTGAGTTTTGCTGGTTCACTAACATAAGAGAAAGGGGAAGTGCTTTTGATGAAGACTTCAAAGATAGAAAAAGTTTAAAGTCTTAGCAAAAGTTTAGTTCGTGAGTTACAAAGTTTGTCGGTTTGTCAATTTGGTGATTCACCAACAAAGAAGAAGGATGCATTGAAAAAGAAAGCTTGAAGAACAAAGGCTTAGTTATTGGCAAAACTTGTATTTTGTAAACTAGTTCATGTGTTCATCTTTTCATTGATTGTCCGACTAGGTGATAGAGGGCAATTTAATTATTTTTCTGGAGATCATCAGAGTTCAAAGTTTTAGCCTTACTCCTTGTCAAGGAAAGAAGAAAGGCCTAATAAGGAAGCTCTGATTTAGTCTAAGGAAATTAAAGATCAGAGTTCAGATCTATTCCTTGATCCATTTTGATATGGAAGCTAGAAGATAGAATCCTCGACACACAAAATCTGATTTAGTCTAAGGGATTAGAGATCAGAGAGTGGTGTTGCTCCTTGACTCATTCCAAAATGGAAGATGGAAGAAGGAATTCTTGACAAGTGAAATCTGAAAAAAGTAAGGAAATTAGAGATCAGAAAGCAGAGATGTTCTTTGATCCATTTTGAAATGGAAGTCAGAAGACAGAAAGCCCGACTCTTGATGGAAGGGAAAACACGAGAAGCCCAGAGCCCAATAAAAGAAGGCGAAAGACAAAAAGCCTGGTGCTCGAAAAAAAAGGGAGGCAAAAGATAGGAAGCTCAATGCCTGATAAAGAAGATGAAAGATAGGAATCCTAGCACTTGATAAAGAAGACGAAAGATAAGAAGCCCAACACCCAATAAAGAAGACTGAAGACAGGAAGCCTAATGCCTGATAAAGAAGATGAAAGATAAGAAGCCTGACACCCGATGCCCACTAAAGAAGATGAAAGACAGGAAGCCCGATGCCTAATAGAATTACCAAGGGAACAATGAGATTAGAGGTGAGCTTATAAGGCTTTCATGGAGGAAGGTAGTAGATCAGAAGCTTGATCTGAGAAGGTTCGCAATTTTAGTTTTTAAAAAAGTAGAAGTTTCAAAGCACAGTTTTTTAGGATTCAAATCTCTAAGTGCAATTTGTCTAGGTGAGCTAATGATTAGATCAATTTAAAGATTTTTTGGGATAGTTGCTTTCATTTCTTCCTCAACAAATTACGGTTATGCAACTGCATTGCTATAGACGATCTTCGATTGTTGTTTCAGTTCAAACTGTATGGGATGCGTGTTGGATTTCTAGTAATTGGTTTTGAAGATCGTGGGAAGTTGAGAATACATGGGTATTTTCTTCTCATGAAAATGTTAAATAAGGCGG
Organism: Cunninghamia lanceolata; assembly: GCA_027924645.1. NCBI lineage: Eukaryota > Viridiplantae > Streptophyta > Pinopsida > Cupressales > Cupressaceae > Cunninghamia > Cunninghamia lanceolata. The sequence goes on along the minus strand of BSBN01000093.1, from coordinate 9,217,292 downwards.
GCTAAGTTGTATTTTGTAGAGCTTTTATTTGCATGCATGATAGGCGACTATGTTAATTAGAATAGAGTACATAATGACACTTCGAGCATGTATTGTATGAGTGTGTGTTAATGAGAACATAGAGAGTCTGGGTGAGTTGAGTGAGAGGAGAAGACTATGTATGAATTGAATAGGTGCATTTGAGGTTTGTGAAGATCTAAATGTTTGCATATTAGAACTTGTAAAGATTTAGAGGTTGGTGCCTCTTGTGGACTAAGTTAGTGCTTAGTTCAAGGGATTGTAGTCTCCTTAGAGTTGGAGCTTTAAATCAGGGGTTTCAGTGACTCCTTAGGGTGGGTTCCCTTAAAACATTGTAATCAATGGTTTATTTTGTGAGGCTGGATTAGGATGGTAGATCCTAGCAGCATTTTCTCACCTTTATTTTTCTAATCTTGGGTTTTCCATGTATATTTGTTGTTCATGTTTGTATGATCTCTTATTGTTCTTGCTTAAGCACTGAAAGTTATTTTGGTCTTCTTTCTAGAGATATGAAGTTTTAAAGTATTATTGATCTACTAGTTCACCCTCCCTCTCAGTAGATTACGTGTGTTCTAACATAGATGTTTGATATGCTCCATAATAATACTTGGCCCGGGCTCTCGCATCTAATAGCTCTCTTTATACCTGGCCCAACTCTCTATGAGAAGCAGTATAGTCCTACCACATCTGTGCCATGCTAGTCCCATCGATAACCCCTTGCATCAGGGTCACATGCTATTGTAGTTGGGTCACCTGTGTCTCTACTCTCTGTAGCCAGATCTCTACCCCTTGCCTCAGTTATCTCTTTATATCCCGCTCTACAGTAAGCTGTGCGATCTGAGCCTAAAACTAGCTCTGCATATGCCTGATCTAATCTTGTAATATCTATATTTTTTGATCTCTATCCCTACCTACTCCATCCAGTAGACCCTATAACTTCTATAGCTCTATTTGTGCACTATCACACTCTGTAGTAACTGAAGCTAGCTCCTACCTCTATTGATCCACTGTGTCCTCTAAGCTCGCAACCCAGGCCCTCAAAGTAGCTATGTCCTCCTCATCCCCCCTACACTACCACGTCCACCATCGAATAGATGGAACTGAATTAGGAGTTGTACTAGATGACCCTACACCTGATGTCCCCACATGCCTTGTGTGCACCTATCTTGCTGCCACCTATCCTGCTAGCACCTACCCCACTAGCACCTGCTCCACTGACGCTACTACCAAAACTTGAATCCCATCTCCTCCATCATCTCCCCATCCCTCCCATCCCTCCCATCATCTCCTTCATCATCAGCCCCACCTCCCCCACCACCTCCCCCATCTCTCCTCTCTCCACCCCCTCCTCCTCCCATACCGGACTCCACCTCGATCTCCTTCTCCTCCTCTATATCTACATCTAGCAGTGTAAGCCACATAGGCCTAGTCTGTGCCCACCATGCATTGTATGACAGGATAGTCCCCGCATCCATCAACATGCTCCCCCAATCCTACATAACTAGCTGTAAGGCTCCCCAATCTAGTAATGTTAGCTATGCATCCATCATAGGTGGCCATGTTGGCACATCTTCTCTCACCCATGCAAAAATTGCTGTGACCTGAGGCAAGTCTTGTTGTATGTCAAACTACTATAGTACTTGAGAAGGAAGGTACCAGTCAATCATATGCTCTATCCTCTCGATCAGGTAATGAGGTTGTCATGTGAATGGCATGTGTACATCATCATCAACCCAAGACTCATAACCTAGATATGGTTGCCACACCAAGTATCCATATCATTAAATTATCTCCTCTAGAACCTCATGTTCCCCAGCTATTGATGCTAGAGAACACCCTATACGCCATCACCCATGGCTCCCACTATGGCCTAACTTGTGTAGAAATGGGCCTTGTGACAACAGTGTGCTCCCACACCCATACATGAAGTAGTGTCACACGTGAACCAAGACTCTCACATTCCTTGTAGACCACATAGTGCATATCATGGTATAACTATGCAAGTAAGCAGGGCCCCCAAGCATATATTGTCTCTTAAGTCACCATCCCCTCAATAACATGTCCCCAGCCAATTGGAAAATCTCGTAAGCACTGATTGAGCATCAGGATCTTCCAACCAGCCCAAACATGTATAACACATAGTCACTAACTCCTCGCACACAAGTCGTAACATATCTCATCTTCCACTGGTCCTGAGTATATATTGGCTGCCTCAATGCAAAGGTTGTTGGCAAGAGACACTGTGTGGCTTCATAAGTGTTGTCATTGATGGCAACAAAGTCTATACCACACATCCGTAGTACATAATATGCCTATACCGGAAGACAGATTGAAGATTGTTTTGGTCCGGTAAATAAGAACAAAGTATTTAACAAGGTCCGACAATCAGGTCCAGATCTTTCAAATGGTGTAACTTAATAAGTTGTGGACTTGGACAAGTCAAGAGGGGTATCATTACTATTGTATTCCAGAGATTTAGCCTCCGGTGATAAAGCATGAAAAAGATATGAGCATCTGAGTGTTGGGTTCCAGTCAGGCAGAGCAAACAAAGGAAGAACTGACTTACAGAGTATCAGACTTCAATCTGGATGAGTAAAAGGTGTTGATCAAGAAATTTATGGGATTATACATTGTTGGCCGACATGATTAATGACTTCTATGCTTAAGCTTTTGATATGCATCATAGATAAAGCATGGATTCAGCCGATAGATCAATAACTTGCAAATATCTTGAGTGTTCTTGTTGGCGACTAGAAAGTTGATGAAAATCCTTGATGCGAATATATATACCAGATGGATTCTAGCATGTAAGAGGGTGCGTTGATGATGTGAAGGAATAAGGTGTGAAGAAAAGCAGGGATAAGTGTGAGAACAACAATTCAAGTCCAGTATGTGACTGAATAACAACATTGAACAAAGGAAGAATGAAGTGCATCAGATCAGTATATTATGCCTAACCAGAACTGAACTCTTGCATTTGTAGATGCTTCTCATCAGTTCAAACACTTGATTATCTTCTATAAGTTCTGTAGATAGTGAGTCTCTTATAGGCAATGTGCCTCTTGTGAGCAGTGTGCTCAGGCAGTGAGCCCTAATTGGAAAGTTGCATTTTGTACTCCTTTATTCTTTTAACAGAGAATACAATCTTGGGTTAGTCACCCCATGGTTTTTCCCTTAATAGGGTTTCCACGTAAAAATCCTTGTGCTATATGTGTTGATTTTATTTTTGTTCTTATGATTACATATGCTTTAATGTTTTGATATAACAGTAAATATTGAGATAACGAATGAAAAGAAAATTAAGGAAATTTTGAGATAACTGATTCACCCCCCTCTCAGTTATCTGCCTTGTTTTCAACAATTGGTATTAGAGCAAGGTTCCTCTAAACAAAGCCTAATAGCTTGAGGAAGATTTGGGAATCTCAGTGGATGCATATGGTATGAAGGAGCAACTTCAGTCTGCCCTAGATGATCTTGAACAATCCCACTTTGAAGTCAATAATTTGAGAGAAAGACTCAAACAAGCTTATGAATTCATAAATGAGCTAAAAGAAAAACTTAGTATCTATGTGAAAAATAGAAAGGAACTAGTTCAAAAATTAGCCAATCAGAGTGAAGTCAATGATACTAATGAAGATTTGAATGAGAAAAATAAGCTATGTGAGAAGCTATCAAAAGAAGTCATTATGGTAAGGCATGAAATGGAATCAGGGGTTATGAGATTCACCCAAGAAATTGAAGAAAAAAAAAGATTGAAGATAATCCAAAACAATCCCTCAAGGAGAAAATAGAGGACTGCCACAAAATGGACAAAATAATCAGGCATCTTGAATCTAATCTTGAAGAAGCTAGAGATAATGAAGAACAACTTGAGAATCAGATAGACACTCTTATACAAGATCTTCAAACTGCAAATGAATACAAATAAAAATTCAAGATAAGATCAGCCCAACTTGAAGTTCTTCTTGAAATCCAAAAGAGGGTAGATGATAAGCGTGGCTTGGGATATGAGAAAGGTGAAAGCTCTAGATCCGGTTAGAAGAACTTTGGATTAGGAAATCAAAGAAACAAGCGTAGAAGACCTCCAGTAAGGCAACCAAATGCTCAAAGATATCCATCCTTTAATGGATACTGCTTCAGTTGCAACAATTTCAATCATAAAGCAACTCAGTGCAGGAGGAGAATGAATCAGAATAATCCATCATTCTCCAAACAATGTTTTAATTGCAAAGGTATGGTCACAAATCTCATGAATGTAGAAATATGAAAATAAACAATTCATTCAATGGTAGATGCTTTGCATGCAATAGAATTGGACATATGGCTAATGAGTGCAGATCAAGAGGATATCATTCAAATAAGCAAAGAAATGTTGTGTGTTACAATTGCAATAGATCCAGTCATATTGCCAAATTCTGTAGAAGCAGAAATCAAGATAGAAAAGGTCCAGTGGAACATGATCAGAAACAAGATAAAGGCAAAGGTAAAATAACTGCAGATGAAGTTCAAAAGGAGATGAGCAAGATTTGGGTAAAAAAGAGTACAATGAATATTGGGGATGGATCTGCACTGGAATCTGGTGTTGATATTCCTTCCAAAAACTAAAAGGGTGAGCTTTGGCTCAGGGGGAGTCACAGAGAAAAACAATTTCCCCCAACCAGTTAGCTAGTGCCTAAATTCGGCACATTGAGTAAACATATGATGCTGTGGATTAAAGGGTTCTTAAGAAAACCTCCAAATAATCTTTAGTCAAAATGTGAAAGGTCCACATGGAGTTTTGCAAGATTTATAACCGCTCAAGTTAATCCGGTTCTGACAGCTATCTGGTAAAGTATAATTTCACAGATAGATCCCGTATGATTCAAAATTGAAATGCTTTGATTTACGGATCCATGGCATGATTGAAGAAAAGAAGATATGTTGTCAATCCTCACAAATAGTGATTCTAAGTTTTGCACAGTGATTCAAGAAAATCTCTCTCAAAACAAGGCAACCAGATGACTTAAGTTGTGCATTTATTACAAAAGTAAATTAGGGTTTATGCAAGGATAAAAGGGTTCTTTCACTCATTATTTACACACTTGCACTCATGAAGAAGAAAAGAAGAGCTTTGCGAAGAAGATCCTACAATTTACTCAAGTTTAACTGAAGATTGAATTCAACCAAAGAATCGTTCCAGTTTTTGCTTCAAACCCTAAAGCATGAAAAGGTAGTTCCCTTCTGAAAACTCTCTCCAGATCTCTTGTAAAATGGCTACTCCAATGGTTGTCAATATTTTTGATATGCTGAGACCTAAATTCAAGAAACACCCTTACAAATCTCTAGAAGTTGATCCCTTGGGTACATTTTCTAGCATTTCGCACGGAGTGTTGCATGTAGAAGATGTTAGGGTTTATATCCATGCAAACATTGAAGAATTTGGAGACTCAAAATTGATGGACATTTATCACAAACAACTAATAGATGAGAATTTTGAACTCAAACTTGAATTCAAGGCCCTCTGGGACAAACACTTCAGACATTGCATACATTTTCCATGTTTTGCAAAAGATGATTGGGTCCGGTATGTTCTAAGTAGGATGCATGATAATTTTATGTGGCTAATGAGGCCATTCAAGATGACTAAAGATGCCATCAGGGTGGTGACCAAACTGCATTCATCAGGTGGGTTACCCACACTCAAATCTGTGAAGAACCAAACGGTAACTGAAGCTACTAGATCAAAATTTGACAAAAGAGTAATGACTATAGATGACATCACATATCCGGATGTCAAGTTTGCTTCAATGATAATTGGCTACAAAATCTACCATTTGAGCAGGGAGAATTCTATGTCTGGTACAACAATCTATGCTGCATATCAGATGTTGAGGGAAGATGCAGATTATGATCTATGTGAGCTTCTTCTAAATCATCTATTGGAGAACTTGTAGAAGATCAAAAAGGATAAGGAAAATTCCTTTAAATATGGTAGTCTAATACTATGTCTGTTCTTCTATTATATGAATGAGCTACTTGGATCAAATGGTTGGGTCTGGCAAAATGATAATTTGGTTGCAATTCAGATCAGATATTACATGTATGAACTTGGTGATTCTCAAGCCCAAAACATAGCCCTCTTAGGTTACTTTAAGAATTTCCAAAGCATGATGCAAGCCAGAGAGAGAATACCATAGTACACAGTTGAGAAATACAAGGACACAGTTTGCTTCATGGTTGACATTGATCAATGCCTAATGGAGGCAGTTGAGCCAAGAACTATATGGATAATACCTTTGGGATATGAGGGCGATGAAAAAATCTTGGAGCTACATATTCAACACCTACTGAGCTAGCCTAAGGACACTGAAGCAGAAAGGTTTGGCACCTTTGAAGAGCTAAGTATAAAAATACATGTTGAGTTAAGACAACTAGAGATGAAGAGGAAAGTAAGAAAGGAAGTTGAAGAAATTGCCAAAATATTTGGCTTATCAAAGGAGGCTATAGATGCTAATAGAGGGAAAATGGAGAAGGCAGAGAAAGAGAGACAAGAAGTAAATAAAGGAAATGTTCTAGTGCAAGCCTCCTCTCGGACTAGATCTTCCAAGAGCTCTGCACCTGTCACTCCTAAAAGCTCAAAGGCTACCAAACTGGAAGTCAAGCCATTTGGCAAAAGTGAAAAGATAATGAAGACCAAAGCCAAGCCATAAGGATGATGAAGAAATAGAATCAAATGTAGAAATCAAGAAAATAAAGAAGAGAAGAACATTCAGAAAGTTCTCTGCTAGCAGAAATGAAGAAAAGAAGGCAGAGGAATTTGTTGAAAAGCCCACTCTTTCATTGATAACATCACCAAGGTAGTTACTATGGATGGGAACCTGTAGCTGGTGACTGAGTTCTATGATGCATACAGTGATGCTGACAAGAGAATTCTGGAAGAGGCTACTGTTAGGTACTTGAACATTTACAATAAAGCTTTCATTGAAATTATATCATTGATTCCTAAGAGCCTAGAAAAGGTACTTGAGCTGAGAAAAGAGAATGCAAAGGTTAAAGACTTAGAAATCTGAGAGAAAATAATGATACAACTTTACCCTTCCATCACTCCAAAACAAATGGACATGATTTTCAAGGATTGTAAGAATGAGTGAGTAAGGCAAGAATGAATAAACTCATGCTTGGAGAAACAAACCAAGTAGCAAGTGAAACAAAAGATATCCTCTAGAATGCCTTGAAGAGATTCAATCTTCCTATTGTAGAGGAAACATATGAAGAACCTTCTACCATGGATGTTGAAGGATTAAATATAATCAATGAAGAATTTTCTGACAAGGATGTCGAAAGATTAAAGAAAATAGATGAAGAGAAGTCTGAGGACTTAGATTCCTCTATTCTAGTAGAGGAAGTTCATGAAGCAACAAACATAGGTGACATCTCTCCTTTGGATCCCACTGTAGCTATGACAAACATTCTAGATTTTGAAGCTGAAGGGGAAGGTAGAAGAGAGGAGAAGAAGATTCAAGGAAAAGAGGATAAGGGAAAAGAAGAAGAACAAGTAGAAAAGACTAATGATGACTGTTTTGATATTTCAAAAGGAAAGAAGTCTCAATCTCCAACAAGAGACACTGCAGAGATAGTGAAGAACTTCTTAGATAGAGAAATGATGGAGCTGGATGAACTTGAGCTATTTCAAGGACCACTAAATTTTGACTCTCTCTCCCTGGTTCAGACAATGAAAATAACATCTTTTGCTCAAGCCAAAGCAAAAGAAAAACTCTTGAAACCTCACATGGAGGACTGTGAACTATTGGAGATTGTATTTGGGATGCTGGAGAAGATCATGCCATCCTATCAAAAGGATCCTTCTGCCTCACCATCTGGTAACTTGAAAAACTTAGTAAATTCAGTTAACACTCATTTTGAATCTCTAGAGAAATTAGTAGAAGCAAAGGTCCGGAAGGAGTTTCTAGGAAAAAGATTCACTGAGGTACAAGGACTTATTGCAAATGATAGGAAGAATCTAGATATTGGAATAAAGAGCCTTGAAAATGCTCTCAAAGATGGTGGGGACCTATTCAAATTTTTTCTGACTTGGCCTAAAGTGACAAAAGATATTGAGGAGAAAGTAAAAGAACAAGAAGAAAAACTATCAAGCCTAGTTTAGAATTTTGACCCTCTTTCCTCCTCTTTAATGAATCAAGAATGTTAGGCTATTGTTCTAATAAATGAAATAAAGAGACTAGGAAAATAAAATAAGAACATAATGAATAGAATGGGTGACCTTAGAGGGATAATTATCCCTAAGCTAGAGGCAATGCATGAGGCCTTGATAGATGCTCAGACCATAGCCTGGACTAGTGATCCAATAGATTTAAGAAGGGCAGAAGCATATGCATTTTTGTTGAGTGGTCACATCTCCATTTTGGATAGGATGAAGAAGAGATGGGCCATAGGGTTTGTACAGCTGAAGACTACTTTTGCGGATATACTTAAGTATATGTAAGTATAACATATGATTTATATATACTTATGTGGCCATGTATAAAATAATTTTTGCAAAATTTTGATATGCAGATTCCTCCCTTTGCCATTGATGTCAAAGGGGGAGTGAAGAGTAGTGAAAAATGTGGAGTCCAGTTAAGGGGGAGCTTTGGTAAAAAAGTGCAAAAGATAGAGCATCAGCCAAGGGGGAGTTACTACGACACTTAGCTATTTTTCACTAAGTGTTGTCATTGATGGCAACAAAGTCTATCCCACACATCCGTAGTACATAATATGCCTATATCAGAAGATAGATTGAAGATTGTTTTGGTTCGGTAAACAAGAACAGAGTATGTAACAAGGTCTGAAAATCAGGTCCGAATCTCTCAAATGGTGTAACTTAGTAAGTTGCGGACTTGGACAAGTCAAGAGGGGTATCATTACTATTGTATTCTAGAGATTTAGCCTCTATTGATAAAGCATGAAAAAGATATGAGCATCTGAGTGTTGGGTTCTAGTCAGGCAGAGCAGACAGAGGAAGAACTGACCGACAGAGTATTAGATTTCAATCCGGATGAGTAAAAGGTGTTGATCAAGCAATTTGTGGGGTTATACATTGTTGGTCAACATGATTAATGACTTCTATGCTTAAGATTTTGATATGCATCATAGATCAAGCATGGATTCAGCTGACAGATCAATAACTTGCAAATATCTTGAGTGTTCTTGTTTCTGACTAGAAAGTTGATGAAAATCCTTGATGCAGAGATATATACCAGATGGATTCTAGCATGTAAGAGGGTGTGTTGAAGATGTGAAGATATGAGGTGTGAAGAAAAGTAGGGATAAGTGTGAACAAAAATTCAAGTCTGGTATGTGACTGAATAACAATATTGAACAGAGGAAGAATGAAGTGCGTTAGATCAATATATTGTGCCTAACCGAAACTAAACTCTTGCATTTGTAGATGCTTCTCATCAGTTCAAACACTTGATTATCTTCTATAAGTTCTGTAGATAGTGAGTCTCTTGTAGGCAGTGTACCTCTTGTGAGTAGTGTGCTCGGGCAATGAGCCCTAATTGGCAAGTGCCATTTTTTACTCCTTTAATCTTTTAACAGAGAATACAATCTTGGGTTAGTCACCCCATGGTTTTTCCCTTAACAGGGTTTCGACATAAAAATCCTTGTGTTATGTGTGTTGATTTTATTTCTGTTCTTATGATTACATATGCTTTCATGTTTTGATATAACACTGAATATTGAGATAACAAAAGAAAAGAAAATTAAGGAAATTTTTAGATAATTGATTCACCCCCCTCTCAGTTATCTACCTTGTTTTCAACAAAGGCATGATCCAATGGTGTTGCACCAGGAATGGTATCATAGATAACTCACTCCCCCACTATTAGGATCCTAAGGATCCTCCACACATCCTCGAGGGTGATAGTGATCTTACCTGTCGGTAAGAGGAATGTGCACGTTTTACTCCTCCATCTCTCCACTAGGGCTATCATCATGGCCTTGTGTTCCCTCAACTGGGGCATCTCTGATATATGACATAAACCAAGCCTATGCAAATGAAGCTACTCCACATCCGTCAGCCTCTCTCGCAGCACCACGGTGGAAGTAACTCGTCACTCTTGCGACTGAAGCTCAATACACTAAACTTGCATTCAAAAACATAAGTTAATCCCATTTTTCTACCAAATAGCACTTAGGTGCTAAACCACTAACTAATAGTGCTATTCTACCCAATAGTGCTAATCCCTATGCTAAAGGGGCTAATCCAACCAATGGCACTAATCCACTACCCAATAGCGCTAATTATTCCAATTGTGCTAATCTACCCGATAGCGCTAAAGCCCTAGCTAATGGCACTAATCTACCTTCAAACCTAAAAATTAGCGCTAAAGTAGCCAATAGTGCTAAATCCTCTACGAATTGCGCTATTCCACCTGATAGCACTAAACCTGGAGTTTGGCGCTAAACCGTTGAACCCCTAAAATCTGTGGTGCTCAACCACTGGATAACACTAAACTGCTAATAAATGGTGCTAAATTGTCATCTTGACACCCTAGCCTTTTGGTGCTAAATGACCCAATGGTGCTAAACCGCCCCCTAATAGCACTATGCAACTGCATGATAACGCTAAACCTCTAAACCTACCCTTTTTCGACCCTAAACCTAACTTGAATCCTAAAAAACACAAAGAAAGGTTAGACGACATACTAGTGGTCCAACCTCCACCATCCATTGGAACTCTCGTACCCTCTCCGATTGGTGCTTGTGTCATGGGAAGCTCTATTATGCCATTGCTATCGCTCTTCTCTCTAAGGCTCTCAAGTCTAGTCAACAAAGGTGTGCAATTGTGGCATGTTGGGTCCACTTCCACCTATCTATAGCTGCCATGTCAGCCCTATTTCACCATTTCTTCTCCCCATGCCACAACTCTTAAACTTTTTTCTTTGTTTTTTCTCCTATCAACCCTGTTTTCTATCCTGCATCCCTTTTTCACCATTGTTCCCTCCTTTTCGAGAGTTTTCTAAAAAAAATATTTTTTCACCTGACCTCTTAAGGGGGCATTCTTCATCCATTTTCACTCCTTCCCGTCAGCTAGGGTAAAATTCTTTGACCTGACACCGTTTCCCTACTTGGTCACAATGCCACATCAAAGAGAGGCAAAATGTAGACACATAAAAATGTCTCGACCCTATCAACCATTCTTCTACATCCTTGCATTACCATCTTAACCCTTTCACCAATTAATTAAATAAAAATCACGATTATTAATTAATTAACCCTAAGCCATCCCTAACCATCTACCCTTAGCCATTTATCCCTAATTTGCCCTTAGTAATGAATTAATTTAATTAATTCAGCACTAGACCTTACAACTATGTCCACTATTAATTAAATAAATATTTCTAATATTTATTTGGTTAATTTAGCCACCTTTCTAATCTTGAATAATTAAATAAATCATGCTAATCCACCCTATCCTATAGCCTGAATCTAGTCTAATTAAATAAATAATTATTATTTAATTAGCTACCCTAGCCTACATGACCCCTAGACCAAAATTAAATAAATAAACCCTTATTTAATTAATTTTAATCCCTCATTAGCCCACTCACTAATTTTCTCCAGCCAAATTAATTAAGTTAATCACATGATTAACTTGGTCAAAGCATGATTAACACTCCTTCCCACACCCCACAAATAAAAAATTAAGTTTTAGTCGAAAGGGTCACATGACCCTTCCAACGCATTCCGACTCATCTTTCCTCTTTCATGTTAGAGCTCTTCTCCATGCAAAGAGCTCACACGTGTTTTCCAAATAAACACGTCACATGAATCACACACTCACCCATAAAATGGAATTTCTAATTCCACCTCCTCCCACGTAAATTAATTTTTTATTTCTCACTTGTCTTAATCTTCATTAAATCCTAAGCTCTTCCCCATGTGAATTTAAAATTCACTTTTAATCTCATCCAACCAATCTTGTTGATGAAATCTCAACCCTCCATTTTATCTTCTCATCTCCACTATTGACTTCAACTTTGAATCTCCACTGTTGGATCAAAATCCCCTCCAATTTACCTATAAATACAAGCTGCCACAAGCCATTTTCACATCCAAGTTTAGAGCAAGTCTATTATGCCAAAATCTCTCCAACTTTGCCTTCTCCATAGCTAGACAATGTCAAATTGTGTCCACTCTTGAGAGAAATCCACATTCAAATAGCTTGTTTGGGTAAAGCTAGAAAGCTTGGGTGCACTTCCTCAACCTTATCAAGGAGTGAGGGATCTTTGAAGGTATAACATTGTGTTTTTGTTGCATTTTGTTATAAATTATTTCCTTTGATGCTTTCTCTCATCTTCAATTTATTTTAGCTAGATACATGCACTATTAAATAGTGCAACAGTTCTTCTATTTCGAAGAAGAAAGCTTTAGATTCTTTATCCTCACCATTGGAACCATTAGCGAAGAAGTGTGTTGCATCTACTTCTGATGGTCATGCTTTGGAGATGAAACTTCCTACTGAGAAGACAATGTTACGACATGAGAGACTTGGTCACATTAGTGAGAAGGGTCTTAGAGCCCTAAAAAATAAGAACCTCATCGAGGGGTTAAATGATTGTAATCTTGAGTTTGATTTTTGTGAGCATTTCATATATGGAAAGAAAAATTGTGTTCAATTTTATTGTAGTTCTCACAAATTTTCTAAGGTGTTGGATTTGATTCATTCTTATGTGTTTGGTCATGTGAATGTTCCTTCGATTTCTAAATCTGTATATTTTGTATCATTCATTCATGATTATAGTAGAAGGACATGGGTTTATTTCCTTAGAAGGAAATATGAAGTCTTTAACTAGTCGGTTCAAAGAGTTTAAAGATTTTGTTGAGAATCAGACTGGTAAAAAGACTAAGTGTTTGAGGACTGATAATGGTTGTTAGGAATTTGCAGGTCAAATAAAACCAATTCCATATAACTGAATAGGATAATAAGATGAAACAAATAACTATAATGCAAAGATCAATTGAACAATCAACAAGATAACACAAGATATACCCTGGGAAAACCCTCAAGAGGGAAAAACTTAGCCTCCAAAAGCATGCACACTCATATGTATTATTCAACAATAAGATATTACAATACATGCCATGAGTCTCCATGAATATCTCTAAACCATCAAGCACCTCCAATGCATCCTACATGTGTCCAAGCATGAATCCACACATCACCTGCCATGCTTCACAATATGCACTTATAGGAGAGAGCTCAATACAACGACAACCTTTCACAAACCTCCAATCCACCTACAATGAAATAGCCAACCCACCCAAACCACTAACCATGTGCATGCTTTTATAGACCAAGCTCACAGAAATACAACCTGTGGTATTGGATAAAACCATGTGTTCCAAAACCATGGATACAAATTGACCCCCTTATTTAATATTGGTACTACATTTTTTCAACAATTAAATAATACAAAATAATATCCCAATGTTACATACAACTTTTACAAGTGGCCTCCAAATAAATATCTAATGTGGTTAAACACATCAATTAAGATGCACCACAAATAAATATTTACTTTACATGAATAAAATAATACAATAGTATGTAAGTTGTACAACACCTATTTCCCAACATTCTCCCACTTGTTGTATACATTGCATAAGGGTCAATCAATGAAATACATCATCAGAGGCAAACATGAAATCGCATGAATCTCCAGCATGCTCTTGATGGTGTCATATTGTCATTGATGTCAAAAAGATCTTGTAGGATTTTGGGTTGATCTTAGTAAGCATCTGAAGGTCACTAATCAGGAGGTTATTCTTCAAAAGATAAGGACTTGCTTCATATGTGTGTTCAGATTTATCAAGAGGTGTATACATTCACATGATGTTGTTGCTCATGTTATGGATGTCAGATTTGTGGAGTGTTTGAAAATACATGATCATATGGATTGGTATGATTGGTTTGGTAAATAAAAGAATGTTGCTTTAAGGATATCAATTGTGTTTGTGCAAAGTCTTCTTGAATAGATCCTCAAGATTGAGTTGCATCAGGATGTTAGTGATGTGTTGAGGATAGTCATTTGCTTCAGATGTTGATCATATAGGAGTTCAAATGGTTTACATGCATGTTCATATTCAAGTAATGATGGTGCAGGTTGTTATTGTTATCATCATCGGGGATCTTCATCAGGAGATAGGTTTCAAATGGTCTTTTTATATTGACATCACTCATGTAGGTATTCACTCATAAATATGGCAGAGGTATGTATTAAGAAGCTAAATCTTCCTTGAGTTGATTATGATGTTTTGTGATCAAACTTGGAGTTGATGATTAGGGAAGATGTTCAAGATATGTGTTGAATTTTTTGACAAGTTTTCATACTTCATACAAAGTGCTTGCCAGTTACAGTGATAGATTAAAGTGACAGTAGGTATTGTCTTCACTATATTATATTGAAATGTGTATAGTGACTATTGTTCTTAATATTTCTTAAAGGTTTATTTTATCAAACATATATATAGTGACTGTCACTCAAGTTTGCACTTTTGTTATATTCATATGGTGACTTGCAATAGCGGGTTTACAACTTAAATGTTACTGCTTGAAGGGTCTCTTAAATGTTATACTTACCAGCCCTTTTAACTTGTTAACCTGCTACACCGATCATCCTTTGAGGAGCTTGAGTGGGAGATATGCAGCAATCGGTTTAGTTTAAATGTTTTGAAAGTGCCAAAAAGCATTTCAAATGCTATATAGCCTGATGCCTTGGAGAGGTGAACTCAAAGATTTGAATGGTTTAAAAAAATTGCATATTTGATAGTCAATATATTCCATGGAGCTCGAGCGGGAAAATCAAGTCAAAGTTTTTTTTTAAAACTATGAAGTGGCATCAAATTGTTTTAGGAAGAAAAGGCCGATGGAAGGAGGGTATTATGGCATGAAAAAAATTGACCATTTCTTATGTGCTTTTGTGGGGCCATCGAATGATTTTTGGAGACTTTGTTTTTATAAATTTCAAAGGGAACGATGGTATGAAGTTTTTTTGTTACCTTTTCAAAAAGACATCAAATATTATATTTGATGAGGAGGTCAATACATTTTATAAAATGAAGAATTTTATGTATTGAATATTTTTTTAAGAGAAAACTTTATCTCCTATTTTGTCGGCCCATAAGTGCCATAATTCTAAAAAGTATTTTTGGAATTTTTTTTAAGGAATAAGAAAAGGCAAATTTTATGAGAAGAATTTTTTAGGGAGAGTTTGTTTTTGGAAAGAGTTTTTTTTAGGAGATTTTTTTGTAAGGAAATATTTATGGAGAATAAATTTCTTGAAGAATATGAAAAGTCTTTTAATGCAGATTGAAGATTTTTGAAGAAGAAAAAGGAGATTTTCTTTTGCAGAGAAGATGAAAGTTCTCAGAGATTTTATTGAAGATGTTTGGACTTCTTTCATGATTATGTTTATGCAGGGTAGATGAAAGAATACAAGGGCAAATTGAAAAATAAATTGTTGAAGACATTCAATTTGATGAAAATTGAAGTGAAGATGAAAGGTTTTGTAAAGAGGATAATGAAAATTTGTTTGAAGGAATTTGCAGGCAGAGAAGATAATCAGATTGAAGGGTTTTGTGATTTGGAGAATATGAAAGGTCATGAAATTGATTTTGCAGAATACAGAGAGGGATCTTATATTTATTGGCTTCACATGAATATTGTGTAGTGTTGTTGAGTGGATCAGGATACAGGGTTGATTTTGAATATCTGAGTTTTGTATATGATTTGGGTTGATGAAAAGAATGGCCATTTGACAGACACATGTGAGAGAAGAAGTGTTTTGTATTGAAACAGAGAAACCCTCTAAGTTTTTAATTTGTTCTGTATTAGGGGTTGGTGCTCCTTGAAGTTGGTGCTTCTAAACATTGTAACTAGTGAGGTTTTCATTTAAGCCAGTGAGGCAATTTTGAGTGGTTTTTTCTACCCAAGAAGGGTTTTCCACTCGTGAAAAGCATGTGTCATGTTTAATATTGTTTTCATCTATATGTGTGTATATTAGTGCTTTGCTTATTAAGTTCTGTTCACATCCTTCATTATCAATCTTGTGCACAAATCATTAATATATTCCTCTCTATTTGTTCTATAAGAGAAAGCTTGCAAAAAGTTGTAAAATATTTGAAAACTAATACATCACTAATTCACCCCCCCTCTTAGTGTTGTCCTAGACTCCTACAGCTCTCGTGCTCCATCAAGATACCTACAATAAAATCTTAAAGTGACCACCATCTCAAGAAAGAACTCCTCTCGTCCTCTAACGTGCCTCCTATGGAAGATAAGGAACATGCCAAGGTGAAGATGCACCAATCCAAAGAACACAAGCATAAAATCCAAGTGATAACAACATGTTCCAAGCTGCTATGAAAGGTAAAAAACCCACATGATCAGAAATAGCACCCACAACATATGCTGATACATCCAACCATCCATACCTCATAGGTATCAACAACATCAATAAACTCATGCCAACAACATATCCAACCCATATACTGCAATCACAAGCTCCATGTATAAAACCTGTCAATGAAGAACACGTACATCTGGGAACTCCCACTGCATGGGTAATGTCAAATCTAAAAATAGATCCAAGGCATATCAAGTCTATCAATCAACACTCAATCCAAGGTGTGGCTAATCAACAAGCCAATGTAGGATCAAGAACAATCACAATGATCCACACATGCATGATAAATCGCTACATACTCTCTCACAACATGTCACCATAACTCTCCCATGTCCAACCATATGAACATGATCCTCTAGAAGTAGCCATAAGATAAAGAGAGAAAACCTGTAAATCATAATGTCCTTCTACAAACACCTCAAAGTGCTAAGCTGTGTCAAGTATGATCTCCTCTACAACCCCAAATGAAAAGCCTCAACAACACCCAACCATTAAATCTCATAAGATCAAATGAACATATGTAACATGTAACCAACATGGATGTAAGCCTCTCTAGTCAAGGTTGATCAAACTCATAACCATTCCATAACTAGGAGTAAGCCCAATCACATCTTCTAAACTCCTCATAATGAACATCATAAATCAAACCATATGAACAAGGAGATAACCATGCTAACATCCCTCAAATGAACCCTTCAGAATCAATAATCATAGCTCAAGATCCATATCTATGAGAAGACAAAGCATAAAGAAAAATACATCTAAAAGGATGGGTAATACCTCATAGATGATAAACTGCCGAGTAGGCCAAGAGTGGGGAATGAGAATGCTCCTCTAGGATACATCAAGCCACAATGACTCTCTCCAAGAACAATCTCCTCTAGGTCCATAATGAACTCATGTCCATATCTAGGTGTATGGCTCCTTGGTCTATCTGTTGAAACCTCCAATGAGTAACCGTTTCAACAAGTGTGTCTAATCCCAAGAGAACTCTAGCCTCACCTAAGTCTCCAAGTATTCATGAGCACCTCCATGATCAATCCATGCTAAACTCCAAATGCAACATCACACTATCATGAAGCTCCTAAGAAAATGACCAAAGTACTCAATATCAAGAGAACCAATAAGATCATTGTTAATGCTCCTACTGCACATCTGCATAATCAAGAAGCGTATCATGACATCATGATATAAACATCTCCTCAAAGGAAGATCACATGCAATAGTGCATACATCCTATCTCAAGAGAACCTGTATCATGCCAAAACACTTATGCATAATCAAGATTCCATCAAGACATAATATCAACATCTCTAAATCAAGGATAAACATGTCAAATTAACAAATCATAAATTGATACCTCAACCGAAGACTCAAAGAATTCCTCCATGGTAAACCAAGATGTCAACATCTCCACTCACATGAAGATAACCATCTACTAACAATGGAACTTAGGATGTCAAATTACTCTCACTGTAACAAGAATCATAATCCAAGAGCCTCTCTAAGACACCCATAACCAATGTAGAAGATCATCCATCACAAATGATGAATCCACATCATTGCCAAAGCTCCCCCTGAATCATGATATCTAGCTATCCATGACAACAAAGTAAACATCTCCTAAATGAAGATTATCCATGGCCCCTAACCAATCAAGGAATCCCACTGTAACATCAATAGATCCCAAAAGGTTGAGTAAACCATAATCTCCAAACCAAGAAGATAAAACCATCATTGTCAAAAGATCACATAAAAACATGTATCCAAGCTATCGATGACATCGTGATAAACATGCTACAAGTCCCAACAACTGATTATCCAGGCACTTTAATCATCCATCCTCTCATCCCAATGCAACATACAAGGCCAACTAACAAAGTCTGCATAAACAATGAATCAATCTCATGGATATAGATAGTCCACATCCGAGTCATCCCACTATAGCCAAATAGGTGATCAGCCCACAAAACTACATAAATCGTAGATCCAAACAAATGTAACATGCAAACTCATTAGCACATTAGTAACTTGCAAATTAAGATATCAAAGAAGACAACCTGTAGACTCCAAGACTCAAACACTAAATCAACACTAGATTCAATTTGCCAAGAAGTCCACAACAAGTAACCACAGTCAAGGAATTAGTCAAGCAACCAGGAGGTAAGAACAATCTCCTAAAACAACACCACAACAACACCTGTAATCATAAATCAAACATCATAGCCCATACCTATCAATCACACACATGATCATGTTGTGCCAATGCAAAAGTGTACCTACATATCGATGACACCATAATCATCATCATCGCTGTACCTGTACTCAACTCCCATTGAAACGCGACTCCTAGTCTCACACGCATATCAACCATGTCCTCAAATCAGAAGACAACCTGTGTACCTGCCTCCATCAAAGTCCAAACTCTGAAAACACCTCTAAACCTGTATCTGAAAGTATCAAATCTAAAAACCTACTATACCATGCTGATGGTCTCATAACAACATGCACTCCCAGAAATTTGTGACCAAAAATCCATCTGAATGCTCTTGTAGTCGCACATTGAATCTTAGGTTCCTACAAGTGATCAAACAAGTACCAATCCATCTCTACACACCAAATTGAAAATCTACATGATCCAAACTATAGTACAATACAATATCTCTCCAACGCCTATCTAAAATTAAAAATTTGATTTCGTATGCAAAAGTTATGAGCATAAAATTGTCCCAGAGCAATGCTGGTTTCAAGCACCAAATTATGACACAAGCAAAAATATGTTCATGAAACATATACAGCTGTTTATTACTCAGAGAGACCTTTCCGACACCTATAATAAGTCGAACAAATGATACCGTATGTGAAAGTTATGCCTCCCAGAAGAAAATGCCCTCCGAGGGCTAAAAGGTGACCCCTGGTGGGACCCTCTGTACCTACTGACATGGCATTGATGCAAGTGCTGACTGTGCAGATGACTGGGCACTGACGTGGCATGTGATATGACAAGGTTGACTGTTGATGTCACCATTGAATTTGACCAGTAGATTTCACATGAGGTTTAAATTGTTTTATTTCATGGACCAATGCATTATCAAAGGGGTTTAAAATTTGTATAGGTCCGAATTAAAATTTATAAAGTCCTTGCCATAAAATATTTTTCCTACTAATAAAGTTTCACTGCTGAATTTTTTTTAAATTTTTTTTAAATACATCCTATCTCAAGAGAACCTGTATCATGCCAAAACTCTTATGCATAATCAAGATTCCATCAAGACATAATATCAACATCTCTAAATCAAGGATAAACATGTCAAATTAACAAATCATAAATTGATACCTCAACCGAAGACTCAAAGAATTCCTCCATGGTAAACCAAGATGTCAACATCTCCACTCACATGAAGATAACCATCTACTAACAATGGAACTTAGGATGTCAAATTACTCTCACTGTAACAAGAATCATAATCCAAGAGCCTCTCTAAGACACCCATAACCAATGTAGAAGATCATCCATCACAAATGATGAATCCACATCATTGCCAAAGCTCCCCCTGAATCATGATATCTAGCTATCCATGACAACAAAGTAAACATCTCCTAAATGAAGATTATCCATGGCCCCTAACCAATCAAGAAATCCCACTGTAACATCAATAGATCCCAAAAGGTTGAGTAAACCATAATCTCCAAACCAAGAAGATAAAACCATCATTGTCAAAAGATCACATAAAAACATGTATCCAAGCTATCGATGACATCGTGATAAACATGCTACAAGTCCCAACAACTGATTATCCAGGCACTTTAATCATCCATCCTCTCATCCCAATGCAACATACCAATGTACAAATGACAACATACAAGGCCAACTAACAAAGTCTGCATAAACAATGAATCAATCTCATGGATATAGATAGTCCACATCCGAGTCATCCCACTATAGCCAAATAGGTGATCAGCCCACAAAACTACATAAATCGTAGATCCAAACAAATGTAACATGCAAACTCATTAGCACATTAGTAACTTGCAAATTGAGATATCAGAGAAGACAACCTGTAGACTCCAAGACTCAAACACTAAATCAACACTAGATTCAATTTGCTAAGAAGTCCACAACAAGTAACCACAGTCAAGGAATTAGTCAAGCAACCAGGAGGTAAGAACAATCTCCTAAAACAACACCACAACAACACCTGTAATCATAAATCAAACATCATAGCCCATACCTATCAATCACACACATGATCATGTTGTGCCAATGCAAAAGTGTACCTACATATCGATGACACCATAATCATCATCATCGCTGTACCTGTACTCAACTCCCATTGAAACGCGACTCCTAGTCTCACACGCATATCAACCATGTCCTCAAATCAGAAGACAACCTGTGTACCTGCTTCCATCAAAGTCCAAACTCTGAAAACACCTCTAAACCTGTATCTGAAAGTATCAAATCTAAAAACCTACTATACCATGCTGATGGTCTCATAACAACATGCACTCCCAGAAATTTGTGACCAAAAATCCATCTGAATGCTCTTGTAGTCGCACATTGAATCTTAGGTTCCTACAAGTGATCAAACAAGTACCAATCCATCTCTACACACCAAATTGAAAATCTACATGATCCAAACTATAGTACAATACAATATCTCTCCAACGCCTATCTAAAATTAAAAATTTGATTTCGTATGCAAAAGTTATGAGCATAAAATTGTCCCAGAGCAATGCTGGTTTCAAGCACCAAATTATGACACAAGCAAAAATATGTTCATGAAACATATACAGCTATTTATTACTCAGAGAGACCTTTCCGACACCTATAATAAGTCGAACAAATGATACCGTATGTGAAAGTTATGCCTCCCAGAAGAAAATGCCCTCCGAGGGCTAAAAGGTGACCCCTGGTGGGACCCTCTGTACCTACTGACATGGCATTGATGCAAGTGCTGACTGTGCAGATGACTGGGCACTGACGTGGCATGTGATATGACAAGGTTGACTGTTGATGTCACCATTGAATTTGACCAGCAGATTTCACATGAGGTTTAAATTGTTTTATTTCATGGACCAATGCATTATCAAAGGGGTTTAAAATTTGTATAGGTCCGAATTAAAATTTATAAAGTCCTTGCCATAAAATATTTTTCCTACTAATAAAGTTTCACTGCTGAATTTTTTTTAAATTTTTTTTAAATACATCCTATCTCAAGAGAACCTGTATCATGCCAAAACTCTTATGCATAATCAAGATTCCATCAAGACATAATATCAACATCTCTAAATCAAGGATAAACATGTCAAATTAACAAATCATAAATTGATACCTCAACCGAAGACTCAAAGAATTCCTCCATGGTAAACCAAGATGTCAACATCTCCACTCACATGAAGATAACCATCTACTAACAATGGAACTTAGGATGTCAAATTACTCTCACTGTAACAAGAATCATAATCCAAGAGCCTCTCTAAGACACCCATAACCAATGTAGAAGATCATCCATCACAAATGATGAATCCACATCATTGCCAAAGCTCCCCCTGAATCATGATATCTAGCTATCCATGACAACAAAGTAAACATCTCCTAAATGAAGATTATCCATGGCCCCTAACCAATCAAGGAATCCCACTGTAACATCAATAGATCCCAAAAGGTTGAGTAAACCATAATCTCCAAACCAAGAAGATAAAACCATCATTGTCAAAAGATCACATAAAAACATGTATCCAAGCTATCGATGACATCGTGATAAACATGCTACAAGTCCCAACAACTGATTATCCAGGCACTTTAATCATCCATCCTCTCATCCCAATGCAACATACAAGGCCAACTAACAAAGTCTGCATAAACAATGAATCAATCTCATGGATATAGATAGTCCACATCCGAGTCATCCCACTATAGCCAAATAGGTGATCAGCCCACAAAACTACATAAATCGTAGATCCAAACAAATGTAACATGCAAACTCATTAGCACATTAGTAACTTGCAAATTGAGATATCAGAGAAGACAACCTGTAGACTCCAAGACTCAAACACTAAATCAACACTAGATTCAATTTGCTAAGAAGTCCACAACAAGTAACCACAGTCAAGGAATTAGTCAAGCAACCAGGAGGTAAGAACAATCTCCTAAAACAACACCACAACAACACCTGTAATCATAAATCAAACATCATAGCCCATACCTATCAATCACACACATGATCATGTTGTGCCAATGCAAAAGTGTACCTACATATCGATGACACCATAATCATCATCATCGCTGTACCTGTACTCAACTCCCATTGAAACGCGACTCCTAGTCTCACACGCATATCAACCATGTCCTCAAATCAGAAGACAACCTGTGTACCTGCCTCCATCAAAGTCCAAACTCTGAAAACACCTCTAAACCTGTATCTGAAAGTATCAAATCTAAAAACCTACTATACCATGCTGATGGTCTCATAACAACATGCACTCCCAGAAATTTGTGACCAAAAATCCATCTGAATGCTCTTGTAGTCGCACTTTGAATCTTAGGTTCCTACAAGTGATCAAACAAGTACCAATCCATCTCTACACACCAAATTGAAAATCTACATGATCCAAACTATAGTACAATACAATATCTCTCCAACGCCTATCTAAAATTAAAAATTTGATTTCGTATGCAAAAGTTATGAGCATAAAATTGTCCCAGAGCAATGCTGGTTTCAAGCACCAAATTATGACACAAGCAAAAATATGTTCATGAAACATATATAGCTGTTTATTACTCAGAGAGACCTTTCTGACACCTATAATAAGTCAAACAAATGATACCGTATGTGAAAGTTATGCCTCCCAGAAGAAAATGCCCTCCGAGGGCTAAAAGGTGACCCCTGGTGGGACCCTCTGTACCTACTGACATGGCATTGATGCAAGTGCTGACTGTGCAGATGACTGGGCACTGACGTGGCATGTGATATGACAAGGTTGACTGTTGATGTCACCATTGAATTTGACCAGCAGATTTCACATGAGGTTTAAATTGTTTTATTTCATGGACCAATGCATTATCAAAGGGGTTTAAAATTTGTATAGGTCCGAATTAAAATTTATAAAGTCCCTGCCATAAAATATTTTTCCTACTAATAAAGTTTCACTGCTGAATTTTTTTTAAATTTTTTTTAAATACATCCTATCTCAAGAGAACCTGTATCATGCCAAAACTCTTATGCATAATCAAGATTCCATCAAGACATAATATCAACATCTCTAAATCAAGGATAAACATGTCAAATTAACAAATCATAAATTGATACCTCAACCGAAGACTCAAAGAATTCCTCCATGGTAAACCAAGATGTCAACATCTCCACTCACATGAAGATAACCATCTACTAACAATGGAACTTAGGATGTCAAATTACTCTCACTGTAACAAGAATCATAATCCAAGAGCCTCTCTAAGACACCCATAACCAATGTAGAAGATCATCCATCACAAATGATGAATCCACATCATTGCCAAAGCTCCCCCTGAATCATGATATCTAGCTATCCATGACAACAAAGTAAACGTCTCCTAAATGAAGATTATCCATGGCCCCTAACCAATCAAGGAATCCCACTGTAACATCAATAGATCCCAAAAGGTTGAGTAAACCATAATCTCCAAACCAAGAAGATAAAACCATCATTGTCAAAAGATCACATAAAAACATGTATCCAAGCTATCGATGACATCGTGATAAACATGCTACAAGTCCCAACAACTGATTATCCAGGCACTTTAATCATCCATCCTCTCATCCCAATGCAACATACCAATGTACAAATGACAACATACAAGGCCAACTAACAAAGTCTGCATAAACAATGAATCAATCTCATGGATATAGATAGTCCACATCCGAGTCATCCCACTATAGCCAAATAGGTGATCAGCCCACAAAACTACATAAATCGTAGATCCAAACAAATGTAACATGCAAACTCATTAGCACATTAGTAACTTGCAAATTGAGATATCAGAGAAGACAACCTGTAGACTCCAAGACTCAAACACTAAATCAACACTAGATTCAATTTGCCAAGAAGTCCACAACAAGTAACCACAGTCAAGGAATTAGTCAAGCAACCAGGAGGTAAGAACAATCTCCTAAAACAACACCACAACAACACCTGTAATCATAAATCAAACATCATAGCCCATACCTATCAATCACACACATGATCATGTTGTGCCAATGCAAAAGTGTACCTACATATCGATGACACCATAATCATCATCATCGCTGTACCTGTACTCAACTCCCATTGAAACGCGACTCCTAGTCTCACACGCATATCAACCATGTCCTCAAATCAGAAGACAACCTGTGTACCTGCCTCCATCAAAGTCCAAACTCTGAAAACACCTCTAAACCTGTATCTGAAAGTATCAAATCTAAAAACCTACTATACCATGCTGATGGTCTCATAACAACATGCACTCCCAGAAATTTGTGACCAAAAATCCATCTGAATGCTCTTGTAGTCGCACTTTGAATCTTAGGTTCCTACAAGTGATCAAACAAGTACCAATCCATCTCTACACACCAAATTGAAAATCTACATGATCCAAACTATAGTACAATACAATATCTCTCCAACGCCTATCTAAAATTAAAAATTTGATTTCGTATGCAAAAGTTATGAGCATAAAATTGTCCCAGAGCAATGCTGGTTTCAAGCACCAAATTATGACACAAGCAAAAATATGTTCATGAAACATATATAGCTGTTTATTACTCAGAGAGACCTTTCCGACACCTATAATAAGTCGAACAAATGATACCGTATGTGAAAGTTATGCCTCCCAGAAGAAAATGCCCTCCGAGGGCTAAAAGGTGACCCCTGGTGGGACCCTCTGTACCTACTGACATGGCATTGATGCAAGTGCTGACTGTGCAGATGACTGGGCACTGACGTGGCATGTGATATGACAAGGTTGACTATTGATGTCACCATTGAATTTGACCAGCAGATTTCACATGAGGTTTAAATTGTTTTATTTCATGGACCAATGCATTATCAAAGGGGTTTAAAATTTGTATAGGTCCGAATTAAAATTTATAAAGTCCCTGCCATAAAATATTTTTCCTACTAATAAAGTTTCACTGCTGAATTTTTTTTAAATTTTTTTTAAATAAACCCCATGGAAGGGGGTGTCTCCCATCTGCGGTGGTGGTTTGTCGGCCCAGCTAGCCGGGTCAGCACCGGACCGAAGGCCTAAGGCCTGCCGGTCATGGCCACGCCAGCTAGCAAGGCCGATAGCCGTACCGGGCCATGGTATGGCCCTACCATGCAGGTGCAGGTATGGGGGTCTGCGAACCCCCACCTGTAAATAATTTTTTTTTATTTGTTGTTTTTTTTAATTTTCAATCTTGATTTTCATTTTTCTTCTTCACTATAGTTTTTTTAAATTTTTTTTCAAAACTATAACAAAATTATGTAGGAAATAAAATATATATTTTTTTGTGTTTGCAGAGTGTACCTGGCCATATGGCCGTACCGCTGAACTAGGGAAGGGGGCTATTTTCTCCTTCCAGGCCCTATGGCCAAAATATGGCATATTAAATGTTTTTCTTTGCCTCTCGGGCCTCCTGGACTCAATGTCGAGGTCCGTTTTGTACAAGGAGGTCATTTGTAGAAATTCATTCTCAAAACCCTCAAGAAGCCAAACCAAGAAAACCCTCTTCAGCCATTATTTTTCAATCACCTGATCTGCAAAATATACAACAAATCTCCAATACCCAGAACCCCCAATCTGCAATACAACCTGCACAAAACCTTGTAATGTCCCTATTGACACCCAAAATTGACCCTTCGTATTATTTGTCAATTTGTCGCATTATTTACCATTGCATATGTCAATTTTGTCTAGCACACTTGTATCAACCATCTATTTTATTCTAAAGCATCCATTTCTATCATTAATTAAATAAATTATATTTATTTAATTAATTTCATCTATTTTCTATCTATAATTAAATAATTTTTAATTATTTATTCCTCTAAAATAAATAAAATTAATATTTTATTTATTTATCTTCTCATCATGCATATAAATTAAATAAATTTATTTATTTAACTTATGTCTTTTCTTCCAATTTTCTAAAATTAGCTCTTTCCTCAATCATTTAAAAATAAATTAAATGAATTTATTTGTTTAATTTATTTCTATCTTATCATTTCCTTTTATTATCACTTTCTTCTATGTGTACAAGTCGACCTTGTTCATAAATTAAATTACAAAAATGATTTAATTGGTTCTAAAATCAATCATCCACATCATCCAACTCTTAAAATAGAAAAGCATCCTATTTTAAGAAAATCAATCTTACCATTACCAACAAACCAACTACAATCATTTAATAAAAGCTTTTCCTATGGACACATGTCTTATACACAATCATCCAAGCCTCTTGAATCATCTCAACCATTCATGTAGCCACCTTTTCTCCACCATTGATCAATCTTAGTTAGAGCTATATATACCCCCTCTCATTTCATTCCATAGATATCCCATACAATCTTGATAGCATCCAAATTATCATCTCATGCATATCATATCCATTGAGCATCCATTGAGTACTTTGAGCATATCATCTATCATCATGGCAACTTTGACAACTATGGTTGTTCACTATTTAGAAGCAATCCACATTCCAACCAAGGAATCAACACAATCTAGGTGACATTTTTCTTTGATTTGCTTTTATTTTGTGTCATTTAGATGGATTTCTTAAAGGTGGTAGGATTGGGTCTTGATTGTAATGCTTGATCTTATTAACCTGATTTTTCCGGCTCACACAGTCCCAAATCCTTACATGCATTTCCATGGCTTCCATTTTGCATCCAATCTACACACACAAGGGTTATACAAATCCAGGGAGCTCACACCTCCCTCAACCATAAACATGGCTCGGATACCACATGTTAGGAATTTGCAGGTTAAATAAAACCAATTCCACATAACCCAATAGGAGAATAAGATGCAACAAATAACCATAATGCATAGATCAAATGAATAATTAACAAGATAACACAAGATATACCCTGGGAAAACCCTCAAGAAGGAAAAACCTAACCTCCAAAAGCATCCACACTCATATGTATTATTAACAATAAGATATTACAATACATGCCATGAGTCTCCATGGATACCTTTAAACCATCAAGCACCTCCAATGCATCCTACATGTGTCCAAGCATGAATCCACACATCACCTACCATGCTTCACAATATGCACTTACAAGAGAGAGCTCAATACAATGACAACCTTTCACAAAACTCCAATCCACCTAAAATGAAATAGCCAACCCACCAAAACCACTAACCATGTGCATGCTTTTATAGACCAAGTTCACACAAATACAACTTGTGGTACTGGATAAAACCATGTGTTCCAAAACCATGGATACACAAAACCATTGACCCCCTTATTTAATATTGGTACTATGTTTTCCCAACAATTAAATAATACAAAATAATATCCCAATGTTACATACAACTTTTACAAGTGGCCTCCAAATAAATATCTAATGTGGTTAAACACATCAATTAAGATGCACCACAAATAAATATTTATTTTACATGAATAAAATAATACAATATTATGCAAGGTGTACAACACCCGTTTCCCAACAATGGTGGTGAGTTTTTTTTAGAAGATTTCAAGAAGTTTTGTAAAGAACATGGGCTTGAAAGACACAAGACAACTCCATACACCCCTCAGCAAAATGGAGTTGCAAAGAGGATGAACATGACATTGATAGAGAGGGATATAAGTATGCTTAGTGGAGCTAGGCTTGAAAAAAGTTTTGGGTTGAAGATATAGCCACTACTTCCTACCTGATTAACATGTCTCCTACTTTAGCGCTTGTTGAGAAGATACCCATGGAGGTGTGGTCTGGTAAAAAAACTTCATTGAGATATCTTCGAGTATTTAGTTGAACAACATACGCACATGTGCCTAAGGAGAAGAGGTCAAAATTGGAGAACAAGGTAGTTAAGTGTATCTTCATTGGATATGGTGTCAGCGTAAAAGGGTAGAAGCTTTGAGACCTTGTAGCTAAAAAAGTCTTTTATAGAAGAAATGTTATCTTGAGAGAAGTCCTCTTGTTTTTCTGCAACTAAAAGAGAAAGAAAAGAAAGAGGATGTGGTTTAGTTTCCTTCTACCCTTGAGAAGACTAAACTGAAAGCTCCTATTGGACATAGTGATGAGGAGAGCTCTAGTAGCTTTTAAAGTTCAGAAGAAGAAGAACAACCTCAACCTTCTCTTTTGAGGAGGTCTACATGGATTAGGAGGCAACTTGAGAGGTTTGGTTATTTATTGCTTGATTCTGGTTTTATTTTTTCCTTGATTTCTAACATTGATGAGCCTAGAACTATGAAAGTGGCTATGGGTATGAAAGATGTAGGTTCCTAGAAAGAGGCCATGGAAGAAGAGATGGCTTCTTTGGAGAGGAATAATACTTGGGACTTGGTGCCTTTGTTTGAAGGATGAAAACCCATTGGATGTAAATGGGTGTTCAAATAGAAATTTGGTGTAGATGGCAATGTTGAGAAGTATAAAGCCAGATTGGTTGTGAAGGGGTATTGCCAGGTTGAGGGAATAGAAATTATGGTGAGATTTTCTCTCCCATTGCCAAACTGACATCTATCAGATAATAGTTATCTCTTGTAGTAGTGTATGATCTTGAAGTTGAGCAGATGGATGTGAAGATAGCTTTAATTCATGGTGATTTGGAGGAGGAGATTTATATGTCACAACTAGAGCACTACATTGTTGAAGGTAAACAAAATCTAGTTTGCAAGTTGAAAAGTCTTTGTATGGTTTGAAATAGTCTCCTAGGATGTGGTATCAGAAGTTTGATTCTTTTGTATTGAGTTTGGGAATTTTGAGATCAAAATTAGATAATTGTGTTTATTATAAGATGGATAATGATCGTATTCTCATTACTGCATTATATGTTGACGATATGTTGTTTTTTGGGAATGGAAAGAACTTGATTTCTAATTTGAAGTCTCAGTGTTCAACATAGTTTGAGATGAAAAATCTAGGGGCAACTCAATACATTCTGGGGATAGAAATCAGAAGAGACAAGGCAAACATAAAACTTTGGTTGAGCCAGAGTAAGTATATGAATTCTGTGTTGGAGAGATTCAGTATGGGATCTTGTAGATCATTGACTGTTTCTCTGATGTTGGGGATGACGTTATCTATTTTGGATTGTCCAAAATCTTGTACTGAGGTGGAGGACATGATGAGAGTTCCTTATGCTAGTATTGTTGGTAGCTTGATGTATGTTATGGTCTGTACAAGACCAGAAATTTCCCAAGCAGTGGGAGTCCTTATTTGATTTATGGCTAATCCTGGATGGGTACATTGGGATGCAATGAAGATCTAGTGTTTAGATAGTTGTGGGGTACTTTTGAGTATTCCCTATGTTATCATGGTTATCCTATAGGACCTAAGCATTCTGTGAGTATTCATGATTTTGTGAATTCTTATTGGGCTGGAGATATTGACAACAAAAGTGTTGGTAAGAGACACATTGTAGCTTCATGATTGTTGTCATTGATGGCAACAAAGTTCATCCCACACATCCGCAGGACATGATGTGCCTATACCAGAAGTCAGATTGAATAGTGTTGTGGTCTGGTAAGCAAGAACAAAGTATGTGGCAAGGTCTGACAGTCAGGTCTGGATCTCTTAGAGGAAGCATCTTTGGAAAGTGTGGACTTGGGGAAGTTAAGAGGAGTACCTTGACTGATAGATTCCAAGAATTGAGCCTCTGGTGATGAAAGAGTGAAGAGATATGAGCATTCAAGTATTGGGGTCCTATTTGGCAGAGCAGATAGAGGAAGAACTGACTGACAGAGCATCAGACATTATTCTGGATGAGATGTTGATGGTGATCAAGATTCTTAAGGTATCATTCATGATTGGCCAACTTGTTAGATGACTTCTATAAGTATCTCTTTGATCTGCATCACTTGGTAAGCAAGGATTCAGCCGACATACTAGAGTTTGGAAAATATTGACTATTCTGGATGTTGACTAGAAAGAGGATGAAATCCTTTGTATGAATATATATATACCAAATGGATTTTGATGAGAAGGTGTGTGTTGTGTTGTGTGAAGTGTGAAGAAAAGTAGAAGAGTAGTGTGGAAGCAGTAAGGTAGGTCCGGTATGTGAAAGGACAGCAACACTAAAGAAGAGAAAGGATGAAATGCAGTAGATCAGTATGCTGAGCCTAACCAGAACTAAACTCCAACATATGTGGATGCTTCTCATTAGTTCAAGTATCTTGTTACTCTCTTTATAACTTGTAGATAGTGAGTCTCTTGTAGGCAGTGAGCCTCTTGTGAGCAGTGTGCTCGGGTAGTGAGCCCTAATTGGCAAGTGCCATTTTGTACTTCTATTCTTCTAACAGAGAATACATTCTTGGGTTAGTCACCTCGTGGTTTTTTCCCTTAACAGGGTTTTCCACATCAAAATCATTGTGTTATGTGTATTGACTTTGTTTCTACTTTCATGCTTATGGATGCTTATTTGCTTTGATGCTGCACTAGTTGTTAAAGAAGAACAGAAAGTTAAATTAATTAAGATAACTGATTCACCCCCCTCTCAGTTATCAACAATTGGTATCAGAGCCAAGTTCCTCCAAACAGAGCCTAACAGCTTGAGGAAGATCTGAGAATTAAAATGGATGTGTATGGTATGAGGGAGCAACTTCAGTCTGCCCTAGATGATCTTGAGCAATCTAATTTTGAAGTCAATGAATTGAAGGAAAGACTCAAATAGGCTGATATTTTCATAAATGAACTAAAAGGGAAACTAAGTCTCTCTATGAAAAAGAGAAAGGATCTATTTTAGCAATTGGCAAGTCAAAGTGAAGCAAATGATACAAATGGAGATCTGAAGGAGAAAACCAAGTTATGTGAAAAGTTATCAAAAGAGATCATTATGGTAAGACATGAAATGGAATTAGGAGTTATGAAATTTACCCAAGAAATTGAAGAGAAAAGAAAAAATGAAGATGATCTAAGACAATCTCTCAAGGAGAAATCAAAAGACTACCACAAGATGGATAGAATAATCAGACATCTTGAATTTGATCTTGAAGATACTAAAGATAATGAAGAAAAACTTGAGGATCAAATTGTCTCTCTTAAAAAGGATCTTCAAACAGTAAATGAATACAAAGAGAAATTCAAGATAAGTTCTGCTCAACTTGAAGTTCTTCTTGAAAGCCAAAAGAGGGTAGATGACAAGTGTGGCTTGGGATATGAGAAAGGTGAAAGCTCCGGATCTGGTCAGAAGAAGTTTGGATCAAAAAATCCAAGGAATAGGCCTAGAAGATCTCTGGTAAGGCAACCTAATGCTCAAAGATATCCATCCTTCAATGGATACTCCCACAACTGCAATAACTTTGGTCACAAAGCTAATTAGTGCAGAAAGAGAATGAATCAGACTAATACATCCTTCTCCGGACAGTGTTTTAACTACAAAAGGTATGGTCACAAATCTCATGAATGCAGAAATATGCAAATGAACAATTCATTCAATGGTAGATGCTTTGCATGCAATAGAATGGGTCATATGGCTAATCAATGTAGATCAAGAGGACATCAATCAAATATGCAAAGAAATATTGTTTGCCACAATTGCAATAGATCCGGTCATATTGCCAAATTATGTAGAAGCAAGAATCAGGACAAAAGACGTCCGGTACATCATAATCAGAATCAAGACAAGGGAAAAGGAAAAGTGAATGCGAATGAAGTTCAAAGTGAGATGAACAAGATTTGGGTGAAGAGAAGTACATAAAATGTAGGGGATGGATCCGCACCAGAATATGGTGCTGATATTCCTTCCGGAAATTAAAAAGTGAGCTCTGGCTCAAGGGGAGACACAAGGAAAAACATTTTCCCCCAACCAGTTAATTGGTGCCGGAATTGGCACAAGGAGAGTTGTAGATTAAAGGGTTCTTAGAGAAACATCTAAATAAACTGTGGTTAAGATTAAGATCTGCAAGATGTTTAGAACGAGATTGATCTAGTTCATCAAGTCATTCGAATAAGTAAAACAAGGCAAACTGGAATGACTTAAGTTGAGCATTTATTGCAACTTGGTATTAGGGTTTGCAGAGTAATATAAGGGTTTTTATTAATAAACATTTGTTCATTCTGCATTCAAGAAGAAGCGAAAAGGAGCTCTACAACAAATTTCCTCAAGCCCATCAAAGATCATTTGCAGAAGTTGATTCATCCAGCAATCGATCCGGCTCACTTCGTGAAACCTAGAAGCGTAAAAGGTATTTTTCATTCTTGAATATCTCTCTGTAAATCTTTGAAAGATGGCTACTCCGAATGTGGTGAAAATTTCTGATAGGCCAAACCCTAAATTTAAGAAGCATCCATACAAATCTCTAGAAGTGGATCCCTCAGGTGCATTTTCCAGCATTCCGCATGGTATTTTGCATGTAGAAGATGTTAGGGTTTACATTCATGCGAATATTGAAGAATTTGGGGAATCCAAGTTAATGGATATCTATCACACACAATTGATAGATGACTCTTTTGAACTAAAACCCTAGTACAAGGCTATCTGGGACAAACATTTCAGTCAGTACATCCATTTCCCCTATTTTGAAGAAGATGAGTGGGTCCAGTATGTGTTGAGCAGAGTGCATGATAACTTCTTGTGGTTGAATAGACCATTCAAGATCACCAAGGATGCAATTAGGGCAGTAACCGGTTTGCACTCTTCCGGAGGGATACCACTTCTCAAATCTGTCAAAAACCAAACTATGAGTGAGGCTACCAGATCAAAATTTGATAAGAGAGCAATGACCATAGAAGATATCACTGATCCAGATATCAAGTTTGCATCTATGATAATTTGCTATAAGA
The DNA here is from genome assembly GCA_027924645.1 of Cunninghamia lanceolata. Lineage (NCBI taxonomy): Eukaryota > Viridiplantae > Streptophyta > Pinopsida > Cupressales > Cupressaceae > Cunninghamia > Cunninghamia lanceolata. The sequence goes on along the minus strand of BSBN01000093.1, from coordinate 9,183,861 downwards.
TATATCACTCCAACAGAGAGAATTTAGTACCGGGAACTGCAATCTACACTGCCTATCAGATGATAAAAGAGAATGTAGATTATGATCTTTGTGAACTTCTTCTAAGCCAACTAATGGAAAACTTATAGAAGATCAAGAAGGACAAGAAGAACTCTTTTAAGTATGGTGGACTGATATTGTGTTTGTTTTTCTACTTTATGAATGAGCTGCCCGGATCTAGTGGTTGGGTATGGCAGAATGACAGACCTGTTGCAATTCAAATCAGAGATTACTTGCATGTGCTTGGGGATACTAAGGCAAGAAATACAACTTTGTGGGGTTACTTCAAGAACTTCCAAATTATGATGCAAACCAGAGAAAGAATTCCCAAATCATTGGTTGAGAAGTACAAAGATACAATGTGTTTCATGGTAGACACTGATCAATGCCTAATAGAGGCTGTGGAGCCAATAATAGTCTGGATCATGCTAATGGGGTATGAAGTAGATGAGAAAATAGTCGAGCTACATGTTCAACACATGCTTAGTCAACCCAAGGATCCCAAGGTAGAAAGGTTTGGAACCTTTGAAGAGTTGAGTGTAAAGATTCATGTGGAACTTAGACAACTGGAGATAAAGAGAAAAGTGAGAAAAGAAGTAGAGAATGTTGCCAAAAGATTTGGCATATCAAAAGAAGCACTTGATGCTAACAAAGAGAAGATAGAAAGGGTAGAGAAAGAGAAGGAAGAAGCAGAAAAGGAAAGTGGTCCGGTAGAAGCCCCCTCTCGGACTAGATCCTCTAAGAGGTCTGCACCTACCACTGATAAGAGCTCAAAGACATCAAAACCAGAAGCAAAATCATCTGGTAAAGCAGAGAAAAGAACTAAGACAAAGGCTACAAGGTCTTATGCCAGTCAAAAGGATGATGAAGAGACAGAATCTGATGAAGAGGTAAAGAAAATGAAGAAGAAAAAGAAAACATTCGGTGAACTCTCTACCGGTCATGACAAGGAAGAGATGGTAGAAGAATTTGTTGAAAGGCCCACTCTGTCCATTGGTGATGTAGTCAAATCAATCACTATGGATGGGAACTTGAAGCCAATGACTGAATTTTATGACGATTATAATGAGGCTGATCAAAAGATCCTACAAGAAGCCACAGTCAGGTATCTTAACATTTATAATAAAGCATTCATTGAGATTATATCTCTAATTCCAAAGAGCCTAGAGAAGGAACTAGAAATTAGGAAGAACAATGCCAAGGCCAAGGACCTTGAGATCAGGGAACAGATTGCTATTCAGCTGTTTCCTTCAATCACTCCGAAACAAATGAATATGATCTTCAAAGATTGCAAGGATGAGTTCCAGAGCAAAGCTAGAATGAATCAGCTTATGCTTGATGAAACTAACAAAATAGCAAAAGAGATAGAAGAGATCCTCCAGAATGCATACAAAAGATTCAACATTCCCGTTGTAGAGGACATAGGTGATGAACCCTCTGCCACGTATGACAAAGAAAAATCCACTAAGATAGTAGCAGAAGAGGCAAAGGAGACTGGTGAAGAAAAAGCTAAGGACTTAGATTCCTCTGTTCTGGAAGAGGAAGTCCAAGGAGAAGTAAATCTGGATTCTCCAGCAGTCTTCAGATCTAAAGGAGAAGAAAGAATAGAGGAGAAAGAAGTGAAGGGAAGAGAAGAAGGTCAAACTGAGAAGAACACAAGTGACAGTGCAGAAGGAAAGAAAACTCTATCTCCAGCAAGAGACACTGTAGAAACTATCAAGGACTTCTTGACTAAAGAAATGATGGAGATTGATGAACTGGAGCTACTTCAAGGACCATTTGACTTTGATTCTCTCTCCTCGGTACAAACAATGAAGATAGCATCCTTTGCCCAAGCAAAGGCTAAAGAGAAACTTCTAAAGTCTCACATGGATGACTGTGAGCTGCTAGAAATTGCATCCAGTGTGCTTGAAAAGATCATGCCATCCTTTCAGAAGGATTCCTCAGCTTCTTCATCTGGTAATCTCAAGTCTCTTGTTAGCTCTGTCAGCACTCATTTTGAGTCTTTAGAGAAATTAGTTGAGAAGGTCCGGAAAGAGTTTTTAGGAAAGAGATTCTCTGAAGTACAAGGTCTAATTTCAAATGATAGGAGAGTTATGGATATTGGGATAAAGAACTTAGAAAATGTTCTTAAGGATGGAGGAGAAGTATATAAATTTTGTATATCTTGGACTAAAGTAACAAAGGATATTGAGAAGAAAGTAAAGGAACAAGAGGATAAACTGTCAAACCTCTCTCAGAATTTTGATCCTCTCACTGTATCCATAATAAACTAGGAATGCCAAACTATTGTAGTCATGAATGAGATTAAGAAAATTGAAAAGGAGAGGAAGAACATAATAAGTAGGATGGGTGAACTTAGAGGGATCATTATCCCTAAGTTAGAGGCCATGCATGAGGCTCTAACTGATGCTTAGACCACAGCCTAGACCAGTGATCCGACAGATCTCAAGAGGGCAGAAGCTTTTGCATTCCTGTTGAGTGGTCACATCTCAATTTTGGACAGGATGAAGCAGAGTTGGGTGACAGAAGTTGTACAACTAAAGAATACTTTTGTAGACATACTTAAGTATATGTAAGTACAACTTATATATATTTATACGGCTAAGTATATATTGTTTTTTGGGCAATTTTGGTGTGCGGACCCTACCCTTTGCCATTGATGTCAAAGGGGGAGTGAGAAACAATGAAAAATGTGGAATTCAGCTAAGGGGGAGCTCTGATAAGGTGTACATTAGAAGAGAGCATCAACCAAGGGGGAGTATAGTATAACACTTAGTCATTTTTCACTAAGTGTTGCCATCAATGCCAAAGGGGGAGATTGTTGGCAAGAGACACATTGTAGCTTCATGATTGTTGTCATTGATGGAAACAAATTTCATCCCACACATCCATAGGCTATGGTATGCCTATACCAGAAGTTAGATTGAAGAGTGTTGTGGTCTAGTAAGCAAGAACAGAGCATGTGGCAAGGTCCAACAGTCAGGTCTGGATCTCTCAGAGGAAGTGTCTTTGGAAAGTGTGGACTTGGGGAAGTCAAGAGGAGTACCTTGACTGATAGATTCCAGGAATTGAGCCTCCGGTGATGAAAGAGTGAAGAGATATGAGCATTCAAGTATTGGGGTCCTGTTTGGCAAAGAAGACAAAGGAAGAATTGATCGGCATAGCATCAGACATTATTCCAGATGAGATGTTGATGGTGATCAAGATTCTTAAGGTATCATTCATGATTGGTCGACTTGTTAGATGACTTCTATAAGTTTCTCTTTGATCCGCATCACTTGGTAAGCAAGGATTCAGCTGACAGACTAGAGTTTAGATAATATTGACTATTTCGGATGCTGACTAGAAAGAGGATGAAATCCTTTGTATGGATATATATATACCAAATGGATTTCAATGAGAAGGTGTGTGTTGTGTTGTGTGAAGTGTGAAGAAAAGCAGAAGAGCAGTGTGGAAGTAGTAAGGCAGGTCCGGTATGTGAAAGGACAGCAGCACTAAAGAAGAGAAAGGATGAAGTGCAGTAGATTAGTATACTGAGCCTAACCAGAACTGAACTCCAGCATATGTGGATGCTTCTCATCAGTTCAACTATCTTGTTACTCTCTTTATAACTTGTAGACAGTGAGTCTCTTGTAGGCAGCGAGCCTCTTGTGAGCAGTGTGCTTGGGCAGTGAGCCCTAATTGGCAAATGCCATTTTGTACTTCTATTCTTCTAACAGAGAATACATTCTTAGGTTAGTCACCCTGTGGTTTTTTCCCTTAACAGGGTTTTCCATGTCAAAATCATTGTGTTATGTGTATTGACTTTGTTTCTACTTTCATGCTTATGGATGCTTATTTACTTTGATGCTGCACTAGTTGTTAAAAAAGAACAGAAAGTTAAATTAATTAAGATAACTGATTCACCCCCCTCTTAGTTATCAACAAAAAGATCCACCAACGGTTATGTTTTTACTATATTCAGTGGTACAATTAGCTAGATGAGTAAGTGATAGATGTCATCTCTTTGTCCACTACAAAAAAAAGAGTACATGGCAGCAACTCATGCTTGTAAGGAATCCATTTGGCTTAAGAGATTGTGTTCTGATGTTGGGTTCAATGCAGGGAAGATTACCATTTGTTGTGATAGTCAAAGTTCCATATGTTTGGAAAAGAATCCTACTTCCCACATGAGGACAAAGCATATTGATGTCTAGTACCATTTTGTTCATGACATGGTAGAAGATGGGAAGGTGAATTTGGAGAAAGTTGACACTTTGATGAATGTTGCAGATTCCTTGACAAAACTTGTGAGCATGGAGAAGTCCATATGGTGTTCAAAGTCTATAGGCCTCATGACCCCTAGCAGTTGATTTCCCATTATCTATTGGCTCTTGAAAGATGTTCAACTAGTGGGAGAATGCTTGGAATTAATGTGTCTCAACTTTTGCAAATTCCTAATGTTTGTACTTATTTATTTATGTAATTTTTGCCTACTATTGTAAATTTTCATGTAAATCTTATTTTGTCACTTTGTGGGAGTTGGAATGGTCATGTGTCACCCTACATGGAAGGTGCTAGATGTATTTTATCCTCATATGAGAGGTAGGAATCCCATATTGTGTTGGCATAGTTTTTCCATGTGTCAGTACCTAGAGGTCATGTGTTAGGATGTATGACAGATTCTATGACGTGTAAGATATGATAGATTCTATGATAGTGTAAGAGCCACAAATAGAAGGGATGAAGACAAGTGTCATTTGTATGTATGACATGTAAGAGGCATCTTTGTATTAGCCATTTTGGAGTGCCCAAGTTGGCCTATGACAAGTTGTAAGAGAATGTTCCAGATATAGTTAGTTATGACAGATTCTCTTACAACTGTAAGTGTTATCATATATGATATATTTTATGACAGTTGTAAGATGTGAAAGAACATCTATCATAAGGTAGAAATAGTAAATTTGGGGCACCCATGTAGAGGATATTCCTATGACAGGATTGGACAAGTATCGGTGGTAGTTAGAAAGTGTTGAACAAGTATCACAGGTAGGAGGGTGTGGGGAAGTGTTACTTGTGGATTTGGACACCCCACCTCCTAGAAGCTTCCTCTCATGGCTTGTTAATGAAAAAGAGGGTACTCCCCTCTTACCAAAACATAAAACTTCCACACAATTCATACAATCAAATACACACATCCACATGGGTGATACTCTGCCCAACACAGTAAAAGATTGCAACCAAAATTTATGATGTTATTTATTCAAATCAAAATTAATCTACAAGAATGCTATAGATATCGCCTTCAATGGCCTTCTTAGTTACACATGACAATCTACTTCATTTCTAAGGATTCCTCTATGTTCAATCTACCATTCCTCTCTCTACTTTCCATAGGTTCTCCAATATATATATATATATATTCTAGCCTCTATGAGGTAGTTCATTTTCTACTTGGATGTTGTGTGAGACTCCTTAGAATTTTCCCTCTCTGCCCTATACTAGCCACCCATATTTCCCCTAAATCTTCCTACAATCTTCATCTTCTCAAACACTTCCTTTGTTGTTATTAAAACAATGTTAGTTATGAAACCAAAACTCTGCACTTGCACTAGTTTTCCTTCAAGTCCTATTCTCCTCTCATGGGTGCTCATATTCTGTGAATAAATCTACAAATACAACAACAACTCAACATCTCTCCTTCTAGTTCTGGAGTGGTCTCTTTACTCACATTTTCTTTTCACTTATTCCCTATTTTCTGGGAGCGATCCATTCTTCTTGTTCTTATTCTATCTTCTTTTCAAATGTGAATATTATTTTTGGCATCGATCTCATTTTCTTGGTAGCTTAGGTGCTACATTTTTTTTCCTATATGCCTCCTCCTTTTACCTCCTTCCTGTTATCTCTGGTAGAGAATTCTCATTGTTATCCTTTGGTTTTTTTTCCTTTGGTAGCGAACCTTTTTTATTTGTCTTGGCAACTTAGGCACCACATCTCCTCTCTTGGACATCTCTGAAAAGAGTCAAATAAATGAAAAATAAACCAGCCTCAAAGAGGCATTCCCAAAGCCTCTTGGCGTTTCAGATATCTCTTGACATTTTAGGTACTTTAATTTTCATGCCTATAGTTCCTTTATTACCCTTTAAAATCTACAAAGAATGTTCTTTTAAATTGGTGTTGAATCTGCTAGACTATTGCCTTCCAAAGGATTTGAATAAACTCCTCATGAAGTGAAGGATTTATCAATCCTTGGCGCCTCTAGTTTTACCTTTAATTTAGGTTTTTTCTTAACTTACAAAAGTTGTCTCTATGAGTTGTTAACATTCTCTCCTTTAGGCACTGCAAGTGTAATGCCACTCCACCTTTCATCTACCTTTTTGTTACTATTGAACACACCAGGATACTGAGAGGGGGGTGAATCAATATCTAAACAAACTTCAAATCCTCCAGAGTAGATTAAAACTTAAGCATTACAAAATTAACATAAACATGTAAGATTAACACAATTCACATCAACACATAACCTCATATATATGTGGAAAACCCAAGAAGGGAAAAACCATGGTGAGGATTAACTCACAATATATGAAGCTCAAAATAACAACTTTGTTTTGGGGCTACAACCCAAGGAAGCTACAACTCCCTGAAGACTTTTTTTTAGGGTCAATCCAAAGGAAACTATAACTCCATGCAGACTTTGTTTTAGGGCTACAACCTAAGGAAGAAACTACTCCCTGAACTGAGAACAAACTCAGAGAAGATTACAGTATGATAGTCCTTCTATTGTCTAAAAATTGACATTGAAGCTCACACCTTTGATGATTGGATCAATTAGGCACACTCTTCACTTCCCTCCTATCACAAAAATATCTTCAAGATGAATTAGGATAGCCTCTGACACTTCTACTCTTTCTCCTTCAATTGCACATCACAATGCATAAGATATTCATTCTCTACTCTTTTACATACTCACATATTCATCTTCACAATCATACTCCACCTAGATCAACTAGGTTTATAATATATACATGATATTACATTGATTTTATTACAAGTCAGCCAATACAACAAGAATATTACATTTTACAAGTCAGCTAGAGATCACACAACATGAAACATGTAGAGGGAAAACTCTAACATGAACTACATGCTACTCTAGAAGGAACCACATGCCTTGCAAATCCCAATACATACTTAGTCCGGTCCTAAACATTCTTCACAACATCATTCTTCAAGGAGTAACATCCGCACGCTTCACAAATTTGAATTAGGTTGCCCTTAAGCAAGAAAACATGAAACATGTAGTACATCGGTCTTCACAATCTTGGCGTTACTCATGAATGACTAAATATTGTTTGTTCTTCTTCCAGATGAGTTGGCAAGGCCTATATAACACCTCCAAATACTTCTTGAACTTCACACAACAAGAACTTTGTGGTTGTTGGTTAATAGATTTGTCACCTAACTCCATATACTGATACCCAGACAAGTGACAAATATAATCAACAGTTGGGTCACTTGTAATGATAGTTGCAAGTGCTCTCTGCTTATCTTACAAGGCACAACTACTTTCAAATAATGTGCAATGAATGAAAACACAGGGTATGCTTTTCACCAGAAAGCAAAAAGGCAAACTAACACCTACCCATAACCATGAAAGTAGATGTGAAAGATAAATTCAGAATGAAGTGAATGTGAATAAATGATGCAAAGTCCACTTATCCCACACTCACGAATGATAACAGATTGATAAAAGGACATTTATGTTTCCCTCAACATATATCAAACATAGGAAAGATATGAATCTGTAATATAGATATAGTCACACATACAAAAGCACATTAAAGATTGACTATAGATTAACATAGGTAAAACTGCAATCAAAGAAGATATTTAAAGACACAAAGTTCTGAAAATAATTCTCCATTTCTCCAATCAAAACAAAACTCAAAGTTTCTAAAATTTCCCCTGTGCATAGACTGAGTTAAGAAGAAAGATAACTGGAATTACGTAATAACACAAAATAAAACTTTCTCTCCTTCCCCTGTTCACATATAGTCTAGAAAAATATCCTTTACAATCAGCCTTCGATGGGTTTTTAAAGGTCTTTCTTTCGTAACTGATTCTTGAAAGATTAGTTGCAAAGAAATCCCCTCTTCTTTCTCGTAATATTTTTTGAAAAGGTAAAGTGAAAAGAGAAATAAAGCTTTTCCTCTCCCATAACCTTCTCTTTTAAAATGACTTTTGATTTTCACTTTTAAATACATTTCAAAGGTTACTTAATTTTAACAAATCATTAGAAAAGTGAAATAACTAAATAAAACCTCTAGCCTTGCAAGATTCACACATATATTCCACATGTCACATGTCGCAGCTATCTCCAACATAATTTGAGAAGTGAATAACTTCCAAATAGATCTCCCAAAGTTCAAAAGGAACAACATAATCCTTATAGAGTTGTGTAATATTCTCTAACTCTAAAGATACATCTGCAAACTTTTCCTTTGCAGATTGTACAAGATGATCTTCAGCAACAACATTCCCTAGAGGAAATGGATCTCTTGAATGTGAGGCATCATATTTTCCCATAGTAGAGTCATTTTTTTTTGCTAGTTGTTCTAATTCTTCTTTGACTTTCATTTGGAAATGAAGTATAGTAAGTTTTCCTTCAGAAAGCTCCAGCAATCCATTATCAAAATAATCTGTCATAATGCTTCCTGTAGTGTTGATTCCACTATCAATCCTTGCTTGTGACACAACACTACTAAGATAATGAAATCTCTGACCTAATGTCAACATTTCATGACCTTATCAGCTACTTTGCTTAAATGTACGCGAATCTCTTCAGATCCACATCATGTAATTTTAGGAGGCATTGGGCTTTGCACATGAACCATACTTCTGCATTAATAATTATTTTTCTCAAGTAATAACATCAGTGAAAGTGTCCTTTTATTCAAGATCTTTCCATCTTCATACCACTTGTGACCCATCTCATCCCCTCCTTTGTCATGAGCATCTGCGTATGAAAAGCCACAATCAATTAAGGATAGTCTCGTTGATCTAAAATCAGGATCTAGGCATGCTTCAAGAATGTCAGTAGCACCACAAGCAATCCATTCTTTAGCTCTTCTAGAGCTTTGTATTACATATGAACACATTTGTTTGAGCATTTTATAAACATTTCATGTGCTTTACTTTGCTTTAAATCTCCCATTTAAGCTCGACCCGGAGGATACTTGGAAAAGGTCATGGAATTTAACTTTACAATGGCCAGTTGCATTTGCTTCTAAGTTTCTAAAGCCTTTCAATAAATCCATTTGGTATCTATCCTATGATCATTGTATTCCCTGAGATGATGTTTTTGTGAGGCATTTTTTTAAATAGTTCACATGCTTTGTCTATGCGTTTCATATTTTGCATACATGTCAATCTTTACTAATTCCAAAGGTGGAGGAGATGCTCAAACAACCATGTGTGAAGAAGACACTGACTTGCAGGATGCTGGCTAACATTTTGAAGTCTGGATTGATAGTGTTGGGAATTAATGTGTCTCAACCTTGGTAATTCTCTACATTTGTAATGTTTGTATTTATTATTTAATTGCCTATGTTGTAAATAATTAGAAATTCCATATTGTCATGTTGTGGGATGTGGCACGGTGATGTGTCCTACATGGATTATGACAACTTGTTATTTTGTCCTCACATGAGGAGATAGGCATCCCACTTAGTGGTAGGAATATTCTGCCATGTGTCAGCATCTTCTATGTTGTGTAAGGAATGTTTGACCGAAATGGTTATGACGGATTCCTATGACGAATCTATGACATGTAAGAGTCAGAAATAGAAGGTTGTAAGACAGGTGATGACATGTGTCATGAAGAATCTTTGAATGAGGCATATTTGGGCATCCCAAGGTGGAATATGACATGTAAGAGAATATGCTATTTATAACATGTGTATGATAGATTCTCTTACAGCTGTAAGTTGTAACCGCTATGATAGATTCTATGACGGTCGTAAGTGTCGTAAGAGCATCTGTCATAGCCTGTTTTGGAAATAGGCAACCTCTTTGGGATGGGAGTTGTGGACAAGTGTTAGACACATCCTACAATGTTGACCAAGTGTCCCTAGGTGTGGGTTATGGTCCAAGATGCCATGTTGGACGCCCATTCCAAGAAAGGTCCAAAATTGCCTTGTATTTTCTATTTAAACAGGTGCTTGGAGATGGAGTTTGTATCATAGGTTCACAGGTACTGTTATGCTGTTGGATTGACTCCAGACACGAGTGTCGAAGACCATTGAAGCTTGCATTGCAAGTGTATTGTAAACATTCTTTCAGATTTGTTAATACATTGTGCAGGTTGCTGAGTGTGGGGTTTTTCACCCGATAAGGGTTTTCCCCACCGTAAATCTTTGTCTCTCTTCTTCTGTCTACATTCTGGCTCTTGTGTTTTTCTATAATATCTCATGTTAATGGTTTAACATTGCTGTAATAGTTAGGATAAATTTTAATTTACATAGCCCTCTCCTCAATAGATTAGTGTAGGAAGCTATTTCCACACACCTAGCTTCCTTTCAGTTAGTATCAGAGCTTGACCACTTTTGGTCCTAGTTGTTGGGTAGGGGTTTTTTGAGCTAATCTTAGGTTGAGTGGGAGTCTGTGTAGAGCATTATGTATCTTATTGCAGCAAGGAGATGGCAGGCACATCAGGAAGGTTTGAAGTAGAGAATTTCAATGGCAGTAATTTTGAGCTATGGAAGCTCAAATGGAAGACATGTTAGTTGACCGAGACCTTTGGGATAGTGTGAACGAAACTAAACCAGCTGCAATGTCACAAGCTGATTGGGATCTCAAGGATTGGAAGGCTAAGGGTCTCATAAGACTTAGTCTTGCTGATTCTGTGTTGTTAAATGTCCATGAGAAGACTACTACAAAACTCCTTTGGAAGAAGTTGGGGGCTGTGTATCAAGCCAAATCCCTAGTTAATAAACTTTTTCTGAGAAATAAGTTGTATTCTCTTCGAATGGAGGATGGAGGATCTGTTGCTGAGCATATGAATGCCTTTAACATGTTGGTTGCACAATTGACATCTATTGGTGTAAAGATGGAGGAGGATCGGTGTATGACCTTGCTTTGTTCTCTGCCAGATTCATGTGATCATCTTGTCATGGCAATTGGAAGCACCACATCCACATTCAAAATGGAAGAAGTGGTTTCTTCACTTTTGTCTGAAGAGATGCGGAGAAAGTCTTTTGAGGCAGCCAAAGAGACCCTTGCAGTTCATGGAAGACCCAAGGAGAAAGGGAAGAAGAAGGACAAGAAAGCTGAGAAGGGTAGATCCAAATCCCATGGGAGATCCAAATCTCCTGGAAAGTCCAAGGCTCTTTGTTGGAACTGTGGCAAGACTGGGCATTTTCGAAAGGAATGCAAAGAGGAGAAGAAGAAAAAGAAGAAAGCTCCTGAGTCAGATTCTAACAAATCACAAGATGACGGTGATGCTTTTATCATAGCCTTGGAAACCCATGCATCTGAAGATGTGTGGCTAATTGACTCTAGTGCATCATTCCACATGACCTCTCATCGAGACTGGTTCACTAAGTATGAGGAGTTCGATGGTGGAAAGGTATATCTAGGTGATGACTCTCATCTGAAGATCGTTGGTCATGGAAGAGTCTCTATCCGATTCCCTGATGATCGAGTGAAGGGGATCTCTGGGATTATGCACATCCCAAGCTTAGCACGAAACCTGATTTCTATAAGTAGTTTGAATGATGCAGGTGTGCAGGTTGTCTTTTTAAAAGAAGGATGCAAGATGACTAGAGGATCTATGGTGCTTGCTAAGGGTACTTAGAGAGGTACTCTGTTTCAGTTGGAGGCATGCATTTCACAATGCAATAGTTCTTCTGACTCAAGGAAGAGGGCAGCAGTTACTTCATCCCCACCATCTGAACGAGTAGTGAAGAAATCTGTTGTTTCTAGTCTTGATGGTTGTAATCGTGCATTGGAAGTTAAACTTCCTGTAGAAAAGACAATGTTATGGCATCAGAGATTTGGCCACATTGGTGAGAAGGGTCTGCATACCCTAAAAAATAAGAACCTTGTTGAGGGGTTAGATGATTGTAATCTTGAGTTTGACTTTTGTGAACATTGCATTTATGGAAAAAAATTGTGTTTAGTTTTACTCGAGTTCTCATAAGTCTTCTGGTGTGTTGGACCTTATTCATTCTGATGTGTTTGGTCCTATTAACGTTCCTTCGTTATCAAGATCTGTATACTTTGTATCTTTTATATATGATTATAGTAGAAGAACATGAATTTATTTTCTCATAAGCAAATCTAAAGTCTATAGCAAGTTTAAGGAGTTTAAAGCCTTTCCTAAAAATCAGACTAGTAAAAAGATTAAATGTTTGAGAACTGAAAACGGTGGTGAGTTCTGTTCTACATAATTCGATAAGTATTGCAAGGAACTTGGGATTGAAAGGCACACGACAACTCCATACACCCTGCAGCAAAATGGAGTTGTAGAGAGGATGAATAGGACACTGATGGAGAAGGCTAGGAGTATGCTTAGTAGAGCTGGTCTAGAACAAAAGTTTTGGGCTGAAGCTATTGCCACTGCTTGCTATCTGGTAAACAAATCTCCTACATCAGCTCTTGTTGGAAAGACACCCATGGAGGTGTGGTCTAGTAGAAAGCCTTCAGTAAGGCATCTTCATGTTTTTGGTTGTGAGGCATATGCACATGTGCCTAGGGAGAAGCGGTCAAATTTGGAGAACAAAGCTGTTAAGTGTATCTTCATCGGCTATGGTGTTGGTGTGAAAGGATACAAGCTTTGGGACCACGTGGCTGAAAAAGTGTTGTATACCAGAAGTGTCATCTTTAGAGAGCTTACACCTTCCACTGTTTTGCAGCTAGAAGAAAAAGAAAAGAAAGAGGATGTTGTTAAGTTTCATCTCACTCTTGAGAAGACTGAACAGAAAGATAATGTTGGCCCTGATGATGAGGAGAGCTCTAGCAGCTTTGAAAGCTCAGATGAAGAAACTGAACCTCAATCTCAACTCTTGAGGAGGTCTACACGGATAAGAAAGTAGCCTGAAAGGTTTGGTTTTACATTGCTTGATTCTAGTTGTGCTTATGCTTTGTTTACTAATAGTGATGAACCTAGAACTATATCAGAGGCTTTGGATATGAAGGAGTAGGTTGCTAGAAGGAGGCCATGGAGGAAGAAATGGCTTCTTTGGAAAAGAATCAAACTTGAGATTTGGTGCCTTTGCCTCTTGGATGAAAACTATTGGATGCAAATGGGTGTTCAAGAAGAAAATTGGTGCAAATGGTAGTGTTGAGAAATATAAGGCCAGATTCGTTGCGAAGGGGTATTCACAAGTGGAGGGTATAGATTATGGTGAGATCTTCTCTCCCATTGCAAAGATGACATCCATTAGATTCTTGTTGTCTCTCGTAGTAGCTTATGACTTGGAGGTAGAACAAATGGATGTGAAGACAACTTTCCTTCACAGTGACTTGGAGGAAGAAATCTACATGTCACAGCCAGAGCATTACATGGTGAAAGGTAAAGAAAATTTAGTTTGCAAACTTAAAAAGTCTTTGTATGGTTTGAAGCAATCCCCTAGGAGATGGTACTTGAAGTTTGATGCCTTTGTGTTGTCAATTGGATTTGTGAGATTGAAATCAGATCACTGTGTGTATTATAAATTTGATGGTGATCGTATTCTCATTGTTGAACTGTATGTCGATGATATGTTGCTCATTGGGAAGGGTAAGAATATGATTTCTGATTTCAAATCTCAGTTGTCAGCTCAGTTTGAAATGAAAGATTTAGGGGCAGCCAGGTACATTCTAGGAATGGAAATCAGAAGAGACAGAACCAACAAAAACTTTGGTTAAGCCAGAGTAAGTATGTGAAGACTGTGTTGTACAGATTCAACATGGTAGATTGTAGACCATTGTGTGTTCCCATTTCTTTGGGGACAAAGTTGTCTATTGAGGATTGTCCAAAATCTCCTAGTGAGGTGGAGGACATGAGCAGAGGACCTTATGCTAGTGCTATTGGTAGTTTGATGTATGCTATGGTCTACACAAGACCAGACATTGCTCAAGTAGTGGGAGTCCTTAGTCGATTTATGGCTAATCCTGGATGGGTTCATTGGGATGTAGTTAAGCGAGTGTTCAGATATTTGAGGGGTACTTCCAAGTATTCATTTGCTATCATGGTAATGTTTTAGGACCTTCACATTCTATTGATATTCGTGGATTCGTAGATTCAGATTGGGTAGGTGACATTGGCAACAAGAGATCCACCAGTGCTTATGTGTTTACACTGTTTGGTGGTGCTATTAGTTGGATGAGTAAGCGACAACCTGTTGTTGCTTTGTCCATGACAAAAGCTGAGTATATGGTAGCAACTCATGCTTGTAAGGAAGCCATTTGGCTTAAGAGATTATGTTCTGATATTGGTGTTGATGCAGGTCAAATCACGATCAGTTGTGATAGTCAGAGTGCAATTTGCCTTGAAAAGAATCTAACTTTCCATGCTAGAACCAAGCACATTGATGTTCAGTTTCACTTTGTGAGAGACATGGTTGAGATGGAAAGGTAAATTTGGAGAAGGTAGATACTTTGAAGAATGTTGCAGATGCATTGACAAAACCAGTGGGCACGAAGAAGTTCAGATGGTGTTCGGAGTCTATGGGCCTCTCAGCCTATAGCAGTTAAATCCTATTTTTCTATTGGCTCTTACAAGGTGTTCGACAAGTGGGAGAATGTTGGGAATTAAGGTGTCTCAACCTTGGTAATTCTCTGCATTTGTAATGTTTGTATTTATTATTTAATTGCCTATATTGTAAATAATTAGAAATTCCATATTGTCATGTTGTGGGATGTGGTACAGTGATGTGTCAATCCTACATGGATTATGACAACTTGTTATTTTGTCCTCACACAAGGAGATAGGCATCCCACTTAGTGGTAGGAATATTCTGCCATGTGTCAGCATCTTCTATGTTATGTAAGGAATGTTTGACTGAAACGGTTATGACAGATTCCTATGACGAATGTATGACATGTAAGAGTCAAAAATAGAAGGTTGTAAGACATGTGATGACATGTGTCATGAAGCATCTTTGAATGAGGCATATTTGGGCACCCCAAGGTGGAATATGACATGTTGTAAGAGAATATGCTATTTATAGCATGTGTATGACAGATTCTCTTACAACTGTAAGTTGTAACCGCTATGACAGATTCTATGACGGTCGTAAGTGTCGTAAGAGCATCTGTCATAGCCCATTTTGGAAATAGGTGACCTCTTTGGGATGGGAGTTGTGGACAAGTGTCAAACACATCCTTCAATGTTGACCAAGTGTCCCTAGGCATGGGTTATGGTCCAAGATGCCATGTTGGATGCCCATTCCAAGAAAGGTCCAAAATTGCCTTGTATTTTCTATTTAAACAGGTGCTTGGAGATGGAGTTTGTATCACAGGTTCACAGGTACTATTATGCTTCCGGATTGACTCCAAACACGAGTGTTGAAGACCATTGAAGCTTGCATTGCAAGTGTATTGTAAACATTCTTTCAGATTTGTTAATACATTGTGCAGGTTTCTGAGTGTGGGGTTTTTCACCCGATAAGGGTTTTCCCCACCGTAAATCTTTGTCTCTCTTCTTCTGTCTACATTTTGGCTCTTGTGTTTTGCTATAATACCTCATGTTAATGGTTTAACATCGCTATAATAGTTAGGATAAATTTGAATTTTTATAGCCCTCTCCTCAATAGATTAGTGTAGGAAGCGATTTCCGCACACCTAGCTTCCTTTTAGACAACTGCAAATACATTTGCTTAAAATTTTTTGAAGCCAGTTCAAGGCATTTATCTTGCACATATCCTGCAGTTATTACATTATACAGTCCATCACATGGTAATGAGCTCTTGTAGTGACTTCATTGTATCAAAATTGAGCACAAGGGAATCCAAAGTAGAAGATAGCCAATATGTGGCAATCCATACATAGCCATCGCTCAACATTCGAAGGTGGTGTACTTTAGTGAAAGCTTCAGACCAACATCTGGATTCATATGAACAACAAAAACTCAAGTTGTCATCAAAGCTAAATCTTCCAAGTTAGTACCCAGAATCACCGCATTATATGAGGCATTTTGTCAAACAGTTCATGGCCTTGTCCATGCTTCTTCATTCGTATATTAATCTCTCACAGCACCTTGAGGCCCCAAGAGATGTCGACCGATATAGAGGTTCTAGAACCTTTGAAACCCATGACAATAAAGAAGTCGGGAAGTCACCACTTTTAAGAAATTCAGAACTTGAGTCAGGCATTTTTAGAGTTTCAAAACCTTTCAATAGTGCCGATAATAAAGAACATAAAGTCTTCAACTTCATAAAAATTTCAAGGCAACTACACATATTTGATTCTAATAAAGTAATAACCTTTAAACCATCACACTTTATTGTTGCAAGTATGAGGTTAACTAGTGTTGTCATTGATGTCAACATACTCATATTACATTGGTTAGAAGGATTAGATGAGCTGTGTGCTGAGGATATTGAGAAAATTAGTCTCAATCAGGAACAGTGAAGAACAGTGATGAGAAGAAGGCAAATGTACTCAAAAGGTTGAGGATCAGAGGATGCGGATTAAAGGGTTTGTAGATATGAGTCTTGAGATGATCCAATTAAGATTTCAGAGGTCCACATGAAGATATGAAAAAGTTGTGATTGGTCAAGTAGAACCGGTTTCGGGAGATGCTCCGAAGGGATAGAGTGTTACAAAAAGGTCCGGTGAGATCCGGAGGTGCATTTTCAGACTCTGCGGATTGGAAGGAGTGTTTGGGATGTCCTTGTGATGTGTTATCTCAGTCTGTACAAAGTTTGGAGGTCCGGAAGAACCTGTTTTAGTTTGACAGTCGTGACAGACTATGTTCTTGAAGTTCTAGATGAAGAGGAGAAGAGATTCTAGTAAGTAGAGGAAGTGCGGATGTACCTGGTCGCTCAGGCAAGCTTGTGAAGGTTCTTGGATCATGTTGAGGTTGTGTTGTCAGTCCGCATTAGTGTTAGAGCCTAGAATTGAAGATATTCTTCCAGATGAAGATATTCTTGTTCAGACTGGCCGACCGGATAAGTTATTCATCTTACGAATGTTCTTGTGGATGATTGCCGACTTAGATGATTGTTCCTAAGTTGATGCCTTGTATAAATAAAGGTTTGTGAGTTCATTTCAAAGTGTGTATGGAGCTGATGAGTGTGGTATAGTGAAAGAGTGAAGGGCAGAGCGAAGTATCTCAGGCTTAAATGGAACTGATCCAGACATGGTAAAGATGTCAATCTCCAGTTCAAGTTTGTGATTCTTATCACTTTGTAGACAGTGTGTCTCTTGTAGACAGTGTGCCTCTTTGTGAGCAGTGTGCTCAGGCAGTGAGCCCTAATTGGCATGTGCCATTCATTTTTCTTATTCTTCTAACAGAGAATAATCCTTGGGTTAATCACCCCGTGGTTTTTCCCTTAACCGGGTTTTCCACGTCAAAATCTTGGTGTCCATTGTGTTGATGTTTATCTGCTCCTGTGTTTGTGCATTATGCTTTCATGAATGGTTAACTGATATGCTATTAACTAACAAAGAAGAATCAAGTGTTTGAAGTAGAAGCAAGTTTTTGTACAACTGATTCACCCCCCCTCTCAGTTGTGTGCCCTAGATCTAACATTTATGACTTGTCCCCATGAAGTTGTCCTTAGTAATAATAATAATGCCTTTATTCATTTTGCTGACCTTGGGAAAAGAAAATGTATTAAGGTCCACAATAAAAATTTGAAATTGGACCCTCAAAACCACGTTTGGGTGAAAGATAGAAAATTCTATATCTCCATCATAATAGCCCTATTTCTGATGAAAATTGGACAGAATGATGATATGACACCCCTGAGCAAAACCCCAAAAAAATTTAAGCTTTAGCCACCTAGAAGTTGGATTTTGACCTCGTTTGTGAATAGTCATTAGGAGAATGTAAAGCTTAAAATCATGTAAACAATAAAGTGTCCGGGTACAAAAACTAGCTAGATTTGGCGATATGAGGTTAGAATCAAACCTACAAAAGGATTTCATACCAGCTCTTAAAGAGTTTCAAATTTAAATGTTTTCATGATTTGGTAGTTCTAGGGATTCAGGGTGCTCTGGAAGTTTGAAATTTTTCAAGTTCAAATTTTTGGATAACAGTGGCACATACCTTCAACATTCTTTAGTTTGCTAGATAGGGGTAGAGTCTACGACAATTATCATTCCGGACCTTAGCTAATTCTAGAGAGAGCCAAAAAATACCTTGCAGAACAACACAAGATCATTAGGACCATCTTCCATCAGCCTATGTATCATTTCAAGCCACAAAAAATTTATGGACATCATCAGCATATGTCTTGAGACCAACTAGGCATCCAAAACTATATATAACACAACTGTCATTTGAAAACTAAGCTTGCAGACATCCAAAACATCTGAAACTCATGTGGATGCACTCATACACTATTGTGAACATATCCTCAAAACCACATAGCCATATCTATCACTGCAGAGGAATGTGGAGCATTCCAAGTAGTCTTCATCATTACTTGATTATGCCAGAGCATAGACTAAACTCTGTCTTTCACGACTTTCATTGTGGAGGGAAAAATGATCTGAAACTTTGGATTTCACACCTTTATATCATTCTTACTTAACTTCTGAACCACATGACCATATCTTCAAATGCAGAGGAATGCAGAGCATTTTACTAGACAATATTTTTAGACAATTCTCTATAGTAGAAACCTTCACCAACTTTTAGAGGCCAAAACCTTCATATAACAACACATACATCCTTAAGAACAACAAGAAGGATCATACAACATGCCACGGGCTATTAGCAACATCTTTTCATCCTTGACATAGCTAAATGTATTATCATTCATCTTAGTGCTTCTAATTCCCATCTTAATATTTCATCATTCATTATCTTTGCTGACCATAAGCATACACAAAACACCTTGACTTAACACTGATCAGGGCATGACATCCAACCATGAACATCACTGTATCTCACTACCTTGTAGACCACAAGGATGCTCAAAACAACTTGACTTGACACTGATAAGGACATGACATCCAACCATGAACATTGGCAACCCACTATGAACATTACAAGCATGACTAAATATCAACAACCATGAACATCAATATCATCACTACACCTCTATTACTATACTGGTGTATCATCATCACAAACTGAGTGCTGACCTTACTCTAAGTATTGACATCAATGACAACACATATTGCCAACAATCTCCCCCTTTGTCATTGATGGCAACACACACTCCCCCTTTGACATCAAGGATAAAGGGCAACTGCTTCTTTCCCTTAGGGCACAAACTCTCTTCTTGAGATGCACATTTTCTCTCTCTCCCCCTTCTTCAAGGGACCTTCTGTCAGCAACCACAACTACCTGCTCCCCCTGAGAGGTAGCAACCATCAATCCAGGGAAAAAGTATATAGCATGAACTCCCCCTAGATAGATGCACCACTATGCATCTAGCAAGAAGAAGGAGAGGAAATTACCCCTAACCTCAGTCGGAGATCTTCAAAAGTATCCTTTACAAGAACCTTTATGAAAATATCTGCAATCGGATCCTTTGTTGGAACATATTCCAACTTTACTTACTTATTTGCATCCTTCTCTCTCAAAAAGTGATACCTGATTGCTATATGCTTGGTTCTAGACTGCATCACTAGATTCATGGAAATATTGATAACACTTTTATTATCACACAAAATAGGAATAGGCTCATCATATAGTACCTTCATATCCTTCAGGATTTGCTTCATCCACAACAATTGTGTACAATAGGATGTTGCTGCAATATATTCTACCTCTATAGTTGATAAGGATACTAAATCTTGCTTCTTTCTTTGCCATAAAACCAATCTGCTTCTTAAAAAGAAAGAACCACCGCTTGTGCTTCTTTTATCATCAACACAACCAACCCAATCATCATTAGTGTAGGCAATCAGATCAAAGTCATTACCTCTTGGATACCATAAACCATAATCTGGAATTCCCTTCAAGTATCTAAATATTCTTTTCACTGCATTCTCATGAGTTTGCTTGGGATTAGCTTGATATCTGGCAACCACACATACTACATGCATGATATCAGGTCTAGAAGTAGTTAAGTACAACAATCCTATAATCATAGATCTATAGGAAGTCTAATCAACCTCTAGAGACTCATAATCCTTACACAAGTGGCATCTAGTGACCATGGGAGTACTCACTAGTTTTGAATCCTCCATACCAAACTTCTTCAAAATCTCTCTAACATACTTAGCCTAAGAAATAAAAATACCATCATCTACCTGACCAATTTGAAGTCTAAGGAAGAAAGACATCTCACCAATCATAGACATCTCAATCTCTTTTTTCATCTCTTATGCAAAATTTTTACACATAGCATCATCTCCACCAAAGATGATGTCATCAACATATACTGCAACTATCAGTATCATATCACCTTCTTCCTTGATGTAAAGATTGCTATTTGTAGTACCTTTCTTGAAGCCTTTATAAAGTAAGTACTTATCCAACCTAGCATACCAATCTCTAGGTGCTTTCTTGAGACAATACAAAGCTTTCTTGAGTCTACACACCATGCCCAGATCTTCTGATAGCTGGAAACCATCTAGCTGCTCAATGTAGACTTCTTCCTCTAGATCACCATTAAAAAATGTTGACTTGACATCCATCTGATAAACCTTGAAGTTCTTGTGAGCAGCAAGGGCAAGAAACATTCTAATTGCCTCCATCCTGGCTACCAGAGCAAAAGTCTCCTCAAAATCAATAGCTTCAAATTGAGAATAGCCCTTACACACCAATCTTGCTTTGTTCCTCACAACTTCACTTTCTTCATTCATCTTGTTTCGAAACACCCACTTTGTTCCTATAACATTCTTATTGGCTGGTTTAGGAACCAATTCCCATGTTTGATTATTCTCAATCTGATTCAATTATTCTTCCATTGCCTTTATCCATCCATCATCTTTGCTATTATCAGAAAAAGGTTTTGGGTTCTACCTTTTATAATAAACACAATTTTAATTACTCATATGCTTTTACAAGACTTCTCCTGGTCAACACACCTTTATTCTTGTCCCTAATGATCTAATATGTTGAATCGTTCTTCTAAATGTACTTTTCTGGAGTCTTGGGTATCTGCTTTGGTTCTTGTCCCTTTTCTTCTTTCTCTTCTTCTTCGTCAATGCAAGGAAAATATCAGATATGGAGTCCTCTAGTTCTTGTGAGATCTAATACAAATCTTCATCTACTTTGACATTTATGCTTTTAATCATCTTCCCTAATCTCTTGTTGTAACATCTAGATAGGCCTTGCTTCTGGTTGAGTAACCAAGAAAAATCCCTTCATCATTTCTTGAATCAAAATTTCCTAGATCTTCTTCATCTCTTCTGATATAGCATTTGCTACCAAAGATCCTAAAATATCTGATAGTAGGGGGTCTTCCATACCATAACTCATAAGGGGTCTTAGTGCAATTGACCCTTAGTTGTGCCTTGTTAGTCAGATAGACAGCAGTGTGAACTGCTTCCTTCTAGTACACATGTTAGGCAGATCTGCATCCTTCAACATTGCCCTAGCCATCTCTTGCACTGTCATATTCTTCTCTTCCACTACCCCATTTTCTTGAGGGGTCCTAGGAGCTGACAGATGTCTCCTAATACCATGATCTTCACAAAACTTATCAAATTCATTTGAAGTAAACTCACCTCCTCTATTAGACCTTAAACATTTGATCTTAGTATCCATTTCATTCTCAACCATAGCTTTGAAAACCTTGAACTTATCAAAGGCATCTATTTTTTCTCTTAAGAAAGTAACTCGAGTCATTCTAGAATAATCATCAATAAGTAACATGAAATACCTTTCACCTTGTTGACTCTTTACTCTTGTAGGGCCACATAGGTTAGTATGAATTAGCTCTAATGGCATTGAAGAACAATACTCCTTACTCTTGAAATTTGTCTTTGTCTGCTTTCCCATTTGACATTCCTTGCATAATGTGTTTGTAGGCTTGGTTATCTTAGGCATATCTCTCACTGCATGAATAGAGTTGATCTTTACCATGTTGTCAAAGTTGGTGTGTCCCATTCGCTTGTGCCATATCCAACATTCACTAGATTGAGCCAGTAAGCATGTTCTTCCCTTTACCTCCTTTAGATGATAGATATCACCATATGACTTGATGCCTTCTGCAACTAGTTTTCTATACCTTGCCTTCCTGATTTCACATCCTTTGGCATTAAAGGTAAGATTGTATCCTATACTACACATCTGACTGACACTGATTAGATTATGCTTTATTCCTTTGACATAGAGAACATCCTCAACCATGTTATTCCCATCAATAGTTATAGCACCTTTTCCATAGATTTGTGTTGACTCATCACCACCAAAAGTAATAGCTCCACCATTCCACTTCTCAAGGCTAATAAACTTCTCCTTGTCACCAATCATGTGATTAGAACAACCACTGTCAATAACCCAAGCTTTGGCTTCTTCTCTTGCATGAAAGGTAGTTCATACCACCATTGATCTATCATTGTTTTGGTCACCTTGCAAGGTATTAGTCTCTTCACATTTTCTAATATCATCCTTTTTTACCAAAATTCAAGGCCATGAAAAGTGTTTCATCATTTGAATCATCATGATCCTCATCTTCTGAAGGACATCTGCTCTCTATGGAATACAAGCTTCTTTTGAACTTGTCTCTCTTATTACTACCCCTTGATTCTTTAATTTAAGGGCATTTAGAAACAAAATGACCAATCTTTCTACAATTGAAATATTTAAAAGGTAACTTACCTCTATATTTGCTTGTGCCTTTCTTCAAAGTTCTTACAAAGTTTGCTTCTACCTCATCAAGGTCATCATCTTGATCTGTTGCTTCATCTCCTGACTTCTTACTTGCTTGGAATGTTTCTTCCTTCTTTGGAACACCTTTGTCAAATTCTCTCATTTCAAAAGCTGTGAGAGCCAAACAATTGATCTACTATATATGTATCCAAATCCTAAGTGTCCTCAATAGCAGATACCTTATGGTTGTAATATTTGGGAAGAGTTCTTAGTACCTTCTTCACAATTTCATCTTCTTTCACTTCACCACAAAGATCTGTGATGCCATTAACTATTTCATCCACTCAGAGCATATAATTGGCAATGTCTTCATCTTTTGTCATCCTCAATGTCTCAAATTTACACTTGAAGATTTGCATCTTGGCTTGCTTTATTTTAATATCTCCTTCATAAACGCTTTCAAGTTTTACACAGACATCCTTGGTAGATTTGCAACTCATTTACCTTTAGAAGTTCTGAATCAGCCAGTCCACTCATGATAGTACTTTTGCCTTGGCATTGTTATCATACAACCTAATCTCATTAGTATCTGTAGGCTCATAACTAGGAGCAATGTAAGCCTTCACAACAACTTTTCATACACCAAACCCTAGAGAAGATAGATAGTTTTCCATCCTTAGCTTCCAAAAGGAATAATTTGTTCCATCAAACATAGGTACCTTGTGAGATCCATTAGGAGTCATCTCGGACTTTCCTCAAGCGATTAAGCTTCTTCTAAGTAACTTGGCTCTAATTGTTGAACACACCAGGATACCAAGAGGGGGGGTGAATCAATATCTAAACAAAATTCAAATCCTCCAAAGTAGATTAAAACTTAAGCATTACAACATCAACATAAACATGAAAGATTAACACAATTCACATCAACACATAACACCATATACCCATGAAAAACCCAAGAAGTTAAAAACCACGGTGAGGATTAACTCATAATATACGAATCTCAAAATAACAACTTTGTTTTAGGGTTACAACCCAAGTAAGCTACTACTCCCTGCTGATGTTGTTTTAGGGCTACAAACCAAGGAAGCTACAACTCCCTGAAGACTTTGTTTTAGGGTCACTCCCAAGGAAGCTAAAACTCCCTACAGACTTTGTTTTAGGGCTATAATCCAAGGAAGCAACTTCTCCCTGAACTGAGAACAAATTCAGAGAAGATTACAGTATGATAGTCCTTCTACTGTCTAAAAACTAACATTGAAGCTCACACCTTTGATGATTGCAATTCTACTTCTTCTAATGATTGGATCAATTAGGCACACTCTTCACTTCCCTCCTATCACAAAAATATCTTCAATATGAACTAGGGCAGACTCTGACACTTCTGCTCTTTCTCCTTTAGTCGCACATCACAATGCATAAGATATTCATACTCTAGTCTTTTACATACTCACATATTCATCTTCGCAATCATACTTCACCTAGATCAACTAGGTTTACAATATATACATGATATTAAATTGATTTCATTACAAGTCAGCAAATACAATAAGAATATTACATTTTACAAGTTGGCCAGAGAACACACAACATGAAACATGTAGAAGGTAAGCTCTAACATGAACTACAGGCTACTCCAAAAGGAACCACATGCCTTGCAGATCCCAATACATGCTTAGTCTGGTCCTAAATGTTATCCACAACATCATTCTTTAAGGAGTAACATCCACACACTTCACAAATTTGAATTAGGTCACCCTTAATCAAGAAAACATGAAACATGTAGCACATCGGTCTTCACAATCTTAATGGTACTCATGAATGATTAAACATTGTTTGTTCTTCTTTTAGATGAGTTGGTAGGACCTATACAACATCTCCAAATACTTTTTGAACTCCACACAACAAGAACTTTGTGGCGCATACCTTCAACATTCTTCAATCTGCTAGACAGGGGCATAGCCTGGCATAATCATCATTTTGAACCTTAGCCAGTTCTGGAGAGAGCAGAAAAACACCTTGCAGAGCAACACAAGATCGTCAGGACCATCTTCCATTAGTCTATGTATCATTTCAAGCCACAAAAAACTGGCGCACATCATCAACATATGTCTTGAAACCAACTAGGCATCCAGAACTATCTGTATCACAACCGTCATTTGAAAACTAAGCTTACAGACCTCCAAAACACTTGAAACTCATGTGGATGCACTCATACACAATTGTGAACATATCCTCAAAACCACACAGCCATATCTATCACTGCGGAGGAATGCAGAGCATTCTAAACAATCTTCATCATTACTTGATTCTGCCAGAGCACAGACCAAAACTCTGTCTTTCATAAATTTCATTGTGGGGGGATAAATGATCTAAAACTTTGGATTTAGCACTTTTATATCATTGTTAACTTAAATTCTGAACCACATGATCATTTCTTCAAATTCAGAGGAATGCAGAGCATTTTACCAGACTGTCTTTTCAGGCAATTCTTTGTAGCAAAAACCTTCACCAACTTCTAGAGGCAAAAACCTTCATATAACAACACATACATCCTTAAGAACAACAAGAAGGATCATACAACATGCCGTAGGCCATCAATAACATCTTTTCATCCTCAACATGGCTTAATGTATCATCATTCCAAACAGTCTTCATCATTACTTGATTATGCCATAGCATAGACTAAACTTTGTCTTTCATGACTTTCACTGTGGAGAGACAAATGATCTGAAACTTTGGATTTCACACCTTTATATCATTCTTACTTAACTTCTGAACCACATGACCATATCTTCAAATGTGGAGGAATGCAGAGCATTTTACTAGATAGTATTTTTAGGCAATTCTCTATAGTAGAAACCTTCACCAACTTTTAGAGGCCAAAACCTTCATATAACAACACATACATCCTTAAGAACAAAAATAAGGATCATACAACATGCCACAAGACATTAGCAACATCTTTTCATCCTCGACATAGCTAAATGTATCATCATTCATCTTAGTGTATATAATTCCCATCTTAATATTTCATCATTCATTATCTTTGCTGACCATAAGCATACACAAAAACACCTTGACTTAACACTGATTAGGGCATGACATCCAACCATGAATATCATGAACATCACAACATATCATTGCTTTGTGGACCACAAGCATGCTCAAAACAACTTGACTTGACACTGATCAGGGCATGACATCCAACCATGAACATCAACAACCCACTATGAACATCAGGAGCATCACTGAATATTAGCAACCATGAACATCAATATCATCACTACACCTTTGTTACTATACTAGTGTACCATCATCACAAACTGAGTGTTAACCTTACTCTAAGTGTTGACATCAATGACAGCACATATTGCCAACAATTATGATGTGTTTTAATGATTACAAGCTGGCTTTTGCTCTCAAAATGTGAGGTTCGTGGATTTATTTGCTTCAAATAAGAAATGGCATCCAAAGAGCATTTTTGGCCTCATGGTATTGTGTTTGGTTCATCAAAAAGTATCATACCAACACGTATTCAAAGATATATACCTCCAGAAGAATGTTGTGCTTCCAATTTTATGCCATATCATCATTCACCTATCAAGAGTAACAAAATTCTTTGAGGGTCTCCAATATTGCGAAACAATGACTATGACATGACGAACACAGAGCTGAAAACTAACTTTTGCTATAACTTTTTACCAGGAGCTTGGATTCTTCCAAAAATTTGCAAAGATGTGCATATCAAAATTAACTAGTGTCTTGCCAAGCCATTCTACCTCAAACCTCATAGATTTTGAAAGTTTAAAACTTCACCAAATTGCCAGCATAAGTAGTTAAATGGTTAATTATCCAAAACTGTAAGGCGTATGACTATGAAATCTTCTTCATCAAGTCCAAGATCAAATCAAGAATCTTCCTGTAAGAGGGTTTTCCAAGAAACCTCACCAATTTTCCAAAACAATTGTTTTGGTGAAAACTTCCTGTTGTGTGCCGAAGCCAAAGTATGACAACAACTGAAAACTTGCAAATTCTAACATGTCACTCATTCCAATAGCCATGAGATGCCAAATGAAAACCAAAATGAGCCAAAATTGAAACCCAAACCTGAATATGTTTTTGGTTGATGTTGATCGCCAGTCCACTGGATACTCCTGCATCACTTGTAAAGTCTATATAAGGTGCTACTTGGAGCTAGTTTTGTATGTTGATTTGTAGGTATTGTTATGCTACTGAGATTGCTCTAGAAATAGAGTATTGTGAACTCCTACAAGAGTATAGCTCTGCAAGTGTATTATAATCACATATTGTTTATTGAATAATACATTGAGTTGTGCTTCAAGGAGTGTGGGGTTTTTTACCCTAAAGGGTTTTCTCCACATACATCTTGTGTTATGGTATTGCTAATTTATGTTTTATGTTGTGTATCTTCTTCTCTATTACTATAGGTATTAAAAAATTGCATAGCTCTCCCCTCATTAGTTCGGTGTAGGAAGTGTTTCCGCGTACCTTGCTTCCTTTCAAAATGCACCCTATGTTTTATAGTTAATAACCAACTTGTACTAAGAATTTTTTAAATTTAATACTTAGTAAATATAATTAAAGTAATATTTTAAAATTTGTTCTTTAAGATCTAAAATATGCATTTAATTTTTGAAAATATTTAATTTACCCCTATTTTTGAAGAGGTGGAATGACATCCATGTGGACAATCATTAGTCATGTTCCAAACACATGAAAGTGGTGCCAAAATATTAATACACTAGAGACCATTGTAAATGTTGTGTTAAAGGGTGTTTAACTAAACATTATATAGTCAAACACCCTTCAGATGAACATACCATTTAGTTGAATATCCTCCAGTCAAAATTTTTATTTAATTGAACCTCTACCAAAAATAAACTTTACATTTATATTATTATGGTATTAATCTTATATATATTTGAAGAGGTGGAATGACATCTAATCATTAGTCATGTTTCAAACACATGAAAGTGGTGCCAAAGTGTAAACAGACTAGCGACCACTGGAAATTTTGTGTTAAAGGGTGTTTAATTAAACATTAGTTAGTCAAACACCCTTTAGATGAACATACCATTTAGTTGAACATCCTCTAGTCAAACATTTTATTTAGTTGAATCTTAAAAAAAAAAAAAACTTTACATATATATTATTAAGGTATTAATCTAATAGATATATATGTATGCATATATGTATATATACACATATACATACATACATACTATACATATACATATACATATACATATACATATACATATACATACATACATACATACATACATACATACATACATACATACATACATACATACAGAGAGAGCCTCACTCTATTATATCAAGAAAATGATAACTACCCACCCACCCTATTGGAGCCACCAATAGATCCATCCAAAACACTTGGTACAATATTCCATCACTAAGATGCCACCACCACCTACTTCAGAGAAGGAATACCACAATCATTGTTAATCACCAGAGCCTCAAAATAGATGTTATGACTAAATTCTTGTTTCTTCTTATCTTGTGCCAAAATTCCACCCGAGACAATAGAGAGATTGGAAGTACTAACAACTTTAAGGGAATTATTCTTATGGGAAACTGGTAGCCTTTTGAGTACCATACATTAATCTTCATAGGAAGAAGTGAGATTCTAGAGATTAGGTTCACAGTTATATTTCTTTACTTGTCCCCAATAAAATCTATATCCTAAAGACCCTTCTCAACCCTAGATGCTTCCAAAATATCCACATTCTTAGAAGCCTCCTTGTCACTATCTCTAAAAGAGCAACCACCAACAATACCCTCCTGAAACTATGTATCTATAGAGACCTTAGAACGAACAAAAATACTAGTTCTCTAAATCCATTCCACAATTGCTTTCTCTAATTTTATCATGAAACTCCACTAAAATTATAACCCTTAAGTATAAACAACCATTTTCTTCTAAACCCTTTGGATCCAAAATCAAGTTAACTATCTTTAGAGAAGAAGAGCATAGGTAGTAAAAGATAGCACATAGGCAATGTTCAAAGACTTTTCTACATAAAAACATACCCCTTGAACCAAAATAATATCTTTTAGTCATGATCCTACCAAACCAACAAAAACCCCGCACCATCACACCAAAATAAAGCCAATAAAAATGAAGCATCAACCACAAAGATAACCCCAGGTAAACCCACAATATTGAGTCCCAAACATGGGACATTAAACTTTTGAACACGGATGCAGAAAAAATTACAAGATACCTTCGTTCGAAGGTATTTCTTCAAACGAAGGTACCTTCATTTGAAGGCATGATAAAAATGACCTTTGAATGAAGATGAACCTTCATTCGAAGGTTTTTATGCATAGGCCCTTCAAACAACATGGTCATTTCCTAAAAAAGAAAAAAAGGACCTTCATTCGAAGGTCCCTTTTATACCTTTTTTGGAAATTTTCCAAAAAAGGAATAAAAAGGGACCTTGGAACGAAGGGACCTTTTATTCCTTTTTTGGAAATTATTTTTCCCTTAGGTATCTTCACATGAAGGTACCTACGAATGAAGGTAATATCTTTGATCGAAAATACCTTCGAACAAAGGTCCTTAGCTAGCCACTTTCTATGCCTGCTTCAAAATTTCCTCAAAAAATACAGTTTCAAGCCTCAGGTTGGGCCTTCAAATGTAATTAACTTAACAAGATAATTTGCAATATCGTATCCTCAAAACGAGCTTTCCAACAAGTATAATTTTGATATATTTTCATTTTATTTGTATTCAATTTTTAATTTTTACTGAACATAGGTTTTTCATTGAACATCAAGTTCTTCATTATACACAAGGGGAAAAATAGTGATTCAACATTGAAAAAAAAAATTCCAAGAAATACCTTTGCACTAGGTATTGATGTCCTTATTTCACCAAAAAAAAATTGAATTTTGATATATACACAACAAGTTATGCTTGACGACATACACCTATGTCCAAAATATAGTTACCTTGACTTCAAAAACTAATTAAAAAAATATGTAACAAAAAATTATGAAAAATATCCATGCACTAGATATTGATGTTATAAATCTATATTTTAAAAATAAGAATTTTATCCTTTCTAGAAAAAAGTTATGTTGGAGGACATAAACATTACTTTCTGAAACTAGTGTTTACTATTAAAAACTAGTTATTAAAAGAGACGTTGAAATATTCACAATTTATTTAAAAAAAATTAAAAAATATATTTAGAATCTACACACAATCGCCACAAATCACTAGTTCACATCATCTTCAAATTCTTAATGATTTAGTTGTTATAGGTCTCAGAAAGTGAAGATTTAGTCACAAATGTTGATATCAATGTCCATCTTGGTCAAAAAGAGGGACTCATTATTGTGAGATTATCCCCCCACAACAAAAAAGAAAGGGAACACATGTCTACATGAGCAACAAGAACCTATAATAAAATAATCTTAACTTGAAAGGATAGTGATAGCATAGACCATAAAAATAAATGAATGGTTGGCAACATAGAGGAAAGTTATGAGGAGCCCACCAAAAAAATTAGGAAGGTTAATCATCAAACAAAAGTTTATTCAAAAAGGGCCATGTGTTAGGTGTATGTACGTACACATGAAATGCAAATAAAGAGCTTAAACTATAATATTTAAGAAATCCAAGAAGGGTCCTTGCTTAACCCCAACATTGGCAAGGAGATTGACCACTTTGTTCTCTTCTTGGTAGGAATGAACAAAAGAAATTTTAGAGAACTTGTTATATATGGTAATAGCCTTGTTTAACATACTTTCAAGTTTTCAATTCAAACAAACTTATTTTTGAAGCTCATGAATCACATTTAGTGGGTCACCTTCCATAATAATATGCTCGTATCTTGACTCTAAAGCTATATTAATCTTAGCCAAAACCTCCATCGATTCAATTCTTTCTTAGTTTTGTGTCTAAAAAGGAGATTCCACTTGGATGAGAGCACCCAATAAATCTTAGAGAATGGCCCCTTGTCTAGCTAGACTAGGGTTTCCTCGAGCAATGTTCTCAAACTTGAGAATTCCAATACTCAAAGGAGTCATGTTGACTAAGAATAACTAGGTGTTTTCCTAACATGATCACATTTTGTACTAACATGATCTTGTTTCTTCTTAAAACTTTTTAAAATATATTTTGGCTACTTTTTTGGCTCCCCATCTATATGCATTTATATTGTAAGTTTCATTTGTAGTATTAGAACAAGGTTACATAACATGTAAACATGTGGTAAACAAAAAATAATCCTACAAATAAGAATTAATTATCAATTAAACAAACCACAAGTAGTCACTAATCTTACATAATTTTTTCTAAAATCCATTAAAGTTTACTATAAACATTAGATTATACAACCATAACAAATTTATATAAACAAAAACAAAAGATAGAGTTTAGGGATTCACAATAAACATTGAAGATAAACAAAAGATGAATAAAGACTCGTTAAAAATATACACAAATGATATCATTTTTAGGTATTAAAAACTTAAGAATTCAAAATAAGAAGAAAGCTCATTATATACATTCAAGGAAGGGCCATTCCAAAAAGCATTCTAATCACCTAAATTGTAGAAGTTTAAAACGTCCATAGTTTTATCATGAACTTTTATATTTTACCATTAAATTAGAATAATTGTAAATTTAATTAATATTATTATATGTCCACATTTAATGAAGACTTAATTTTTTAGATAGTGTCAAAAACTAATTGTATTAAATTATATATTTTTACGTTGATTGTTATTTTTTAGTAGGAAGTATTTAGAAAAATACATCTATGAGTGGACAAAGATTATCTATGAGTGGACAAAGATTGATAAGATTACCATTGAATCAATCTTTTCTTTCAATTTTATAAAACAATAGTCAAGCTATGTCATTATTTAAGGTGGGTGTCTTTTTCTCCTTGAATTTAGGTGTCTTTTCTTGACCATTTACCACGCTGTCTAAAGAATCTAGAGTTTTGTCACATGTCAATATGTGGAACAATGCCGTAAGGCAAGCTGACGTTTGAAGGGACGTGACAGGCTGGAAGAGTTCACTCATCCAGCACGTGTAAATTAGACTTCACTAGAATTTTCGATGACGTTGACAGGTGGAATTTCTGGTGTTCAGAGGAGGTCCGCATGTCGAATTTTGCACGTTCGAAATAAATAGCTTTTCAACGATGGAGATAAAAAGTGTTGAATAGAATTACATCGCATTTCCCGGATCTCCTTTTCGATGGAAGTCCTGTCTGAAAAATAAGATTCGTCTTTTTATTTAGTAAACATGATTGTAATGCTGAAATTTTGGCAAACTTCTAGAAGATATCTCTAGACACCACTTCAACATATTTAAATAGTTAGTGCTAAAGGTGAGTAGCTTTTTAGGTGTACATTTTGTCAATTCATTCCCACGTGCGACATAGATCAATTTCACGTATTAAATCAGATTCACGACAATCGAGATTAATGTGTAGGGACTTGGGATTGTTATGCATCATTTTCTATGGCAAACTAGACTTTGAGAAATTCATCAAATTAGGCAAATAATTTCATGATAGTGATAGATTGATTCAGAATGACATCAACTTCATTTTTCTATCATTGATCCTAGAACTAGGTATACCTATCCTCTTATTTAATTACCACATTTACTTCAATTCTATTATTAATCCCAAATTTCATTGGTAAAAAAAATTAAGTTCTTATAACTCCTTTCATGTAAATCAAGAAAAAAATTTATTTTTTACAAGGCATGAAAAAGTGAGAAGTGTTCGAAGCATTTATTATTAGTCTATTTTTCTATTATTTTTAAATTGATATAATGTTTTATGTCATTATTAATATCCTTCATTAATTATATACTATAAATATTATATACAATGACTATTATTTATTATTTGTTATGATTGACAAATACTTAAAACATTTATTATTAGCCTACTTTTTTAATTTTTTAAATTAATATAAAGTTTTATGTCATGTCAAAATCCTTCATTAATTATAAGTACTAGCCCTTGCACTCATAGGAGGTTCAAGGAATACACTGATAGAGTTTAGAAAATTTTCTGACATGAGTTCTTTTTATGGCGTGAAACAATTCTTAGCACTATAATGCTCACATATAAAAGCCTATCGGCTAATTATACAATGACTATTATCTAGTATTTATATATTTCTTAATACTTATAATATATATTAATAATATTACATTTATAAATGTTACACACACACACACACACACACACACATATGCCAAGTAATTAAATAATATTTTGATTGTTATTGTGGATAAGTGTAATATTCAATATACATTTAAAAATTTGATAATTATCAAAACTAAAGTATTAGAAAATTACATGAAAAACCACAACATATACTTCCTAATGCACAATAAAATAACCTTCCATGACTATTTATTGACCATGTGTGGTCAAACGTCAAGAATTTGCAATATGAAATTTCTTATCTTGACACATAACCAAATAAACTAGTTAAATTTTTATTTAGTATAAAAGTTATTATTCCTTGTCATAGGAAACCAATATTTATTGGTTCTTTTCACTAGTTATTATCAATTATACTTTCAAACACATTGTAACAATAGAGACTAGTCATTATACACCACTTATATGTACAAGGAATAGAAATTAAAGTGAGGATATATCTTTATTTTATTATGTTGTGCAGTGTCTTATGTATCTTTATACTTATATTAATATCCATGGGGAGAGAAGGCATGTTGTAAAACATGTTAGATTTGGATGTTAAAAATGTAAGACGATATAATATTTAGTAGGAATGACATAAAGTGTATGGTTATTGGGATAAAAAAATTTGTCAAAGGAGACTGTAATGCATTGGCTCCCATAAAGAATGTGTGTCAATTTGACACTGAAAGTCATTTTCCATCAACAATTTCTTTTTTGTGAGATGTACCTATTTGATAAAAGCTTTAATTCCAGCTAAAATGATTCCTATTTTTTCATTTGATGTGATATATGTTTAATACTGTAGCATCGTAAATTGTGCTCATACACAATTTAATGCTCTACCCGATACTCTCTTTAGTGTTCCTCCCTTTTAACCTCTGTGTTGATCCCTTTCTGCTTTCCTAAACCCAATTCTACAAAAGTACCTTAACCCTAGCAATGTCCCAAGTGATCTTGACCTTTTAAGAGTTGAAGTTCCCTGGATTGGAGCGCTAGGCATGAACATTTGCGCCAAGCACTGGCATCCTGATAGCGTCTTCTAGTCCTTCAACTCATTTTAGAAGGTGTGTTTTTTCTTGCACGACGTTATGAGCTTTTCTACATACCTATCCGTGCCCAAAAAACTCTTTGTCCTACATTTTGCCCTTCTTGTCATTCTATAAAAACCGTTTCACTTTGTCATTCAAAGGATCACAAATTTCCATAGCGAAGCTCTACCGAATTCATTACTCACTCTCATACTACTTGCACCTTTGTATTTGCATGTTAGCTATCTATTGTAGGTTATTGATTTCATGTGATTTACTTTGATTCTCTTTGCACTCTCGCACATGATCGCCTTCCTCAAAGAATAGAGTATTCTTGTTCTCTAACGTGATAGCCTTCTGGTGAATCTCTCATAACCATCTCTTACACATTGTTTCATTTCATTTAGATTAAAGTTAGTCTTTATGATTTGAAGTATTTCATTATTTATCTTGAATACATTATTGTTTGTCACTACTTGCTGCTATTCTAGACACACATAGGATACAAGAGCACACACTTTTTATCATCATTTATCAATCTAGTTGTCATTGAGGTAGAAATACCAAAAATGAGGTTTGACTGAGGCAAACCTCCATAAATCCCAACCCTTTCCCTCTTTTCTTCCAGATTGAAGATTAAGCAAAGAAAGGATAACAAATGCATGAGTGTTTGTGCATTCCTTCCATCTCCTTATCTTTATTTCCTTTCCAATTATTTTTGTTAAGATTCAACTTCTGTAAACTAATCTTTGTTTCTGCTATCAATAGGATTCACTAAAAATCATGCAAAATCTGTATGTGTACAGATTACAGTATCACTAAAAATCGTGCAAATATGTATGTGTACAGATTGTAGTTTTTGGGGTCGTGCGAACTACAACACCCAATGTAGACATCTACACCAAGCACTCATGTCCTTGGCAGTGAGCTCCAAATTCTTGATGACATGTTCCTCGTTATCTGTTATTTTAGCTTCTAAACCAATTTCTGTGAATTTAGTTCTCTTTGTCTATTTACTTTCCTATTTCTTGCTATGCTTAGTTAGTCTTTTAGTTTAGTTGGCTCATTTCTATTTCAATTGCAGCAAAAGAATCCAACTCGTTTATTCTTGCTCTTCCTATTTGAATAGAAACAACATAGACATCTTTGTCGATTGGTGGTCTAATGTGTGTGATTAAAGTTTGTTCTAATTAGTAGTAGTTTAGTTAGAGATAAATTTTCAACATATCATAAATACTTATAAGTACTGCTTAGTAGGGATACTGAAGGAATCAATAATCCTAACTAGTTAGTATTTATTGTACCTTCTCGTCAATAAAAAATAATTACTTTTCTACTAATATCAATATTAATTCTTCTCAATACAAACATGCAACTTTGTTTTAGATTGCTATTGGATGAATAATTTGAGTTCTTATTACAAACTTCACATTACCTTCTATTTAATGAAAAGATGGGATGGCATGGGCTCTTTAATGAACATACTTTAAGAGAATCAAATCCATTCTACACAAAATATAGGCTAATTAAATAAATTCATTCAAACCAAGAAAAAATTAACCTAGACTAATTAATGATAATAGAGAATGGATAGTTGTAATAAATGAGTATTTAAAAAATAAAATAAAGAGGATAAGGTACTTATCTTTTGGAACTATGATGAAATTTATTGGGTGATGTCACACAAAACTCATTTGTCATGCTCAAAAAAAGATATCCTTGGTATAGTCATTTGAAAAATATAATAGTCACATAATCTTATGTACATTAGATCCATATTATACATGATCAACCTTGCACTCTATAAAAATATTCCAAGGTACAAAATTATTCTGAAAGCTACAAGATTGACCTAGATGTCTATGTACTTTTATGACCTGGTTTTCCCCACACTCTAATGTCTATTGATGTGTAAGGATTGATATTATTAAAAATACCTAAGGAAAGTTGATGTATCATGAGGGTCACATCATACTCAGTTAATCCCCTAGTTTATCAGATATATGACCTTTTGTGAGTGATTAGAGACAATTGACTCAAGCATGCAATGTCCTCTAGATGATTCTAATGTAGATGCTTGTTCCTTTTAATGCTCCATATCTAGATGTTCCTATGAATGAATGCTCCTTGTGGTGTGGATAATCTAGGATTGCTTGATGATTTCTTGATGTGTTTCAATGCTAAAATAAATGTCTTTAAATGTAAATGCATAATAAATAGTTACAAAAGCTTGTAAAAGTCAACTCCTAATAGTTAATAGGAAAGGGCAAGAATTGGTAATTTAAAAATTTAAATTTTGGGCTAAATCTACATCATGTGGAAGTGAAATCACACATTACTAGATTGACCTAGGATGGGAATATGATATCTTGGGATCTTTAAAGGAGAAATAAATTAAACCATGTGTTAACTTCAATTACATTAATGTGAGTTGGGTCGTAAACATGTAATTTAATAGAATCTGATTAATAAAACTAAAAAACCAAATTCACAACAAAGAAGAAGAAGAATTCAAAATGTACCTAGAAAACAAGCTAAGCATTCCACTATCATGGATGCTATCACATTACACTAATAGTCACACAATGCACTATCATCCTAGAAACGTGTTGTATTATCAATCTCATACTATCATCCCATAATGTTGTAACACTCAAGTATTTTTATAGATTTAGACTTTTATGCACAAACAAAGATAAGAACAACAATAACAACAAAGAGGGGAAATACCAAAATACACAAAATGGTAGAAATTGATTTAATATATGTATTTTGAAACAAGAAATATAAATGACAAGGGCGATAAAGAGGATCTAAGCCATCATGCAAGATGATCCTTGAGAAACCTGTAGCTAGGACAAGAAAAATGTTTAGGACTTCTTAGGAGCTTTCCAAGAATGGTTTAGCCCCTATTTTAGCTTTTTAACTTCCACGTGAGAAGTGAAAATAAAAAGGATAGAGATTGAGTGTGTGCACTTAGCCTATGTGCATCTAGGACTAAGAACACAAATGCTAAAATGAAATCTATAAGAGCAATATCCTTGGTCTATGGGGAACTACACCCTAGTCTATGTATTTGTCACATGTAGAAATGTGGTAAACACCAAATTATTTTATAAATAAATGGAAGGAAATGATAGGGAAAATGTAACATACCATCTCATATTACTTGGAATTACTCACAAAATTTACTAAAAAAAGTAAATTAACATGTTAACATGAATGCAATTATATCTTTTATTTTTTGTCGTTTGCATATTTTCAAGAAATAAATGCATATATTTTTTGAATATTTTCAACCTTGAAGATACATTATATTCAAAGATAAAATCATAATGAAATCATTTCACTTTACATTTACAAATATTTTACACTTGATATAATGAATAAGTTTACATAAGTTTGATAATCATAAATCAATCATAAAGTACACTGCATGTGGAATCTTGGTATCTATCTCATAAGTCTCAGCGAGTCTTCTACTACAAAGGGAGAACATCATCTAAGTTCTTAACCTCCAACCATAGACTGGCAGTCCCCCACACACCTTCCTAGAAGTGGCCCTACCCTTCATGAAGAGTATAGACATAAGGAACTAACATGTTGCCATTTGAGTCCTAGTGTTGTGTCCTATGTAACTCAATCAACCATACAACTCTAGACAATATTCTAGCTAAGTATGATCATTCTGATAGGTCACGCAATCTAGACACAATGAATTGAATAATGCATGTAAAGACTAATGCATCACTTTGGCCAAAGTTTCTATATAAATAGACGTTTGCAATAAACATAGTCATGTGTTCACACACTTCTAACTTGACTTGGAAGCTACCTCATCCTATGGTTTGACTTGTTTGGCTGGTATCTTTAGACATGAATTGTCTTGACTAAACTGAATCTTGTCGATCTGACTTATAATTAATCATTAATTTACAATTTAAATGGAATATAAGGGACAAGGTAATTTTAAATTTTCAAAGAGTCCCACTTTGCATACTTGCAAATACTAAGGTCTGTGACTTCCTGTCATTCTACTCAATAACCCAAAGATAGAACACTCATGTGTTATGTATCAAGTTTCAACTTCATAAATAAATCATTCAAATTTGTCAAGATACTTCTTAGACTTTTTCCTAAATGATACTGCCTTGATCTAATGTCTCTTGACTATTCATTGTCGACCATAATATACAATAGACTAAATCAATGGACTAATTGACTTAAGAGTTTTTAAGTCTTCTAAACCCTTCTGGGTCAATTCTAGGGTTTTTAATTCTCTAACCCAATACATTGGTGTAACAAATACTCTTGTTTTCTCAAAAGTAAAAGTTTATATTAATATAATCATGGAAATGAAAACCTCTAGTCTTCTCTTGACCACTTAGGCATTGTTTGAATTTCACATTTCTTATATCACATATAAACACAATACACAACGTATATCCTCATTCATATAAGATCTTAATGAATACTATCATTATCATAAGTACTCTTGACTAAGTTCAAATTTTCAACAGGTAATAGGTTTGAGTCTAAAATAGAAATAAAATGATATTTTTGACTTCCTGGTCATCTAAGTCCAATGACTTTCGATATAGAAAGGTTATGAACTTATGTATAACATCCTTTGAATATAATGATAACACTTATCATTGTTATATAATGCATATATGTGATATTGTATCACTATACTAGGTGTTTTCAATGATATCATTATATATATACCCTAAAATATATGAATATCTATCACAAAAACATTTGATTTGTTGCAAATATGTGGCTAAGTGGTGTTGTCATTGATGTCAACATATTCTTGTTGTCATTGGTGTCAACTGTGCCTTATTTTGTTGCCTGTTCAGGAGACTAGAATGCTGAGGATATTGAGAAAATTAATGAAGACTCAATGTTCGTGGACCTTATGGCTGTGTAAAGGATTGTCAGAGATTGTTCCAGTTAAGAATTGAGAAATCTACATGAAGATTTGAAGAAGTTATGGCCATCTGAGTAGAACTGAATCTTGTAGTATTCAAAAGAGACAGAGTGATAGTAAGTTGGTTCAGATTGCTCCATAGTGAAATATTATGATTTGCACATCTGGAGGCATGTTTGGGAAGTCAGTGTGTATCATCAACTCCAGTGGTTTGTGGTTTGGAGGTCCGCGAGCCATCCTTCTAGTTTGACAGTCATGGCAGATAATGTTCTTGAGGTTCCAGAGGAAGATACAAATGATTCTGGTAATTTGGTTTAGAGTGGATGTTATTGGTGAATTCAATGTGCTTGTGGAGATCTCTGGATCATGTGGCTACTATGTTGGAGGTCCGCATTGGAGTTTGAGCTTGTTATTGAAGATTTCCTCTTTGAAGTTGATGTTCATCCCAGTCTTGGCTAACCAGATGTTCCTAGCGTGTTGCGGATGATCTAAAGATCATTTTATGAAGTGTGGCATGTTAGTAGAGGAAGATTCAAGTCTCAGCTATGTTTGGCCGACAGTGTAAAGTTCCATGTTAAGTTTAGCCAACCTTGTTGATCATTCCAAGGTTGATAAAGTGTATAAATACTTGTTGAAGAATTGTTAAAAATCATCCTTGAGTAAAATAGATTAAATCTGTATAAAGGATCAGAAGCAGAGTAGAGAAGAAAAGGAGTGAAAGTAGTGTAGAGTGAAAAAGTTAGTGAAGAAGAATTTGGGGCAAAGAAAAAGTTTTGTGAGCATTCATTGAAACTGAATCAGGCATGAAGTAGATGCTATTTCTCAGTTAGTCCTTTTTGTTCTAAATAAATTCTGTAGGAAGTGAGCCTCTCTTTTGAGCAGTGATCTCTGGGCAGTGCATCTGAAGGCATGTGCCTTCTACTTTTCTAAAGTACTTTTAACAGGGTACAAATCTTTGTGGGTTAACCCCCACCATCATTTTTCACTTAACCGGGTTTCCACATCAAAATCTTGGTGTCAACTGTGTTGATTATGTTTCTGCTCATATGTTGTTGATCTATGCTTTAATGTTTATATATTTAATTTGATAGTAAGTTAATAAAGAAGGTTAAAAGAGCACGTTTATTTTGTGTGACAACTGATTCACCCCCCCCTCAGTTGTCTGATCTAATTCCAATTATTGGTATCAGAGCTAGATCCTCTTATAAAAGCTTGACCACTTGAGGAGATCTAGGATGTCAAACTACAAGGAGGATAGTCCAAGATTTGATGGAACAAATTATTCTATTTGGAAGAATCGTAAGGGGTGTCATTTGCAAGGCATGGGCGATGCCTATTAGGTGATAACCAGTGTTGAGTATAAACCGTCAGAGAAAGGTCCTTCAACTCCAGATCAACTCAAAGATGCTAAAAATAAACTTCGAGCTAAGGAAGCCTTGTTGAGTGCCCTGACTGATTTATAAATGACAAATGTCTTTGGTCTAAAAACTGCTCATGAAATCTAGAAAAAGTTGGAGAATCTATATGAAGGTGATAAATTTTTCAAATGTGGCAAGCTGCAAAGTCTGAGAGGAAAATTTGAAACTCTGAGGATGAGTGAAGATGAAAACATCACAATCTACATGCAAAAGATAAATGAACTTGTGTGTGGTATCAGGTGTGCTGGTGGAACTTTGGAAGAATCAGAGATTGTATCAAAAGTGCTCAGATCTTTACCTGATTCATACAAACATAAGGTTGCAGCTATAGAGGAGATCAAGACTATCTCAGAAATTACAAGAGATCAACTGGTTGGCAAAATTTTAGCTTTTGAATTAAGTGAGTTTGGTGATTCTCTTCCCAAGTTTGAATCTGCATTTAAGGCCAGTGTATATGGAAAACAATGATATGATCTGGGTGAAAGCTCTTCTACAAGATCAAACAGATTCATGAAGACAAGGAAGGATCTTGAAGATGTTGAAAGTGAAACTGTAGATCTTGAAGCTCTTCTTGTCAAAAGATTACCAAGAGGATCCAGTAAGTATGAAGGAATTTATTGCCACTCAAATGTTTTGCTTGTAATAAGATTGGTCATTTTTCCACAAGATGTCCGGAGAGGTTTTCAAAACCAAACCCTAACAGATACAAAAATCAGAACAAATGTTACTATGTCCAAGAACCTAGAGAAGAAGGAGTCACAAATGATGAATCTGATCATGGAGGTTCCTCTGAAAATGATTGGGTGTTCATTGCCATCAAAGAAGAAGATCTGGTGTCTACTGAATCTGCTAGCTATGCAAATATGAAAAGTGCCTTGGCTACTCAGGTTATTGAGAAAGATGAATGTGTGATTGATAGTGGATGTTCTCATCATATGACTAGAGACAAGAGTAAGTTTGTGAATTTTGAAAATTATGAAGGAGGGCTTGTGAAATTTGGAGATAACTCAATTGGTAGAATCCATGGTAGAGGATCCATCTCTTTTGATGGTAAGAATAGCACTAATGATGTTCTGTATGTGGAAGGACTGAAACATAATCTTCTCAGTGTTGGACTGTTGGTTGACAAAGGTTATGATCTTCGATTCAAGGATGGAAAATGTAGAATCTTGGAGAGCTTCGAAACTGAAATTGCATCCGGTACTCAAACTAGAGGTAACATGGGTAAGTGCAAGAAGATGGGGGGCCAAAAAGGGGTCTTAAGTGGCCACTTTTTTTCTGAAATCAGGAAATACTGGCCTTGGATGAGAAATTGAGCATAGTTACACTCAAAATTTGGAGATGCAACCAAAACAATGTTCGTAGTGCTCCGAGTCTACTTTCTAAACTACTATTTTGTTTTGAAAATGGCATAGATTAAGGGGTTCAAAAGAGGGAGCCACATAAATTGGTGTTGTTTCTGTAAAAAAAACATAACATAGCATGTTTTGTGGCTCCCTTAAAAGGTCAACTTTTTTTTGGTATTTTTAAAATCGCTTCAGTGAGAAATTAGCTAATAGAATGTAGTTTATGCCCGATTTTTCTGATAATTTTTTGATGAATATTTGATTTTTTACTAATTTTTAAAGTGGACACATCCTAAAAAATAGAATTTTGGCCGTGCTACCCCTATAAATTTTGAAAACTAATTGAAAATCATTTTTTTATTTTTTTAATATTTGTAGAATGGAGTCTAGTTTCTAAATATGTAATTTTTTTGAAATTTGAATGAATAGTTATTTTACAATGAAAAAAAGACCAAACAGTGGTTTTTGCATAAAAACGGACACACAAACAAAAGAAATTAAAGATGAAAGGCTTAACATTGTTAAAATGTGAAAAAAATCACATCGTCAAATAGCTAAGAGAAAGCCTAACATTACCCATGTGTTTGATTTGTTCAACCTTGTAACACGCGCAAATCTGAGGGTTAGCACGAACGAAATTATGTGAAATTTTGAAGAATATAGAAAAACACGTTTGTGACTGTTCATAAGGCACTCCAAGCCTTTGGGTTGGAAATCCAAAGAAAATCCCGAGCCCAAGGCTTGGGATTCCAAAAGCAAGAAATAACGTGAGAGCGTTATAACGCGCTCGCGTTATGTTTT
The DNA here is from genome assembly GCA_027924645.1 of Cunninghamia lanceolata. Taxonomy (NCBI): domain Eukaryota; kingdom Viridiplantae; phylum Streptophyta; class Pinopsida; order Cupressales; family Cupressaceae; genus Cunninghamia; species Cunninghamia lanceolata. The sequence goes on along the minus strand of BSBN01000093.1, from coordinate 9,141,146 downwards.
GCCTTACATTTTTTCCCGCAAGTCTGTCTTTTGCCATGTTTGACATAACGTGAGCGCATTATAATGCGCTCGCGTTATGTCCCACTCAAATTTTTTTACATTCAAGGCTATTAATCATGAGGGTTAAGGCATAAGGGATAGAGTTGGAAGGTTTACGGATAAGGGATTAGCGTTTAAGGTATAGTATCGAGCCCGTTGAGGGTCTAGGAATAGGGATAGCGTTTAAGGTTTAGGGATGAGGGATGACAGATTACGGTTGAGGGTCGAGGGATCAAAGTTAAGGGTTGAGGGATTAGGGTTTGACATTAAGGGTTGAGGGTTGAGGTTCAAGGGTCAAGGGTTTAGGGATAGGGTTTAGGGTCGAGGGATTAGGGTTAAAGTAGAGTGTGGAGGGTGTAAGGATTAGGGATAGGGTTGGAGGGTTTAGGGATAAGGGATTAGGGTTTAAGGTATAGTATCAAGTCTGTTGAGAGTTTAGGAATAGGGATAGCATTTAGGGATTAGGGATGAGGGATTATAGTTGAGGGATGATGGATTAGGGTTGAGGGTTGAGGGATTAGGGTTTAGGGATAAGGTTTAGGGTTGAGGTTTGAGGGATTAGGGTTTAAGGTATAGTGTTGAGAGTTGAGGGTTGAGGGTTTAGGATTAGGGTTTAGGGTTGATGGATTAGCATTTAATGTCGAGGTTAGGGTTAGAGTGTTGAGGGTAGAGGGATTAGGGATAGGGTTTAGGGTTTAAGGTTTAAGGATTGAGGGTTGAGGCTTTAGGGATGAGGGTTTAAGGCTTAAGATATAGTGTCAAGTGTTGAGGGTGTAGGGATAGGGTTTAAGTTTTAAGGGTTAAGGGTTGAGGGATATGGATTAGGGTTTAAGGTATAGTGTTGAGGGTCGAGGGATCAGAGTTAAGGGTTGAGGGATTAGGGTTTGACGTTGAGGGTTGAGGGTTGAGGTTTGAGGGTCAAGGGTTTAGGGATAGGGTTGAGGGTCGAGGAATTAGGGTTAAAGTAGAGTGTGGAGGGTATAAGGATTAGGGATAGGGTTGGAGGGTTTAGGGATAAGGGATTAGGGTTTAAGGTATAGTATCGATTCTGTTGAGGGTGTAGGAATAGGGATAGCATTTAGGGTTTAGGGATGAAGGATTAGAGTTGGGGGATGACAGATTAGGGTTGAGGGTTGAGGGATTAGGGTTTAGGGATAAGGTTTAGGGTTGAGGGCTAAGGGATTAGGGTTTAAGGTATAGTGTTGAGGGTTTAGGGTTGAGGGATTAGGATTTGACGTTGAGGGTTGAGGGTTTAGGGTTTAGGGTTAGGGTTGAGAGATGAGGGATCAGAGTTAAGGGTTGAGGGAATAGGGTTTGACGTCGAGGGTTGAGGGAATAGGGTTTGACGTCGAGGGTTGAGGGTTGAGGTTCGAGGGTCAAGGGTTTAGGGATAGGGTTGAGGTTGAAGGGATTAGGGTTAAAGTAGAGTGTGGAGGGTGTAAGGATTAGGGATAGGGTTGGAGGGTTTAGGGATAAGGGATTAGAGTTTAAGGTATAGTATCGAGTCTGTTGAGGGTTTAGGAATAGGGATAGCATTTAGGGTTTAGGGATGAGGGATTAGAGTTGAGGGATGAGGGATTAGGGTTGAGGGTTGAGGGATTAGGGTTTAGGGATAAGGTTTAGGGTTGAGGGTTGAGGGATTAGGGTTTAAGGTATAGTGTTGAGGCTTGATGGTTTAGGGATAGGGTTTAGGTTTGAGGGATTAGGGTTTAGGGTTGATGAATTAGGGTTTAATGTTGAGAGTTGAGGGTTGAGGGTTGAGGGTTGAGGTTGAGGGATAGGGTTAATGGTCAAGGGATTAGGGTTAAATAAGAGTGTCGATGGTAGAGGGATTAGGGTTTAAGGTATAGTATCGAGCTTGTTGAGGGTCTAGGAATAGGGATAGCGTTTAGGGTTTAGGAATGAGGGATTAGAGTTGAGGGATGACGGATGACAGATTAGGGTTGAGGGTTGAGGGATTAGGGTTTAGGGACAAGGTTTAGGGTTAGGGTTTAGGGATAGGGTTTAGGGTTGAGGGATTAGAGTGAAGGGTTGAGGGATTAGAATTTGGCGTTGAGGGTTTAGGGTTTAGGATCAGGGTTGAAGGTCAAGGGATCAGAGTTAAGGGTTGAGGGATTAGGGTTTGATGTTGAGGGTTGAGGGTTGAGGTTCGAGGGTCAAGGGTTTAGGGATAGGGTTGAGGGTCGAGGAATTAGGGTTACAGTAGAGTGTGGAGGGTATAAGGATTAGGGATAGGGTTGGAGGGTTTAGGGATAAGGGATTAGAGTTTAAGGTATAGTATCGAGTCTGTTGAGGGTTTAGGAATAGGGATAACATTTAGGGTTTAGGGATGAGGGATTAGAGTTGAGGGATGAGGGATTAGGGTTGAGGGTTGAGGGATTAGGGTTTAGGGATAAGGTTTAGGGTTGAGGGTTGAGGGATTAGGGTTTAAGGTATAGTGTTGAGGGTTGATGGTTTAGGGATAGGGTTTAGGTTTGAGGGATTAGGGTTTAGGGTTGATGAATTAGGGTTTAATATTGAGAGTTGAGGGTTGAGGGTTGAGGGTTGAGGTTGAGGGATAGGGTTAATGGTCAAGGGATTAGGGTTAAATAAGAGTGTCGATGGTAGAGGGATTAGGGTTTAAGGTATAGTATCGAGCCTGTTGAGGGTCTAGGAATAGGGATAGCGTTTAGGGTTTAGGAATGAGGGATTAGAGTTGAGGGATGACGGATGACAGATTAGGGTTGAGGGTTGAGGGATTAGGGTTTAGGGACAAGGTTTAGGGTTAGGGTTTAAGGTATAGTGTTGAGGGTTTAGGGTTGAGGGATTAGAGTGAAGGGTTGAGGGATTAGAATTTGGCATTGAGGGTTTAGGGTTTAGGATCAGGGTTGAAGGTCGAGGGATTAGAGTTAAGGGTTGAGGGATTAGGGTTTGATGTTGAGGGTTGAGGGTTGAGGTTCGAGGGTCAAGGGTTTAGGGATAGGGTTGAGGGTCGAGGAATTAGGGTTAAAGTAGAGTGTGGAGGGATGACGGATGATAGATTAGGGTTGAGGGTTGAGGGATTAGGGTTTGATGTTGAGGGTTGAGGGTTTAGGGTTAGGGTTGAGAGATGAGGGATCAGAGTTAAGGGTTGAGGGATTAGGGTTTGACATCGAGGGCTGAGGTTCGAGGGTCAAGGGTTTAGGGATAGGGTTGAGGTTGAAGGGATTAGGGTTTAGGGACAAGGTTTAGGGTTAGGGTTGAGGGATTAGGGTTTAAGGTATAGTGTTGAGGGTTTAGGGATAGGGTTTAGGGTTGAGGGATTAGAGTGAAGGGTTCAGGGATTAGAATTTGGCATTGAGGGTTTAGGGTTTAGGATCAGGGTTGAAGGTTGAGGGATTAGAGTTAAGGGTTGAGGGATTAGGGTTTGATGTTGAGGGTTGAGGGTTGAGGTTCGAGGGTCAAGGGTTTAGGAATAGGGTTGAGGGTCGAGGAATTAGGGTTAAAGTAGAGTGTGGAGGGATGACGGATGATAGATTAGGGTTGAGGGTTGAGGGATTAGGGTTTGATGTTGAGGGTTGAGGGTTTAGGGTTAGGGTTGAGAGATGAGGGATCAGAGTTAAGGGTTGAGGGATTAGGGTTTGACGTCGAGGGCTGAGGTTCGAGGGTCAAGGGTTTAGGGATAGGGTTGAGGTTGAAGGGATTAGGGTTTAGGGACAAGGTTTAGGGTTAGGGTTGAGGGATTAGGGTTTAAGGTATAGTGTTGAGGGTTTAGGGATAGGGTTTACGGTTGAGGGATTAGAGTGAAGGGTTGAGGGATTAGAATTTGGCGTTGAGGGTTTAGGGTTTAGGATCAGGGTTGAAGGTCGAGGGATTAGAGTTAAGGGTTGAGGGATTAGGGTTTGATGTTGAGGGTTGAGGGTTGAGGTTCAAGGGTCAAGGGTTTAGGGATAGGGTTGAGGGTCGAGGAATTAGGGTTAAAGTAGAGTGTGGAGGGATGATGGATGATAGATTAGGGTTGAGGGTTGAGGGATTAGGGTTTGATGTTGAGGGTTGAGGGTTTAGGGTTAGGGTTGAGAGATGAGGGATCAGAGTTAAGGGTTGAGGGATTAGGGTTTGATGTCGAGGGCTGAGGTTCGAGGGTCAAGGGTTTAGGGATAGGGTTGAGGTTGAAGGGATTAGGGTTTAGGGACAAGGTTTAGTGTTAGGGTTGAGGGATTAGGGTTTAAGGTATAGTGTTGAGGGTTTAGGGATAGGGTTTAGGGTTGAGGGATTAGAGTGAAGGGTTGAGGGATTAGAATTTGGCGTTGAGGGTTTAGGGTTTAGGATCAGGGTTGAAGGTCGAGGGATTAGAGTTAAGGGTTGAGGGATTAGGGTTTGATGTTGAGGGTTGAGGGTTGAGGTTCGAGGGTCAAGGGTTTAGGGATAGGGTTGAGGGTTGAGGGATTAGGGTTTGATGTTGAGGGTTTAGGGTTAGGGTTGAGAGATGAGGGATCAGAGTTAAGGGTTGAGGGATTAGGGTTTGACGTTGAGGGCTGAGGTTCGAGGGTCAAGGGTTTAGGGATAGGGTTGAGGTTGAAGGGATTAGGGTTTAGGGACAAGGTTTAGGGTTAGGGTTGAGGGATTAGGGTTTAAGGTATAGTGTTGAGGGTTTAGGGATAGGGTTTAGGGTTGAGGGATTAGAGTGAAGGGTTGAGGGATTAGAATTTAGCGTTGAGGGTTTAGGGTTTAGGATCAGGGTTGAAGGTCGAGGGATTAGAGTTAAGGGTTGAGGGATTAGGGTTTGATGTTGAGGGTTGAGGGTTGAGGTTCAAGGGTCAAGGGTTTAGGGATAGGGTTGAGGGTCGAGGAATTAGGGTTAAAGTAGAGTGTGGAGGGATGACGGATGATAGATTAGGGTTGAGGGTTGAGGGATTAGGGTTTGATGTTGAGGGTTGAGGGTTTAGGGTTAGGGTTGAGAGATGAGGGATCAGAGTTAAGGGTTGAGGGATTAGGGTTTGACGTCGAGGGTTGAGGTTCGAGGGTCAAGGGTTTAGGGATAGGGTTGAGGTTGAAGGCATTAGGGTTTAGGGACAAGGTTTAGGGTTAGGGTTGAGGGATTAGGTTTTAAGGTATAGTGTTGAGGGTTTAGGGATAGGGTTTAGGGTTGAGGGATTAGAGTGAAGGGGTGAGGGATTAGAATTTGGCGTTGAGGGTTTAGGGTTTAGGATCAGGGTTGAAGGTCGAGGGATTAGAGTTAAGGGTTGAGGGATTAGGGTTTGATGTTGAGGGTTGAGGGTTGAGGTTCGAGGGTCAAGGGTTTAGGGATAGGGTTGAGGGTCGAGGAATTAGGGTTAAAGTAGAGTGTGGAGGGATGACGGATGATAGATTAGGGTTGAGGGTTGAGGGATTAGGGTTTGATGTTGAGGGTTGAGGGTTTAGGGTTAGGGTTGAGAGATGAGGGATCAGAGTTAAGGGTTGAGGGATTAGGGTTTGACGTCGAGGGCTGAGGTTTGAGGGTCAAGGCTTTAGGGATAGGGTTGAGGTTGAAGGGATTAGGGTTTAGGGACAAGGTTTAGGGTTAGGGTTGAGGGATTAGGGTTTAAGGTATAGTGTTGAGGGTTTAGGGATAGGGTTTAGGGTTGAGGGATTAGAGTGAAGGGTTGAGGGATTAGAGTTTGGCGTTGAGGGTTTAGGGTTTAGGATTAGGGTTGAAGGTCGAGGGATTAGAGTTAAGGGTTGAGGGATTAGGGTTTGATGTTGAGGGTTGAGGGTTGAGGTTCGAGGGTCAAGGGTCAAGGAATTAGGGTTAAAGTAGAGTGTGGAGGGATGACAGATGACAGATTAGGGTTGAGGGTTGAGGGATTAGGGTTTGATGTTGAGGGTTGAGGGTTTAGGGTTAGGGTTGAGAGATGAGGGATCAGAGTTAAGGGTTGAGGGATTAGGGTTTGACATCGAGGGCTGAGGTTCGAGGGTCAAGGGTTTAGGGATAGGGTTGAGGTTGAAGGGATTAGGGTTTAAGGTATAGTGTTGAGGGTTGATGGATCAGAGTTAAGGGTTGAGGGATTAGGGTTGAGGGTTGTAAGGATTAGGGATAGGGTTGGAGGGTTGACGGATTAGGATTTGACGTTGAGGGATTAGGATTTGACGTTGAGGGTTGAGGGATTAGGATTTGACATTGAGGGTTGAGGGTTTAGGGATAGGGTTGAGGGATTAGGATTTGACATTGAGGGTTGAGGGTCAAGGGATCAGAGTTTCTATTTTCTTACTGATTCTGTGCGTGCTCTGACAAAAAAGAAGTGCTTTCATGCTATTGGGAAGTTCACATGCACATTTGACACATTGTACCACCTTTGCATGATCTTTCCACCACCTTTTCTGCTTTGCCAACTTGAGAAGGAGGATATAACATAGTTTTCAAACCAAATTTGATATATATCTATACAAGTTTCAATTTTTGTAGTATTGCAATGTTAATTTTGATTCAATTTTAAGAATTTAACATTGAAAAGGAAGCAAGTGGTGAAAAACTCAAATTGTTGAGGAGTTTGATGCAAGAAGATAAAAACACTACATAATTGGGTACTCTCTCCATTCAAATCTTCATTTTTTAGGTATGTCAAGTCTTTACATGCATGTTCTTTACATTTTCCTTATTTCGGATTGAATTACTTTATCATGCTTTATCATACATGTTTAAAATAGACACATTCCCAATCAAGAAAGCAACCTACAATCTCACATGATGCCATGTATATTTTCTACACTTGGGCTCTTTAATAATTATGTGTAATAAACAAACCTTAGTTCATACCATGATGTCAAACTATACAAGAATAAATCCTTACAACATAAAAAAAATACAATCCCACTATTATCATGTATTCATTTCTTAGGAACTAATATTGGTCTCTTTATCATGCTACAGACAAATTCTCCGTCATGCCGAGGAAACGATCAAGAATTAAACCAACACAGGAAGAGATAGAAGCTAAGAATGCAAAGAAAGCAATGGCTATGACGGAACTTCGTGAGAAGAGGAAATTGGACACGATAAATGAAGACATACCAATTGAAGAGGAACCACAACCATCACAAAGAGATATGGTATCGGCGGCACAAAGAGAACGAATGCAAAAACTTCGTGGTACAAGAGATTTGAATACCATAGTTGGAGACACATCCTTTACCGCAAGACAACATGTAGGGACACCATCTACCACATCTCAAGTTGAGAGTACATCATCACTCACATGTGATGAAGGAGGTACGCCATTGTTCCCACCTCAACCTCAAGGTATGTCATCTATTCCATCTTCGATCGAAGGTATGCCATCTAACCCATCTCATTTAAATATTGATGAAATTCCTAATGTTGAGATGAATTTACCTAACTTGACACCACCTAGAATTTTGCATAGAAAGCCAAAGTATTTGATTGATATTGATGAGAATATTTTGCAGCCAATGGAAGGTAAGATTCCAAAATGCACTTGTAGAAGATATGCTAATAAGATTTGGAGATTGTTCTTTGAAAAGTTAAATGAGACTGCAAGATGTCAACTATTCGTTGAAATGATGCGAAGTATAAAGTATAGGTCTATCATGAAGATTCTTGGGTTGAGAACATCAGAGGCTTCAAGTGAAAAATCTATTGTCAAGAATCTAATGAGTGCGTATGAGAGTGTGGGTAACACCTCACGCACAAAAGATAGTAATACAACATGACGTGTGATTACATCGACTATAGTAAGTAGTCAAACGAGGAAAGCTTGTCTCATTAGAAAGACAAGTCAAAAATTGAGAATTAATAGGAAAACTTTATCAAGAGCCGTTGGAAGACGCCAAAGAATTGAGGACACTAATGCCAATGAATTATGGGCGTTCTCGGGGAGACTACCACGAAAAGATAAACCAATTGTTGAAGCATTGAGATCACTAATTGAAGACTTTTGGAAGAATTACACATGGGTATCTTCGAATCAAAGGGATGTGGTAAGAAGGAGAATTGGTAGTCAGAACCGCGAGCCACATCCAAAGCATTTTTTGGATGAGACTCAAACACAGTTTTATGGTAAATTTCTAGAGAAGTATCCTCAAATTAAAATTTGTCAAAGATATTTTGAAATGCTAAAACCTTTCTATGTTAAGATAAATCACACACGCACTACTTGTTGTTGTAGATTACATATTGAATTTTCTAACCATTTTGATGCTTATAGGTCTATATGTTTAGATATGCATACTAAAAATGATTTGCAGGGTTGTGCCATATGTGCCCCACCAACATCTTCAAGAGACTTCATATCAAGAATTTTATGTGAAAGAGAGGAAGGTCAAATATTCTACAAGAAATTATGCTTGGATGGCACATGTCATCGTTGTGGTGGCTTGCAACATTTGCCAATATGTGAACATATGGAAATAACACATGCGGTTGGAAATGAACTAGTAGAGTTTGGCAAGAATAAAACAGTGGCATACAATACAAAAGATGGTAAAGAAGCAAAGAGGTGTGAATTAGTTATTGAAAAGATTCCAGTGTATCAGTTTATGCCTATATTTCGTGACAGCATAGTGTATGAGTATGCAAGACATGCCCATAGAGCTCGATGGTTGGACTTGCAATTCAAGTTATGCAAGGACACATTTCTGGTTGGTAGCATTGTTTCAGTCGTCGACTTTGCAGAGAACTACAGTCTACAGCCACAGCGTGAGGTGCAATCACAATATTACAACTCCACACAGGTTTCTATATTTGTGCACATCGCATTCATTCATGCGAATGATAGTACAGAGGATGACAGAAAGATCATAAGGGAGTATCATTTCTATATTAGTGATGATCGCACACATTCTACGGAGTTCGTGCAAGGTTGCTTTTAGGTGTTCTACAATGATTTGGGTAGAAGGGGCATATCATTCAGTCAGCATATCATATGGTCGGATAATTGTGCATCACAATTCAAGAACTCGCGGAATTTCTATTGGCTCAGTAGGAGGCATAATTTTACAGGTATTCAACATATGTGGAACTTTTGTGAGGCCGAGCATGGAAAGGGGGAGCATGATGGTGCAGGAGCATGTATCAAAAGAGCCATAGCACGAGAAGAGTTAAAGTATAAAGACAATGCAAAGTTGATAGATGCAAAATCGATTGTCGAGTGGTGTAATGCTTCCATGGGTCCAGGTAATGAAGGTAAGTCTTTAGTTCGTAGATTTTTTTGGTTGATAGATGATACTAACATTGCACCATATGAGGATTGTTGTACACTGACAGGATCAAATGAGATGCACTCTTTCAGAAGCTCAATTGCAGGTTCATGGAGTATCCATACACGAAAGATGTCATGCTTTTGTTCTTCCTGTACAATTCAAGTCTGGGATGAGTGCGAGTCAAAGGAGTGGGTTGACGAATGGCAGTTAAGTTATCTTAGCCCACTTGACACGTATCGACCCCCGACGGCACTGGAACTAACACAAATGGAATCGTCAGTTGACTTTGACCACATATCAGATTTAGTTCAACCAGGTAATATAGGGCACATATATGCATCTAATTTCATCTAGTTCAACCAGGTAATGTCATCTTACTTTGTAGTGTTTTTGTAATGTTGACTAATTTCATCTAATTTGCTACACATATCAATGTAGGACACGTATATGCAGTTATTGTAGATGAAGATAATGAAGAGGGAACAGATTATTACTTATGTCGTTGTGTTGAGGCCAAAAAGAAATTGGAGGCCCCTGTTACAGATGGAGAAAACATCGAATACCCTACAGGATCAATGGTTATTACTGGAACATGGCTTAGAAGGTACCCACATAAGAGTGTTAATATTTGGCTATTTTAGGACTTTGACATGCATCGAAAGATTCTTCATTACTCGAACCTTGTCGTGGCATCTAATGTTCATTTGATAAAGTATCGGGGTAGACCTTTGAACAAAATATTGTGGAAGGTGCGTGAGTCTGACCATGAAGCAATACTTGACACAATAAAGAGTAGAGCAGATCCAGATGGTTCATTGGATTAATTTGTAAGTATTCACATTGATTTTGTAAAGTTATGTTACATTGAGTTGTAAGTATGCACATTAATTTGTAAGGTTTGTCTTTTTTTATTTCCTCTTGCATTTTTACACATATGTACACATTTTTACATCATCATGTTATGCATTTTTGGTGTCCTACTCCTGATGCGACCAAACTCATAACTCACCCTACTAGACACCATTTGATGATCTCTCCAACACTCTGGATCCAGGGCGCCCAATCATGATGATGACCTCTATACCATTCTCCCAAGGCGCTCATAATGAATGAATGATAAGGAGTGCCTCGACCTCTATAATCAAGGTGATTTTAAGTCACTTTGAGTCATTTGGGGTCAGTTTGAGTCTGAGTCATGTTGCAAAAAAGTGTCAATGTTGTCAAGTTGCACAAAGCAACTTTTGCATTTTTGGTGTCCTGCTCGTGATGTGACCAAACTGACTGTTCCAACGCATTCGAATGGGTACATTTACGCTAGGCATGGTCCTATTTTTCACCCAAACATGTCGAAACAGTCTGAGCTACATTGTACCAACGATATCCCTGAAGAGTCCAAAGTGCAAAAAGGCTGCAATCTTTGACGAGATGTTACTCGAAAACCGTGTCACTTTGAAACATTCCGTCTGAGGCAACGCTATCATGTAGAGTGCCTCTACAATAACCTCTCTCAGTTTTTTATAGCTCTGAGGCATTTACCCGTGGTGAAAGGTTTTCTGTTGCCCCAAAAATCGTCAGAAGGAGGCAGTGTAAAGCTGCAAAGGGGTGTAACTTTTGTCCTGCTCCTGATGCGACCAAACTGACTATTCTAACGCGTCCGAATGGGTACATTTATGCTATGCATGGTCCTATTTCTCACCCAAATATGTCGAAACAGTCGGAGCTACATTGTACCGACGATATCCCTGAAGAGTCCAAAGTGCAAAAAGGCAGCAATCTTTGACGAGATGTTACTTGAAAATCGTGTCACTTAAAAACATTCTGTCTGAGGCAACGGGATCACGTAGAGTGCCTCTACAATAACCTCTCTCGGTTTTTTATAGCTTTGAGGCATTTGCCTGTGGTGAAAGGTTTTCTGTTGCCCCAAAAATCGTCAGAAGGAGGCAGTGTAAAGTTGCAAAGGGGTGTAACTTTCGTCCTGCTCCTGATGCGACCAAACTGACTGTTCCAATGCGTCCGAATGGGTACATTTATGCTAGGCATGGTCCTATTTCTCACCCAAACATGTCGAAACAGTCGGAGCTACATTGTACCGACGATATCCCTGAAGAGTCCAAAGTGCAAAAAGGCAGCAATCTTTGACGAGATGTTACTTGAAAACTGTGTCACTTAGAAACATTCCGTCTGAGGCAACGGGATCACGTAGAGTGCCTCTACAATAACCTCTCTCAGTTTTTTATAGCTCTTAGGCATTTGCCCATGGTGAAAGGTTTTCTGTTGCCCCAAAAATTGTCAGAAGGAGGCAGTGTAAAGTTGCAAAGGGGTGTAACTTTCATCCTGCTCCTGATGCGACCAAACTAACTGTTCCAACGCATCCAAATGGGTACATTTATGCTAGGCATGGTCCTATTTCTCACCCAAACATGTCGAAACAGTCGGAGCTACATTGTACCGACGATATCCCTGAAGAGTCCAAAGTGCAAAAAGGCAGCAATCTTTGACGAGATGTTACTTGAAAACCGTGTCACTTAGAAACATTTCGTCTGAGGCAACGGGATCATGTAGAGTGCCTCTACAATAACCTCTCTCGGTTTTTTATAGCTCTGAGGCATTTGCCCGTGGTGAAAGGTTTTCTATTGCCCCAAAAATCGTCAGAAGGAGGCAGTGTAAAGTTGCAAAGGGGTGTAACTTTCGTCCTGCTCCTGATGCGACCAAACTGACTGTTCCAATGCGTCCGAATGGGTACATTTATGCTAGGCATGGTCCTATTTTTCACCCAAACATGTCGAAACAGTCGGAGCTACATTGTACCGACGATATCCCTGAAGAGTCCAAAGTGCAAAAAGGCAGCAATCTTTGACGAGATGTTACTCGAAAACCGTGTCACTTAGAAACATTCCGTCTGGGGCAACGAGATCACGTAGAGTGCCTCTACAATAACCTCTCTCAGTTTTTTATAGCTCTTAGGCATTTGCCCGTGGTGAAAGGTTTTCTGTTGCCCCAAAAATCATCAAAAGGAGGCAGTGTAAAGTTGCAAAGGGGTGTAACTTTCATCCTGCTCCTGATGCGACCAAACTGACTGTTCCAACGTGTCCGAATGGGTACATTTATGCTAGACATGGTCCTATTTCTCACCCAAACATGTCGAAACAGTCGGAGCTACATTGTACCGACGATATCCCTGAAGAGTCCAAAGTGCAAAAAGGTAGCAATCTTTGACGAGATGTTACTCAAAAATCATGTCACTTAGAAACATTCCGTCTGAGGCAACGGGATCATGTAGAGTGCCTCTACAATAACATCTCTCGATTTTTTATAGCTCTGAGGCATTTGCCCGTGGTGAAAGGTTTTCTGTTGCCCCAAAAATCATCAGAAGGAGGCAGTGTAAAGTTGCAAAGGGGTGTAACTTTCGTCTTGCTCCTGATGCGACCAAACTGACTATTCCAACGCGTCTGAATGGGTACATTTATGCTAGGCATGGTCCTATTTTTCACCCAAACATGTTGAAACAGTCAGAGCTACATTGTACCGACGATATCCCTGAAGAGTCCAAAGTGTAGAAAGGCAGCAATCTTTGACGAGATGTTACTTGAAAACCGTGTCACTTAGAAACATTTCGTCTGAGGCAACGGGATCATGTAGAGTGCCTCTACAATAACCTCTCTCGGTTTTTTATAGCTCTTAGGCATTTACCCATGGTGAAAGGTTTTCTGTTGCCCCAAAAATCGTCAGAAGGAGGCAGTGTAAAGTTGCAAAGGGGTGTAACTTTCGTCCTGCTCCTGATGCGACCAAACTGACTATTCCGACGTGTCTGAATGGGTACATTTATGCTAGGCATGGTCCTATTTCTCACCCAAACATGTCGAAACAGTCGGAGCTACATTGTACCGACGATATCCCTGAAGAGTCCAAAGTGCAAAAAGGTAGCAATCTTTGACGAGATGTTACTCAAAAATCGTGTCACTTAGAAACATTCTGTCTGAGGTAACGGGATCACGTAGAGTTCCTCTACAATAACCTCTCTCAGTTTTTTATAGCTCTGAGGCATTTGCCCGTGGTGTCAGGTTTTCTGTTGCCCCAAAAATCGTCAGAAGGAGGCAGTGTAAAGTTGCAAAGGGGTGTAACTTTCGTCCTTCTCCTGATGCGACCAAACTGACTATTCCAACGCATCCGAATGGGTACATTTATGCTAGGCATGGTCCTATTTTTCACCCAAACATGTCGAAACAGTCGGAGCTACATTGTACCGACGATATCCCTGAAGAGTCCAAAGTGCAAAAAGGCAGCAATCTTTGACGAGATGTTACTCAAAAACTGTGTCACTTAAAAACATTTCGTCTGAGGCAACGGGATCACGTAGAGTGACTCTACAATAACCTCTCTTGATTTTTTATAGCTCTTAGGCATTTGCCCGTGGTGAAAGGTTTTCTGCTGCCCCAAAAATCGTCAGAAGGAGGCAGTGTATTAAGTCAGGATGAAAGCTTATTCACTCTAGGTGCCTGTTTTTGACCAAATCACACATGCGCCTTGAACAACTCTATCTTCAAGGCGCTTTTCTCTAATCTCTGTAACTCTCCAAATCCACTAAGGTGCAAATTTTACCTCTTGGGCTCAAGATATAGGTTCTTCATCCAAGGCGCCAGAATGGTCCAAAGGTGCATTTCACCTCTAACCTCACCTCTGACCTTACTTGGAGGCGCTAAAACTTTTGACATTTCAAGTAACTTCAAGAGAACTATTTTTCCTTAAGGTGGTTCACTCCTTGCAATTGGATGTATGGTACTTGTAACTCATTTGATTGACTTTGTAATGTTTCTTCTTCTTGCAAAGTAGATAAGGATGATATAAGCTTACTTCATGAATCGGAGTAGAAATCTCTCTTGGACTTGCTAGGTGAAAGGACTTGAACTTGAAGGACTTGAAGTTGATGAAGTGATCCTTCATGATGGCCTTTGACATTACCTTCTTGGAGTGTAGATTATAACACCTTCCTTGGATAAAGTGGATAACCTCTGACCTAAACTTTGAAGCTTGATGAATCTTGAAGATTGGGTTTCCTCCTACTCCCCTTCTGGGCTCCACTCCATCAAAGGCGTATTTAGTTGTCTAAGGCGCCAACATTCACTCAAGGGCACCCAAAGAGAAAGTTTACAACTCTAGGGCGCTAAACTCTTATGCAAAAATGGTCATCATCAAAGGCACAAAAATGGGTCTCTGGGCGCCAATCTCTACAAGACATTCCATCTCATTGCTCTCCTCCATTACAAGTGCTCACTTGCCTCAATCTTGGGCGCATACCAACATCCCAACATCCAAATCACCTAGGCGCTCAAAACTTTCAAGACTCAAGGTGCATTTTATGATCAAACAAGGTATCTCCTGAACAAGGCACTCATAGTCTCATCAGGGCGTTAATCATCATCATGAGTGCTCATATTGTTCTAGGCGCACAGTTATCTCTGGAATGCTCAAGGCGCTCAAGGCGCACATACCCTTCTCTAGGCTAGTTTACACTTATTCAAGGCGCTCATTCCAAACTTACATGAACTCCTCATTACAAGACGCACAAACTAGATGATCCTAGGGCATAAGGGTGCTCATAGGAGTTGTTATGTGTCATTTTGGCCAAGGTTTTCTGGAGCAGTGAAGACATTAGGAAGGGGATGATCATTTGGATAGTTTTGAATGCTTTATTTCTCCTTGTTTAAACTAGGCGCTCACTAAGGATTGGAGTAGCCTTTGCACCCTCACATCACGTTAATCGGCGTTTCAGAGGCAATCATAGTATAGGAAGATTTGTGCCTTGAAGAAGAGAGTTATCTGGTGAGCGCTTAGGAGTTCTAGTGCCTAGGGGAAAGGTCTAGGTAGAGCGCCTTCAGACTTTGACAGTGAAGTGCCTTAAGGAGTTAGATGATGTTTTTGCCTAGAGTGGAGATGATGTTTTTAGCGCCTTAAGGATGATGATGGAGCGCCTTGGAGTCAGGTTAGTCTGGAGCACCTCAAGAAGGTAAAGCACTTCAAATGTAAACACAAGTGTTTTGAGCGCCCTAATGAGAAGTTGTCTTGGCACCATAAGTTGTTCAAACGAAGATATGCGCCTTGGATAGTTGCAAAGACCTAATTTAGCGCCCAAGGTTGGAAGACTCTTTGTGAGCGCCCAGTGTTTGAAAGCTCTTTGTGTTTGGTGCATTAAAATGAATTTGGCACCTAAGTAGTATTGAAACACTCAACTGAGCGCCTAAAGCCCATGAGAGAAGTGATATGAGCCTTGATAGGAATATCATGGAAGATGAGTTTACTGAATGGCGCCTTGAATGACTTGGTTGATTAAGTGTTTTAGCGCCTAGATATGGGATGAATCATTGAGCGCCTTTGGTTGAGATGATGTCAGCACCTTTGAGATTATAACACCTTGGAGTCAAGTTCGAAGGAGCACCTTGAGAAGGTAAAACACTTCAAATGTTTTCAAGGAATTGGAGAAGTCACTTAGTGCCTAGAAGGAATTCCAGAGCAAGAGGGTTGGAGTGCCTTGAGCTTCAAGTCAGATATGCGCCTAGACCTCTACCCTTTAGCAAGTTGAAGCCCTCTGAGCCTTGACAAAGTGAGAATGCCTTATAGTGAATATGCGCCTTCGGCAAGGTTGAATACAAAGTTGAGGAGTATATCATAATGAGTAAGTGCACTGTAGGGTTAGATGATAAAGACTAGTGCCTTGAGTGTCTTGGTCAAAATTTTGATGTGAGAAGTCTTGCAAGATCAAACCCTGGAGTGCACCTTAGAGAGAACCTATTGATCCTTTACTTTGACAAGATTTGGGCGCCAGAATGATCCTTAATAAATGGAATGTATCTACACCAATTTTGCGCCTTTAGGGAAGTGATGGTGGCCAGAATGATCCTTAATCTCATGTTTGTGTGCCTAGGTCTAGAAGCAAGATTTGAGCGCCTTAGGATAGGGTTTTTTGCACCTTGTCTTGGAGAGTGAATTTGCGCCTTGGATGATGTTGAAGCACCTTGGGATGAAATGCGCCCAAACTTACAGAGGGCCTTCAATGAGGGAGTTGAAGAGAGTGCTTAGAGGAAGGATAGCCTTAAGATCAAACTAAGTACTTAGAAACCTAAGATTAGCACCTTATTTGAAGTTATACACCTATTCTGGCGCTAGAGAGTGAGTTTGAGTGTGAAGAAGTGAATGCTTGCGCCTTGAAGGGGATACAAAGGGAAGATGATGCACCTTGATGGGTTGATGATGGAAATTTGCGTTTTGGAGCTAAATGTGCGCCTTGAATCTAAATGATATTTGAGTGCTTAGAGGTAAATAGGGGCGCCTTTGAGAATTCTTTGTGCTTTAAGGAATGGATTGTGGCGCTTTGGACTAAGGTAAGTCCTGAGCACTTCCAATGATTTTAAGGAGCGCCTTGAAGGAGATAGTGCATAGAGGTACAATGAATCTTCCGGAGAACATGGATAGACAACTAAGTCTCCAACTTGAGTCTTCTAAGTGAATTGGATGATGAAGAGAGTCTAGTCATTTTGGGCGCTAGTATCAGGATGAATCATCCAAAATGGGTGCCTAGAACTAGAAGGCGCCAATGCATGAGTTCAAGGATCCTCCATTGGAGCACCTAGCCCAAATGGCTATAGATTGAAAGTTTTAAAGCTAAGTGATGTCTCTTAGGTGAATTCCTAGCCCAGGTGCATGTGTTGGGAAAAACTCTTTAGCTCTGGCGCCTAGAATTGGGAGCTTTGTAAGATGCACCAATTGATGAAACATTTCCATTTTGCGCCTAGAATAGAACTCTCTCACATAGTTGAAATTGACTTGATAGAAGGAGATAAGTCTTAAGGACTAGTTTGGCACCTCACTTGCCTATCTCACCTTTGAAATGCGCTTTGGTTGATGATCATCATTGATGGCGCCTAGTGAAATGTAAAGCTATTTGCATCTCCAGAGGATCAAAATTGGATTAGGAGATCATCCTTGCAGTTGAGATTGACAGAGAAGTGTTAAAGGAATCACTTCAAATGGGCGCCTAAGCTAGTTGAGGTGCATATCAATTCCACTGTAACTCCAGACTGACGCTTAGGATCCAGTCATCTCCTAAGGCGCAGTTCCATTCACCCATGACCTTGCTTGGCGTCTAAAACTTGGAAACTCCTTTGGAAAGCTCCTGTTGCGCCTAGAAGATGAGTTTGGGATATCAACTTGCAAAAGGCTTAGAAACTCTTCAAAGATGTTAGGCACAATCCCATGGCACTGGAGCTCAGTTTTGGCGCCTTCAAGGAATAGCACATGAAGGAACTTGGGAGGTCAGGTGCTTGTAAAAGGGAACACCTTGGAACATCTTCCAGGGGTTGAAGTAGTAAGAAAACATCAAGTGAGTCTAGGCGCACTCCCTTGTGTGAACAGTTTAGCTCTGGCGCCTAGCCACAGAGTGAGCCAGAAGAAGTAGTTTGGACATTAGAAGATAGGCGCTCATTCTACAATGAAGCATTCCACCTTCCTAATCAACAAAGACTTGCAAGAATTGACAAAGGAAGCTAAGGCGCACCTTCTACTTGTTTCCACCTCCAGAATGCGCCTAACCTTGAAAGGGGGTTCAAAGATGTTTGTTAGACCTTTTCACTCAAGGCGCTCACCTTAGGCGCACTTTCTAAGTCCTTGTCACCTCAAGGAAACACCTAGTTTGGAAGGCACTTGCCCTGTTCTCCACTCCTTTCAATTGGCGCCTAGAACACAGAATGCATGAAAGGAGCGCCTAGACTCCAGAGGGCTCATTTGGGTGCCTAGCATTTAAAACACTTTCATAATGATGATGTTTTGGCGCCTACTCTTGGAAACAATCCAGAGCATCCATAAACTCTAATTGGCGCCTAATGTTGACAAGGCGCAACTTCAGGAGGAGGTCACCTCAACTTGGCGCCCAAGTCAGAAAAACCTGTAAATCCTTCAAATATGTGCCTACCTTGTGAAGTGATGAGTTGAACATTCCAAATCTTCAAATGTTGCTCAAGTAAGGAAGACATTGTAACATCAAGGCTTCAAGGCCTGTCCTTGTACTTCCATTGAATGAGTTGTACTTCATGGTATTGAAAGCATTTTCCATGTAATAAGACATTGCAAGTTGATTGAATCAAGTAACAAGACAAGTACCCAACTCTAATGTTGTTTCATTCAAATAGTTATCTTGATGTATATCTTTATGTTATTGAAGTAGTTGATGAATTGTTAGCAAGTAAAAGTGTTTAAGTATGGAAAATTTTTCGTAGAACTAGTTGGGTATCTTACACTTACACCATGCCTATCCATCAAACATCACAATGCAATCAAAATCCTAACAACATGCCCATGATCCAAGATCAAGTGCAATCATGCAAAGATATTATCAATCACAAGCCTATTAAGAATGAACTAGAGTCTTCTAGTACCATACTTTTCCATCAAACACCATCATGTAATCCATGGCCTATCAAGCCTATCAAAGAAAATGCAAACATCCTATGTAATACAATCAGACTTTAAATATTTGAAGTAGCTATCTACAAATATCCATTCAAAAGTGGATTTATAATGCAAGTATGGACGCCATCAATAAAAAAGATTTGTATTAACCAAATATCCATATACGCATACATCAATATCTGTCGATATAAGTATAACATATATACAAAATAGCCATATAGGCATACAATGTCAACTATGTACAATACAAAATATATGTCCACAAATGCCATATAGGCATGCAACAGAGGAACACAATAAAAAGTCATTCCCCTCTAGCTGGTGAAGAGAATAAATCACGAGCAGCCTTTGATCTTCTAGGGGATGGAGACATGCATGTGGGTGGTCTACTACGAACCCGAGGGCTACTCCTCCTATTTAGTTCTTCCTGCACCTTTACCTGTTACAAATAAAAGTATAGATATTAATATATAGAAATTACATGTTATAAAAAAATGAAACATTTAACAAAATAATCACTTACCACTAACATATAATCTGTCTCCTCGCTTGCCTCAGTAGCAGGAATAGGCCCTGGTGATGTCATGTCCTATAGAAACCATCCAGATAAAAATTAAACTTCAAATCAATAATCTTTTGATTTTTCAAAAATAGACAACTATAACAATGAATGTAAATTGAAATTTACTAATCTGCCTCATACCCCTGTCAATGCCATAGAGCTATGAATCGCAGAGGCCACACCCTACTCCATTGCCCTATGAACATGGGGAGGTGTATCCACAGCCTGCATCATCTGGAAATAAAACAACATTATTTAATTACGAAAACTATAATAGTGATGCAAATCATGGCTCCTAACATACACACACGCTCATCTAAACATGGAAGTACACACAATAAAACACACAAATCACATACAAAAATTTAGTAAGTACAATTCATTCATTAAACTATTTATTTTATTACCTCCGTAAAGCTTTGAAGTCCACCACCGCTGGCAGGTGTTGCCATGAAATCTACAGTGTTAACCTATTCAACATCCAAAATCAGAAATTAGAATACCATTCATATAACGATGCTATTCACATGTAATATTTATAATTCTTTGCTAGTTACATACCTCGACAGTAGATGATCTAGTGAAAAATGTAGGTGGAGAACCACTGAAAACTGCATCGACGCTATGACCCTGAAATTTCATTAAAATCATCAATTTAAATTAGTTAATCTTGTATTTCAAAAATAAAATTTAATAAATTAAATTCAGTAAACTTGCTAATATTTACCTGAGTATCAAGGCCAAAAGTCTCACTCAGGAGGGTATCTGTCATCACCATCTGCTCAGCTGCATATGTAGCCTGTGGACCTGCGTCCTAACTGTCCATGGGGTCATAACCACAGGCTGACCCGCAAGCCTGGCAAGTATGCGGTGGGACCCTACTCCTCGCACTATCTCCCAACCCACTCTGTGTTGCAGGATCGGCATGCTCTATGATGCTCTGGGTCAAGGCACTAATCGACCTCAGTGTATCGACCTCAACACTCTCCTTCACAATGGAAGGGATAGAAACATGCTCGTGGGCTGGTCTGCTGATTACTCTTCTCACTAGCCGTTGTGGGTCAAGACGTGCCCCTGGTCTATCCTGTGCTGAGCCCCCACCTCTACCCTAGAAGTCCCGCATATCAAAATAGTTTGGCACTTTATTGAGGACAAACTCGGAGTAGAGTTTCCTCAAAAAGTATTGCGGGACCTCATTGTTATTGCATGGAGGATGGTCAAAAACCATCCACCACCTCTGCCTGAAATTGTCCCTTATCACTTGGTTGTTGCACCAATGGATAGGGAACCTCTTGCATGTAATGGGTGGAGGTTGATTTGTTTGTGGGTTTGTGAAAATTGAACACAAGTCTACTTTTGTAATTTGTAATTTTTTGACATCTTGGTATGACAATTTATCTGCATAGTAATCTCTAAACTCTCTCTTTTTATCAGTCCAACTAGTTATTTGCTTGCTAATTGAATTTACATTTGATAACATAGACTCAAGAGATTTAGCAAGCGTGGACCTATGCAAGGTTGAAGTGGAAGGATCTTTCAACCTTGCAATTATATCTTCAATTTGTTTTTTGTTGTTTTCAATTTCCCCCATTATATTATCTTGTGTTCCAGGGGCATGTCGAGGAATGAATGGAGGAGGTTGTTGTTCTGCAGGTATTTCTTCCTCAAGATTTTGTGGATTTTGAGGAGGAGGAGGAGGTGCATTAACATTTCCTACAATTAATAAAATATACATCAAAAATCAACAAAAACCTACCTATTTAGGAAGAAATTCAAACAAAAAAACAAAGATAACTCACCCCTTTGGCGTGCTTGACGTCGCGGCGGCATTTCGGCGATGAATCAACAAATATTTTGTGTTGAATGGCGTTTTGTAGAACGCGAGCGTGTTTTTGGAAGGGTTTTATGCCGCGGGCGGAGGAAAAACTCATTGAAATGAAATGACAGCGGGTTTTTTTTTTATAAATAGCAGTTTATAACGCGTTCGCGTTTTGCCTTAAATTTTTTTGAAAATTTTTTGGCCACTTTTTGGCCCCCCATCTTTTTGCACTTACCCACATTTTTCATTTAAGTAGTTTTGGCAAAAGTTGTTCGCGTTATAACGCGCTCGCGTTTTGCCTTAAATTTTTTTGAAAATTTTTTGGCCACTTTTTGGCCCCCCATCTTTTTGCACTTACCCACATTTTTCATTTAAGTAGTTTTGGCAAAAGTTGTTTGATTGCTCAAATAGATCAAAGTTGGTTATGGCATAGGAGGACGTGTCATGTGAATTTTGATAACATTGTCAAAATAAGTATGCCTCAGGCTATAAGAGATATTCCAAAACTTGTGAAACCTAATAGCATGTGTAGAGAATGTCAATTGGGGAAATAGAGTAAAATTTCATTCAAAAGTAAGGAACAAGCTTCAAGTAGACGATTGGAACTGGTACATACTGATCTTTGTGGTCTTGCTAGAATTAGGAGTGTGCAAAGAGATAGATATTTCATGTTGCTGATTGATGATTACTCTAGGATAATGTGGGTAACTTTACTAAAAGAAAAATTAGAAGCTCTTGACAAATTTAAGGTGTTCAAAGTGATGGTGGAAAATGAGATTGGTGAAAAATTGAAATGTCTAAGATCCGACAGAGGTGGAGAATTTACTTTTGGTGAGTTTGATGCTTTCTGTGAAAAGCATGGCATAAAAAGATAGTTATCTGCTCCTAGGACTCCCCAACAAAATGGAGTTGTGGAAAGAAAGAACTGGACCATTCAAGAAGCTTCCAGGACCATGATGATGGAAACAAATGTTCCTCAAGTTTATTGGAGAGAAGCTGTAAGTACTACTATCTACACTCTTAACTGGGTGCAAATCAAAGGAAATTCTGGTAAGACCCCTTATGAACTATGGTTTGGTCATCCTCCTACTGTGAGATATTGCAGAGTTTTTGGTAGTAAATGCTATATGAAAAGAGATGAAGATTTAGGCAAGTTTGATACAAGAAGTGATGAGGGAATATTTTTGGGGTACTCTACTCAAAGTAAGGCTTACCGGTGCTTTAACAAGAGGTTGAAAAAGATTGTTGAAAGTGCTAATGTTAGAGTTGATGAGAGAAAGGAAGGACATTCTAGGTTCTGCAGATATGATTTAGATGATCAAGATGAAAGTCAAAGTCAAAGAAGGTTAGTTCAAACTCTGACTCAGATTTAGATTGATCCGAAAACTCCAGGAACTCAAGAAAATAATACAGATGTTGAGGAACAAGCTTAAGAAACAGAAGTTCAAGCAATTCCCAAAACCCCTAGGTATGTAAGAATGAATCATCTTGAAGATCAAATCATAGGAGATAGAAATAAAGGTGTTTGAACTAGGAGAAGAGTTGTTGAAGATCAAGAAGAGATTTGTTTGATTTCAAAGATTGAACCTAAATCAGTAAGTGAAGCCTGCACTGATGAAAATTGGGTAAAAGAAATGGAAGAAAAATTGATGCAAATTGAAAAGAACCACACTTGGGATCTTGTTCCTAGACCTGAGGACAAAAATGTGATTGGAACCAAATGGGTCTTCCGGAATAAACTAAATGAAGATGGTGATGTTGTAAGAAACAGATCAAGGTTTGTATGCAAAGGCTATTCGCAAGTGGAAGGAATTGATTTTGAAGAAACTTTTGCTCCGGTGGCAAGAATAGAGGCAGTTAGATTGTTTCTTGCATATGCTACTTTCAGAGATTTTAAAGTGTATCAGATGGATGTCAAATCAACATTCCTAAATGGAGATTTGGAAGAAGAAGTCTACATTGAGCAACCAGAAAGATTTTAGTTGTCTGATCAGGGAGATATGGTTTGTAGACTGAGAAAAGCCTTGTATGGACTCAAGCAAGCTCCAAGAGCCTGGTATGCAAGATTGGATAAATATTTGCTTAAGATATGTTTTAGCAAATGTATTGCTGATAGTAATCTTTACTTCAAGATTAATCATGAGGACATCCTAATTGTTGAGGTCTTTGTTGATGATATCATTTTTGGTGGAAATGAATGTAAGTACAAAGCATTTGCTAATCAGATGAAAAGTGAATTTGAGATGTCAATGTTTGGAGATATGAATTTCTTCCTAGGTCTACAAATTGTTTAGTCAGATAAAGGTATCTTTATATCTTAGTCCAAGTATGTGAAAGAATTGCTAAAGAAGTTTGGAATGGAAGATTCAAAGCCAGTAGGTACACCTATGGTAACCAGATGCAAGTTAAGTAAAGATGATGACTTCCCCAAGGTAAATCAGAAAAGATATAGATCGATGATTGGAGGATTGCTCTATCTGACTCAGACAAGACTTGACATCATGAATGTCATTGGACTTGTTGCTAGATTTCAAGTTGATCCAAAAGAATCACACATTGTGGCAGTTAAAAGAATTTTTAGATATCTCAAGGGGACAATTGATTATGGATTGTGATATCCAAAGGACAATGATTTCACTCTTCATGCATATATAGATGCTGATTGGGCAAGAGATGTGGATGACATAAAAAGTACTAGTGGTTCTGCATTTTTCTTGGGAAGAAGATTGGTCTCTTGGATGAGCAAAAAGAAAGAGGCAATATCTCTGTCTACTGTAGAAGTAGAATATATAGCAACAGGAAATAATTGTACTTAGGTTCTATGGATGAAGCAAATGTTGAAGGACATCAGAATTGTGTTTGAGGAGCCAGTCACAATCTTTTGTGATAATTCTAGTGCAATAAGCATCTCAAAGAATCCAGTGTTGCATTCAAAGACAATTCATATATCTATCAAGTTTCATTTCTTGAGAGAGAAGGTAAATGAGAATGAAGTCAAGTTGGAGTTTGTGTCTTCCAAAGATTAGATTGCAGATATCTTCACTAAGCCTCTTCCCAAGGATACCTTTGAGTATCTCAGAGAGAAGTTAGGGGTTATTACACCTCCGAATCAGAACTAAGATACACTGAGGTGCATCAGTTTGGTGGAATTCTTAGTCATATCTTGAGATCTGGATTGATGTTGATAAAATACTACTCTAAGGAGTAGTCAGTATGCAAATGTTGGAGATCAGTCTGAAATAAAAAGGGGGAGTAAAGATTGCAAATATGTGCCCTTTGCCATTAATGTCAAAGGGGGAGAGAAGACATGTGAAAAACTAATTGCTGATGATAGGGGGATCAATGAAGTGGTTGCAGAAGTCAAGGGGAGAAGTTCTTGTCATGATGGTTGAATCAATTTTTTACAACATATGTTGCCATCAATGATAAAGGGGGAGATTGTTACAAATATGTGCCTAAGCGATGTTGTCATTGATGTCAACATATTCTTGTTGTCATTGGTGTCAACTGTGCCTTATTTTGTTGCTTGTTTAGGAGACTAGAATGTTAAGGATATTGAGAAAATTAATGAAGACTCAATGTTCGCGGACCTTATGGCTATGTAGAGGATTTTTAGAGATTGTTCTAGTTAAGAATTGAGAAGTCTACATGAAGATTTTAAGAAGTTATGGCCATCTGAGTAGAATAGGATCTTGTAGTATTTAGAAGAGATAGAGTGATAGTAAGTTGGTTTGGATTGCTCCACAGTGAAATATTATGACCTGTAGATTTGAAGACATGTTTGGGAAGTCAGTGTGTATCATCAATTCCAGTGGTTCATGGTTTGGAGGTTCACAAGCCATCCTTCTAGTTTGACAGTCATGGCAGATAGTGTTCTTGAGGTTTTGGAGGAAGATACAAATGATTCTGGTAATTTGGTTTAGAGTGGATGTTATTGGTGAATTCAATGTGCTTGTGGAGGTCTCTGGATCATGTGGCTACTATGTTGGAGGTCCGCATTGGATTTTGAGCTTGTTATTGAAGATTTCCTCTTTGAAGTTGATGTTCTTCCCAGTCTTGGCTGACTGGATATTCCTAGCATGTTGCGGATGATCTAAAGATCATTTTATGAAGTGTGACATGTTAGTAGAGGAAGATTCAAGTCTCAGCTATGTTTGGACGATAGTGTAAAGATCCACATTAAGTTTAACCGACCTTGTTGACCATTCCAAGGTTGATAAAGTGTATAAATACTTGTTGAAGAATTGTTAAAAATCATCTTTGAGTAAAACAAATTAAATCTGTATAAAGGATCCGAAGCAAAGCAGAGAAGAAAAGGAGTGAGAGCAGTATAGAGTGAAAACGTTAGTGAAGAAGAATTTGGGGCAAAGCAGAAGTTTTGTGAGCATTCATTGAAACTGAATCAGGCATGAAGTAGATGCTATTTCTTAG
The DNA here is from genome assembly GCA_027924645.1 of Cunninghamia lanceolata. Taxonomy (NCBI): domain Eukaryota; kingdom Viridiplantae; phylum Streptophyta; class Pinopsida; order Cupressales; family Cupressaceae; genus Cunninghamia; species Cunninghamia lanceolata. Next base: position 9,115,683 of record BSBN01000093.1, on the reverse strand, counting down.
TTAATCCTTTTTGTTCTAAATAAATTCTGTAGGCAGTGAGCCTCTCTTTTGAGTAGTGAGCTCTAGGTAGTGCACCCAAAGGCATGTGCCTTCCACTTTTCTAAAGTACTTTTAACAGGCTACAAATCTTTGTGGGTTAACCCCCACCATGGTTTTTCCCTTAATCGGGTTTCCACGTCAAAATCTTGGTGTCAAGTGTGTTGATTATGTTTATGCTCATATGTTGTTGATCTATGCTTTAATGTTTATATCTTTAATTTGATAGTAAGTTAATAAAGAAGGTTAAAATCAGAAAAATTTTATTTTGTGTGACAACTGATTCACCCCCCCTCTCAGTTGTCCAATCTAATTCCAACATGATTAGAACATCAAAACTCATACATATAATCCATTGTGAAATATGAATATATCAATGTCTATATTTCCTTAAATCATATGTACAACTTGACTCCTATGCTTTCATCAGAGTTCTTAAATAGTTCAATGTCTGATTACATGAATATGATTATAAGGCTGGTGGTTGAACTGGTTTGCTAATGGTTATATCAAGTCACCCTGGCCTAACAATGGCTTTCTTGCAAAGATATAGTTTCATGCATCAACTTGTCCCATATCAAGAATTGAATACTATTTGACTGTGAAAGAATATAAATGAATACTATCGACCTTAGCTTGATTCTTGATTTTCTTAAACTATGCTTGGTGTTTAAAAACCGGCTACATGGCTTTCGGCCTGCCAAGGTTTACTATATTGTATACTGTGGATAGCATACTGATCTCACTTGGCCTTTTGGCCTACATAGGTTTACTAAATTGTATATATATTATACAGAGATTACTTAGCCTTTTGGCCTACATTGGTTTACTACACTATATATATTATTTAGAGATTACTTAGCCTTTCAGCTTGCATTAGTTTACTACACTATATATACATTATACAGAGATTACTTTGCCTTTCAGCCTGCATTGGTTTACTACCCTATATATATTATACAAAGATTACTTAGCCTTCTATAGGCATAGAAAGAAAAGGGAAACAAGGTCACTAATAAGAACAGTGATTAGACTTCAACAAAACTAAGAAGATTCAGGTCTAACTGAAAACACAGAGTATAAAGACTCTTTGACCTCATTACAACATAGTTATTTACTAAGCTTATCGACCTCAAAAGCAACTTATAATAGTGTCAATACAATAACAAAATTACAATCTATAATAATGTTTTTCTAGTAAAAGCATTGAACCTAATTTGAGTTCAAATGTGAACAAAGGTGTATAGTGCTTCAGCAGTTCTCTCCCTTCTTTTCACGACGAGCAAAATTTTTCTCTCTATCGATATTTCCTCCACCAAAGAAACTCAATGTTATTCCTCTTCTATCCACCCCTCAAGTGCATCTCCTATGGTGATTAATAGAACCTACACTCCATAATAGTCAGACTTTCCTTCTGCATCTTGGCCTAATAAAACTCCATGGTGGCATGCAGAGATAATGGAGTTACTGGTCATAAAGACCACTCCAAAACTTATTCAAAACTCCTCCTTTCTCTCTCAAATCAATCGTGGGAGATAGGAGTTGAGTGTTGCATAAAGTATGAAATCAACACCACATTCCTAATAAAAACACATCAACTACAAACATTGATTTAACTACTCGTTCAAAATTAAATAAAATCTAACAACATAATATTGTTGTATACAACGTATACTTACATTGTTTTGAACACATGGTAAGCTATGAGAATGGGGTCGAGGTATTCTCCCCCTCTCTTTCTTGTGTAAATGCCAAAATAGATAGGTTATCAAAATGCAATTCCAAATAAAAAATTATCAATAATGAAATTGTTTAATCACCAATAAATATTTTCCCCTTGAATATAATCTATATTTAATGATACAAGAACTAACAACTATCAACCATTCCTTGTCAATAGTCGTACTATCCTGACTTATTTCTCGAAAAAACCTACGCTAATGGATCTTGATGACAAATCAATGATTGTCAAGTAGAAACCAAACTTATAATTAGTTGAACACAACTTACCAAACTCAATGAAGGTTTACTAAATTGTGAAAGCAAGAGATTTAAATGGAAATCAATCTGTTCTATCCATATGTCTATTTTCTTCTCTCTGATGATCCTCTCCTTCTTTCTTGGAGGGTGGAAAACCTATTTCCTGGTTCAACTTATAATCACCTTACTAGCATTAGTGTATCATTAGTCAATCCATAAACCTTATGAATAAATAATCATAACATCTTATAATCACATGTGTAATATCTAATCTTATAAACATAAGCTCTTTATATAATTGATTTATCCTGACATTTTTATATAACATCAAATCATTAATTCATACATAATCAACTACTAATTACATGCAAGTAAAAAGTAAAACATAGTCATAATTTGGGGTGTGACATATCTCCCCCCATAAGATTCATCGTCCTCGATGATATCGATGCATCAAAACAATAATATAGAGTTTTTGTTCAACTTTGAAAAGCATAAAACAAATAAGGAAATATTTGATAAAAATCATCTTAATCTTACCATGTGGCACTATCCTTTGCATATTGGTCCCATTGGACCTTGTATTGAGTAACCTCTCTATTATGCAAGTGGAGCTTGCAAACTTCGAGCAACTTGAAGGCCTAATCATGACCACTCCTGGATCCTAAACTTGTAAAGCATTTCAATCAAGAATATGATTATCACCTATTATATACGTTTTCAAAAATGAAACATGAAAAACATTATGCATCCTGACAAGAGCTGATGGTAAATTGATTTTGTAGGCAACCGAATTGATCACTTCAAGAAATTTGAAGGGTCCTACATATTGAGGAGCTAGTTTAGAAGACTTTCCAAACTTTATGGAACTCTTCTAAGGTTTAACTCTCAAAAGAACTTTTTCTCCAATTGAGAATTTGTTGGCAATACATGTTGTCATTGATGTCAACTCAATATGTGTCAACCTGAGGTTAGAGGTAATGAAGCTAATGGATAGTGGAATATTTGAGAGAGATGGTTTGACTCAGGTTAGCATGGTTAGACATGACAGTCTGAAAGACCTAGTGGATGAAGGAAAAATGTCTAAGTATGAAAAAGAATAATTATCAGTCTAAGGTCTAAATATGATGCGGAGGTGAGTACATATGTTCTAACATGTTCCCAACATGCCTACATTAATATTCTACCATTTGGTGTACTGCATTTAGAGACAAGTTGTAGAAGTTTGGTTAAGGATTTCACAGTGTATCTCCTAAGGCAGTGTCACAATAGTTTTGTTCGCAATCCTCGACAATGCAAGATTTGGTCTTGCAGTTTTGAAGACAAGTTGATTGATATATGAATGTGTTATATCCAAGATTTTAGCTCATTACACCTTCAACAAAGAAAGTTATCAATGACAAAGTTCTAGACTGTAACTTGATAGTGTAAAGTAATGATGGAGACCTATTGGAATGCTCTACATTCCTTCGGATAAGAAGTTGTGCCCATCTAGTTTTTCAAATATGTTTGGAGATGTGTAATGTACACTACCTTGTGGTATCAAGTGCTCTAACAGTTTGCAAGGTCAACTTTCAAATGACAAAAGTAACACAGATTGTTTTGAATGTAGAAGTACTCTATAGAACACATGTTTGAGTACTTGCAGAAGATGGAGAAGGTATAGACCAACCATATGAGTGTCTGTGGAGACTCTACATACTTCATAGTATCTTAGGTTTAAACCACATGCAATTCTCTCTTATTTCTTGTACCACAACTAAGTCAAATGTCTCTGCATTCCTCTAGAAATGATAGATATGATTGTGTGGATCTAAGAATATGTTCATAATGTTGCACAAGTTCATTCATGAGTATTTCAACTAACTTGGTGGTTTGTAATGCAATTTCCTAAGTTTTGATGTGTCATAGTCAGTCCAAAATGCCCCATTTTCATTAGTTCAACATGTTTCTTATTTTGTAGATGCATATATTGGTTAGATACTTTAGGAGAATGGTATATATATTGTGTTGATAAGATACATGGTTGAAGTTTTTGTCCGCATATTGTTTTTTGCTTCTCCCCAGTGATGTGAAGATGGTCAGCTAGCAGTGGCACTGTTGTTTGGCCCGACAGTCCAGTTTCCTTCATATGCGGTGGATCTTAATTGGTTGCTTTGGAATTGGAGGATATGTTGTGATGCATTTTGGGTCCTATTGTGATGTGTCATGATCCACAACTTGTTTGCTCTATATTGCACATGTTTGATGCCGACCTATCAAGAATCACACATTTCAACTAAGAGTCTTTTTGGTGCCAACCTAATCAATGTTTTGAAATGTTATGGAGGATAACTATAGAAGAACAAATTCATTTGTTGAATGTACAAGTAAGTGTGAATGTGATAGACTAGAATGAGTAGCAGGAAGTGTGCAAAGTCAGTATGGTGAAGTAATTGTGTAGAAAAGGGGATTGCAATATTAGCATGAGTCAGATGCTTCTTTCATAGTAGTTCATAGTTATGTTATCATTGTAATTCTTTGTAGCAGTGAGCTTTCTTCAGGGAGTAGAAGCTTCCTTAGGTTGTAGCCCTAAAACAATGTTGTAAACATTTATAGTAGTGAGCATTACATTGTGAGCTAACACTCACCATGGTTTTGTTGCAAGTATGTGCCTAATCGGTCCGGTGATAATAATGTGTTGCAGTAGAAACAATGCATCACATGTAGAAGAACAGTCCAGAAGAATGCTTTACATTTCCTATAGAATAAATATCTTTACTTGTGGATTGGAAGTTATTTAGAAGCCTGCCTGAAGATGTTATATTCCAAGTTTGAGCCTCCGGTATGAAGAATTGAGTGAGTTATGTTCACTAGAGTGAAAATAACTTTTTCTGTATGTTTGGTGGTGATAGGGAGAAAGTGTTTTGCTCCGCATTGAATTATTTTGGACTACAGTTCTGGAATTAAGTCAGTGATGATGTTAAGTGCCTTCAAATGTAATGCTTTGTGATTTGGTGGTTTACAAGATATCTTTTACTCATGACAGTGGCTGACAGTGTTGTTCCTATACTCTGGTTTGAAGAATCTTATTGATAGAGTGATTAGAGATCATGTGGTTGTTCCTAGTGATTACAATGTGCTTATGAATGTCTCTTGATGATGCTCCTACATTCAAATTGGCCCGTAAGGTGTAATTCAGATCGTGCATGAAGCGTGTTCTTGAGAATACTTGTGTTAACATCAGTCTTGGCTGACCTGGTTGAATTCATCATCTACAGAGATACATCAAAGATTGTGATAGCGTGTTGTAGCATGGAAGATTGGGTTTGAGTCCCTACTAAGGCCTAATGTGATCCACATTCATTTCTTTTCTTTGTAAATTTGTTTAGGTCTAGACCTATATGATGTAACATATGTTTGTTGACCTTGATGATCATTCCAAGGTTGATGAAGTGTATAAATACTTGTAATTGAGTCAAGAAAATGTATCCAAGTGCGAAGATGTGAAGATAAAAGTGAAGTAAGGTAGCAGAGTAGAGTAGAGGTGTTTGTGCTTCAATGGAACTAAACCTTGGCATGGAGTAGATGTTGTTATCTTAGTTCAACCTTTTGGCAGTAAGCCTCCTTTTCGACAATGAGCCTCCCTTTGGCAATGAGCCGCCCATAGGCAGTGAGCCTTTCTTTGCAGTGAGAAATTTAGGTAGTGAGCCTCTATTTATTGGTATTGATATAACTTATATATTTATGTGGGCTAACACCCATAGTGATTTTTCCCTTTGTAGGGTTTTCCACATAAAAATTTGGTGTCTCATGTGTTGATTATGATTTTGTGTTGAGCTTCTCATTTTATGCTTTCATGGTTATATCTGAATACAAGTAATTGATAAGTTGATGATAAGAATTGGTTAAAAGTTTTAGGACAACTAATTCACCCCCCTCTCAGTTGTCCGGTGCAGTCCAATAATTGGTATCAGAGCCAGTTCCTTTGAAGAAAGTCTAACAGCTTGAGGAAGATCCAGGATGTCTTCTAAGAAGGAATCTCTACAATTTGATGGGACAAATTATGCTCTTTGGAAGGTACAAATGAAAAGCCATCTTCTTTGTCTTGGTTATAAAGTATGGAAGGCTTCAGAAACAAAATATACCATGCCTCCAAATGGTTTGACGACTGAAGATGAAATCAAATAATATGAGTTGGATGTCAAAGCAAAGGATGCTTTGCTAAGTTCCTTAAGTGACTCAGTGTTGACAAAAATTGTGGACCTTGAATTTGCAAATGAGGTATGGGAGAAGCTAAAAAATCTGTATGGAGATGATTCTGTAAAAGAAGCCAAGCTATAAAGCCTAAAAGTGAAATATGAGGGTTTGAAGATGAATGAAGATGAAAACATAATAGCCTTTATGCAAAGAGTTGATGAACTTGTCACTAGAATAAAGGGTATGGGAGGAACTCTCAGTGATAAGGAAGTTGTGATGAAAATTCTCAGATCACTACCAAAGTCATATAGTCACAAGGTAGCTCCAATTGAAGAATTCATGACTGTGAAAACTATTGACAGAGATCAGTTACTTGGGAAGCTTATAGCCTTTGAGATGAGAGAATTTGGTGATGCCCTACCTAAAGTTGAATCAACTTTTAAATCCAGTACTTCAGCAGAGATCTCCAGAGCTGAGAAATACAAGGTGGATGATGACTTTGATGAAATTGAAGCTAAATTTGTTGACAGGCTACAAAGAGGCTCTGGTAAGTTCAAAGGTAAATTACCTTTCAAATGTTTCTCTTGTGGTAAAGTAGGTCATTATGCTTCCAAATGTCCTGAAAGAATTGAAAGAAATAAGAAGAAATATGAGAGTAGGCCTAGAGTTCCAAAGAAATGCTACTATGTTAGAGATTTTGATGATGAAGGGGTGACTGATGATGAATCTGATGATGCTAGTATGGTGCAGGGCACCTAGGCTATTTTCAAGTCAAATTTTTGTTTGTTTGGTCTCATTAATGAGAGACTAAGTGGAGTTTGGTTTTAAAATAATTTAATAAAGCCCACTAGAGGCATGACCATGTAGTGGTGGTTTAAGAAAGGGATTTTTATGTAGGGGAGTTTGCAGTTTTCCTAAAATGTAGGACAGTCTATTTTTGTTTTCATAGTGGACAAGCTTTAATGTCTTCTTTTTTGGGCTTTTCCACAAATGGGGAGTTATGAAATCAGGGAGATTCATTGTAGACATGCATAATATGCCTCTCACATGTCAAGAAAGTTTTTTGTTGAAGATTTGAGGAGAAATAACAGAGTATTACTGATTTTTTCTGCACTTTTACTATTTTTCTTGTTTTCCCAGCACTAGTACGAACCCGTACAGTACTATCATGAAGGAAATCGACTAAAATTGGAAGGAGAGCTATGTTAACATTGATTTGCACTTGGTTTGGAGGATTCTCATTATTTTTTAAGGATTTTATTCTCATTTTTCTGTAACTAGGTTTAAAACCCTAGTTTTAAGGGTTTTTAGGAAATTAGTGGCTTAAGAGCCCCTTCCATCCACACCATAACCAAATAATGGGTGGAATGGATTCATTTTGTTGGTGTTTCTCTATTTTAACATTGCAAGAGAAGGGGATTGGTGGAGAAGGTCTGTTGGAGCAGCTAGAGCCTAATATCATCATGTATTAGGCATTTTTAACATTGGTAGATTAGTGTTTTGAAGAGCAGTTGATTTGGGTTGACCTAAGAATCCTAAAAATAGTGTATTTAGACCATTTACAACATGATTGATGCCATGGAGTGGGTTTTAGAATCTTAGAGCAAGTTTCATAGTCATTTGCTATGTAGAGGAGGCCTAATTAGGCCTAATTTTAGTTGAAACAGTCATATTTTGAGGCGTATGTTACAAAGTACCCCCTATTGCATGTTTGATATATTGTGTAACTCCCTGATGGGTATCCAAAAATCTAGTTTTCTCATGGGTATCTCATGGATCCTTCAAGTTATGCTCCAAAAACCTCTTTTCTAGGGCTAGTAGCAATATAGGATTGTTGCAAAGGAACACCTAAAAGGTTATAGAGTCAAAGTTCTTGGGGGTCTCTAGTGGTTTTAGTCTACCAAGAAAAAGTGATTCAAGGTTTAATAGGAGTGGAGTAGGTTGGTTAACCCATTTGCCTTCATTTGTACATTTTCCATCCTTTAGCAGTCATGCTACTTAAAGAGACAACTTGTCATGTTGGGATAGTCAACTTGGTGGACTTTGAGAATCCTTTTGGTTTGTCTTTGAGAGGGGTAAATTAATCATTTTTAAGGAGATCTCAATTGCCTTGAGAGATTGGGTAAGTGTCCCATGCATTCAAATCATATTGGGTTACCTTTCCAAACCTTGAAAATGGGTATGAGAGTAAGAGGACAGTCCATACCATGCAAGGTTGGTCAAATCAATAGTGCAGTCCATACTGAATCCATCCCCTACTTTGCATCATAGTACTAGTGCAAATGAATGCCTATTTATTTCTATTAAAGAAGATCATGTGTCTACTAATTCTTCTAGCTATGTGAAGGATGAAAAACCAGTGGAAGACAGTGCTTTGGTTGTTCAGGTTGAGAAAGATAAGGATGAATGGATTATTGATAGTGGATGCTCACATCACATGACCGGTGACAAAAGTAATTTTGTAAGTTTGGAAAAGTATGATGGAGGATTGGTTAGGTTTGGAGATAATGTAGTTGGTAAGATTTGTGGAAAAGGATCTATTTCATTTGATGGAAATCATAATACTGACAATGTTCTATATGTGAAGGGCTTGAAACATAATATTTTGAGTGTTGGTCAGATGTGTGACAAAGGATACGATTTGAGATTCAAAGACAATGGGTAGAAGATCATGGAAAGCTTCAGAACTATGATTGCTATCGGTAAGAAGACAAAAGGTAACATTTATCAATTAAGAGGAACTAAGGATTACTATTTACTAGCCCAAGTAGATGAAAGTTGGTTGTGGCATAGAAGGATGTGTCATATAAACTTTGTTAATCTAGTAAAAATAAGTTTAGGTCAGACTATGAGAGATTTACCAAAACTTGTGAAACCCTTCAACACAATTTGTAAGGAATGTCAGTTGGGAAAGCAGACAAGGACAAGTTTCAAGACAAAAGAATTTTTTTTTGCCAGCTTGCTGGATCTAGTACATACAGATCTCTGTGGTCCTATAAGGGTGAGAAGTCTATAAGGTGACATTTACTTAATGTTGCTTATTGATGATTATTCCAGAATGACTTGGGTTACTTTTCTAAGAGACAAATCAAAAGCCCTAGAGAAATTTAAATCTTTCAAGGCAATGGTTAAAAATGAAATAGATTTGAAGATCAAATGCTTGAGGTCTGATAGAGGAGGTGAGTTCACATCAAATGAATTCAACTTTTTCTGTGAAGAGCATGGGATAAAGAGATAGATGTCTGCACCTAGAACTCCTCAGCAGAATGGAGTTGTGGAAAATAGGATAGTTTAAGAGGCTGCTAGGACTATGATGAAGGAAGTTGATCTGCCTAAAGTATTTTAGAAAGAGGCTATTCATACTGCTGTTTACATCCAAAATACAGTTCAAGTGAAAGGTAATGGTACTCAAACTCCTTATGAAGTATGGTATGGAAAAATTCCTATAGTAAAATATTTCAAAGTCTTTGGAAGCAAATGCTATACCAGGAGAGATGAAGATCTAGGAAAGTTTGATGCAAGATGTGATGAAGGAATCTTCCTTGGATACTCTACCAAGAGTAAGGCTTACCGGTGCTACAAAAAAAGGCTCAAAAAGATTGTTGAGAGTGCAAATGTGAAGGTAGATGAAGGAAAGGAAAGAATATTAGACTTGAGTTGTTATGAACCAGATGAACCTGTGACTATAGTAAATGAAGAGAAAGATAAGCAAGAAGACAGTTAGGATGAAGAAGAGGCTCCGGAAAGTGTTGTCAAGACTTCCAGGTATGTAAGGATTAATCATTCTGAAGATCAGATTATAGGTGACAAGAACAAAGGTGTGCTAACAAGAAGAAGAGCTGCAAAGGAACAAGTCAATTACTGTTTGCTTTCAAAGATTGAACCAAAAACTGTGAATGAAGCATGCCATGATGAAAATTGGGTAAAGGCAATGGAGGAAGAACTATTGTAGATAGAGAAGAATAAAACTTGGGAATTACTTCCTAGACCTGCTGACAAAAATGTTATTGGAACTAAATGGGTCTTCAGGAACAAGTTGATTGAAAATGGAGTTGTAAGGAATACAGAAAGACTTGTATGCAAAGGATATTCTCAAATTGAAGGGATAGATTTTGAAGAAACTTTTACCCTAGTAGCTTGGATTGAAGTAGTTAGAATGTTTTTGGTGTTTGCAGCTCACAAAGATTTTAAGGTATATCAGATGGATGTGAAATCTGCCTTCCTGAATGGTGAGTTATAAGAGGAAGTATACATTGAGCAACCAGAGGGATTCTAAGTGTCAAATCAAGGTGATATGGTATGCAGGTTAAAGAAAGCATTGTATGGACTCAAACAAGCTCCTAGAGCCTGGTATACAAGGTTAGACAAGTATTTATTGCAATTAGGATTTAGTAAAGGTACTAGAGATAGAAATCTATATTTCAAAATCAATGATGATCAGATCTTGATTGTTGAGGTCTTTGTTGTTGACATTATCTTTGGAGGAAATGAAGGTATGTGCATAAGGTTTGCTAGTGATATGAAAAGTGAATTTGAAATGTCCATGTTTGGTGAAATGAATTTCTTTTTGGGTCTGCAAATTAATTAATCAGATAAAGGAATCTTCATATCTCAGTCTAAGTATGTGAAAGAGTTGTTGAAGAAGTTGGGTATGGAAGACTCTAAACCAGTATATACTCCCATGGTGACTGGTTGCAAGTTGAACAAAATTGATGAATCACCTAAGGATGATAAGAAAAAAATACAGATCCATGATTGGAAGATTGCTTTATCTAACTCAAACCAAACCTGATATTATGCATGCAGTTTGTCTTGTTGCAATGTTTCAAGCTGATCTAAGAGAATCACATGTGATGGTAGTCAAGAGAATCTTGAGGTATTTGAAAGACACTCTGGATCATGGCTTATGGTATCCAAAGGACAATGACTTCACTCTCAGTACTTATACAGATGCAAATTGGGCTGGAGATGTTGATGACATAAAAAGTACTTGTGGAGGTGCTTTCTTCTTGGGTAATAGATTAGTTTCATGGCTGAGCAAGAAACAAGATTCAATGTCTTTGTCAACTGTAGAAGAAAAGTATATTACAACAGCATGTTGTTGCACTCAAGTGTTATGAATGAAGCAGACATTGAAAGATATAAGAGTTGTGAATGAAGATCCAATTGCAATATTTTGTGACAATACAATTGCCATACACATTTCAAAGAAACCAGTGATGCACTCAAGAACAAAATGCATATCAATAAGGTATCACTTTTTGAGAGAGAAGGTGACAGAGAATGAAGTAAAGTTGGAATATGTGTCCACAAAGGATCAGATTGTAGACATTTTCACTAAGCCTCTGCCTAAAGATATCTTTGAGCATCTCAGAGAAAAGTTAGGGGTCATTACTCCTCCTACCCTAAACTAAAGATGCATAGGAATGCATCAATCTAGTGGAGCTCAAAGTGTCATTGTTTCATTTGGATTGATGTTCTGAAGGCTACCTCTCAGGGGGAGTAGCTAAATGTTTCTAATAAAGTAAATGGATCAGAGCAACAACATGCAAGTATGTGCCCTTTTCCATTGATGTCAAAGGGGGAGAGAAATCATGTGAAAAACGTAGGGGGAGAAAGAATGCAGATGTGTAAAGAGAAAGAGGGAGAATCTTGTCTTGGTGGTCTTTTTTAGTTTTTCACGTCATATGTTACCATCAATTACAAAGGGGGAGATTATTGCAAGTATGTGCCTAATCGATGTTGTCATTGATGTCAACATATCTATTTTGTCATTGGTGTCAACTGTGCTGTTACTTTGTTGAGGATATTAAGAAAATTAGCCCCTCCAGTGATAATAATGTGTTGCAGTAGAAATAGTGCATTACATGCAGAAGAACAGTCCAGAAGAATGCTCCATATTTCCTGTAGAATAAATATCTTTACTTGCGGATTGGAATTTACTTAGAAGCCTATATGAAGATGTTATATTCTGAGTTTGATCCTCCAGTATGAAGAATTGAGTGAGTTATGTTCACCAGAGTGAAAATAACTTTTTCTGTATGTTTGGTGGTGATAGGGAGAAAGTGTTTTGCTCCACATTCCTCCACATTGAAGTATTTTGGACTGTAGTTCTAGAATTAAGTCAGTGATGATGTTAAGTGTCTTCAAATGTAATGGTTTGTGATTTAGTGGTTCACAAGCTATTTTTTACTCATGACAATGGTTGACAATGTTGTTCCTGTACTCTAGTTTGAATAATCTTATTGATAGAGTGATTAGAGATCGTGCACTTGTTCTTGGTGATTACAATGTTCTTGTGGATGTCTCTTGATCATGCTCCTACATTAGGATTGGTCCACAAGGTGTAATTCAGGTTGTGCATAAAGTGTGTTCTTGAGAATACTTGTGTTAACATCAGTCTTGGCTAACCTGGTTGAATTCATCATCTACAGAGATGCCTCGAAGATTGTGATAGTGTGTTGTAGCATGGAAGATTGGGTTTGAGTCCCTACTAAGGCATGACATGATCCACATTCATTTATTTTCTTTTTAAATTTGTTTAGGTCCAGACCTATATGATGTAACATTTGTTTGTCAACTTTGGAGATTGTTCCAACGGTTGATGATTGTAATGCTGACCTTGATGATCATTCCAAGGTTGATGAAGTGTATAAATACTTGTAATTGAGTCTAGAAAATATATCCAATTGTGAAGATGCAAAGATAAAAGTGAAGTAAGGTAGCAGAGAAGAGCAGAGGTGTTTGTGCTTCAATGGAACTGAACCTTGACATGGAGTAGATGATGGTATCTTAGTTCAACCTTTTGGCAGTGAGCCTCCTTTTTGGTAGTGAGCCTCCCTTTGGTAGTGAGCCACCCATAGGCAATGAGCCTTTATTTGCAGTGAGTAATTTGGGTAGTAAGCCCTATAGGCATTGATCCTCTTTTTTTTGGTATTAATATAACTTATATATTTCTGTGGGCTAACAGTCATCGTGGTTTTTTCCTTTTAGGGTTTTCCACATAAAAACCTAGTATCTTCTGTGTTGATTATGCTTTTGTGTTGAGCTTCTCATTTTATGCTTTCATGGTTATATCTGAATATAAGTAATTGATAAGTTGATAATCATAATTGGTTAAACATTTTAGAACAACTGATTCACCCCCCCTCTCAGATGTCTGGTGCAGTCCAATAGGTTTTTTGCAATTTTGGGTTTTCCATGTAAAAATCCTTGTGTCATTGTGTTGATGAATGTGTTGCATGTTTTACTTTCTATTCTCTAAGCAAATTAATCTGATATGCAAATAAAGTAGTTAAGTTTTAGTATATGTTGATTTACCCCCCTCTCAGCATCTTAGTGTGTTCAACAATTGGTATTAGAGCCAAGTGCCTTTGAGAAGCCTAATAGCTGAGGTAGATCCTGCACTTGAATACATGGAATCTAAAGCTATGGATAATGATGTATTTATTCCAGAACTAGATCTAGAAGTAATGGAACATAAAGGCTGGGACTTAAATCTAGATGAGGTAGACCTTGAAGGAGAACTTCGGTTAGAACTTGAAGATTTGGATAAAGCTAGAGAATTAAACTAGGAATATGAGGACATGCTTGAAGAATCAAAAGAGACAATTATGAAATTGAAGACAAAAGATAAAGAATCAAAAGAAGAAATTGGCAAATTGAAAGCTCAAATAGGAGATAAAAGAGGTGACATTAAACTCAAAGAGGCAGAAGATATGATCTCTAGTTTAAAGTTCATGGTTAAAGAAGGTAAGAGGATTAAAGATTGCCTAAATATCAAGCTCAATGAGAAAGCTATTGAATATTCAAAACTTGAGGAAGAAGTTGTTACTCTGAGAAAAGAACTAGAAAAAGAAAAAGAACATATTTACACAAGGTTAAAACTAGAAGGAGGCTCTGAAATTCTTCATGAATTGATTAACTCTCAAAAGCAAAAGAAAAATTTGGCCTTGGGTTTGAAAAAGGGAAAAGTCCTATCATCAGTACATATACAAACTTGTATGATAACTTCAAAGCAGAAGGAAAGTTTGAAACAAATGAAGAATAAGCCTACACTAAAGATCCTAAGAAGAATGCCTCAAGAGATACAAAAGAAGAAAGTTTCACTCCTGTCCAGAGAGAAAGAAAGAACAAGAAGAAGAAGAATCTCAGAAAGCCTACTCCTAAACAAACTTCTCCTACCAAGTATCCTCAAGATTTCAATGGTAATTGCTATGTTTGTGATAAGTTTGGTCACAAGGCTATTGAATGTAAAAGAAAGATGAATCAAAATTCATTTATGCCTCCTAGGTACAATGTTGTGAGCTCTCATGGTTAGTGTCATGCTTGCAACAAGGTTAGTCATAAGGCTAATGGATACATAAACAAAATGATGAGGAATGGTTTCATGATCAAGAATAATGCTAGGACTTAGTTATTCTATATGGTTATTGTTACACATCTAACAAGCATGGTCATAAGGTTGCTAGTTGTAGATCTAATATAAGAAGAGGTGGTTATGCTCCACAGTCCAATACCACCTACTACAATTGCAATAAATTGGGACACATTGCAAGGTTTTGTAGGGGAAAGAGTGTAAGGTCCTTTGCTACTCAAAAGAAGGTTGATATTGCTCCACAAAAGAAGGAAATGAATAGGACATGGAGGAAGAAGGAAGAAAATGAAGTAAAGGAAGGATCTACATCTCTGCTTAGTGTAGAAGGATCCTCTAGAAATGAAAAGGGAGGAAGTATTGGTTCAGGGTAAGTTACAAATTCAAACATTTTCAAACCCTTGAATGCACGAGATGCTGAAATCTTCAACATAAAAGCCAATAATGATATGGATATGTCTGTCTAGTGATATCATGATGTTTGATTAAATTCCTAGAGTAATTGGACTCTTTGTAGAGGATTGCTGAGTGATCATAGATCTATGTATAATAAATAACTAATTAGGTCTAGAATAGAGACTGCAATCAATGTAGAGTGACTAGGGTTGGTGAGAAGCCTATTTAGGTGATATTTGATCAAATTTGATCTCATTTGAATGAATTTGAGAGTGAGAAAGATCAAAGGAGAAAAGAAGATCTTCAACAGACCTTATGTGCAAACCCTAGAAACAACATTATCAAGTGTTCTTCAAATTTACCAGTTAAACCCTAGTTTACTGAAAGAATTGTCATGGCAACACCAGTAGTAGTTGATGTTGTGCAGAGACCAAGACCGAAATTTAAGAAACATCCATACAAGTCGACTAAAACTAATAAGGATGTAACCTTTTCTAGTGTTTCCTCTAATGTGTTGCATATAGAAATTTTTTTGATATACATCCACTCAAAATTGGATGAGTATGATCACTTGAAGCTAGAACAATTCAAGAATGAATATTTGCTAGGTGATGACTTTCAATTGAAGCCAAAGTTTGCAAATGTTGAGGCAAAATGACTAGACATATGGAAGGATTTCCCCAACTTCTGCTATGAAGAATATTGGGCCAGGATTACACTGAGATGAATCCATGAGGATTTCTTTTGCCTAGATCAACCTCACATGATCACAAAGGAAGCAATCAAAGGAGTGACTGAATTGTGCTCCTCTGGACCAGTACCAATATTGAAAGATGTGGAGAATGAGGAGGTAATGAGACTTAGCAGAGCAAAATTTGAAAAGAGAACCCTAACAAAGGATGATATCACTGATCTAGGGGTCTGGTATGCCACTATGCACATTGTGTACAAAGTTTACTACACAAACAAAGAGGGGACTGTTACTACTACCGCCATCTACACTACCCATCAAATAGTGAAAGAAGGGAAGGACTATGACCTTTGTGAGCTATTGCGGCAACAAGTGATGGACAATTTGAAGAGAACCAAGGAGACAAAGTACAAATTCTGGTATGGATCCTTAATCATTTTCCTTACGTTCTATTTCTTGATGGAGTTACCTTCCATGAAGGGTATGGTTTGGAAAAGTGATACCCCTATTGTACATCAAATTAAGGACTATATAATGCACATCTTATCTGATCATAAACATTGTGACACATTATTTTGGGGAACATAACTTTCATGGTGGACAAAGATAATATCTATATGGAGGCTATAGAGCCAAGAACCTTCTAGATAACCACCTTGCCCTATGAAGTATCTAAACATGATTTGGTTGGATATGTTGACATGTTACTCAACAAGCCTAAGGATCCTACTATTGAAATATTTTGAACTTATGATGAGATCACCAACAAAACAATCTTGAAGGATGTGAAATAAAAAGAAGAAAAGATGAAATCAAAATTGGAGGAAATTCTTGACACTCCTGACGATTCTATAGGAGAATCCCATACCTCTTCTGCTACACAAGAACCTAAAAGGACAAGTAGGTCTGCCTTTCCAGATTCTACCTCTTCAAAATCCTCTAGACCTACTCCTACACCTCCCAGCAGAAAAATAATTGCTACTGAAGTGTCGATACAAACCAATACTGTAGAGACAAAGAAGCATAGACCTAAGGTCCAAGCAAAGAGAGGAAAGATCAATCTGATGAACACAAAAGATGATGATGAAGATGATGCTAATGAAGAAGAATTCGGTATGCTTGAAATGAAAAAGAAAAGAGCAAGAGAAGGAGAGGAAGTAACAGAAACCACAAAAAGAAAAGGAAAGGGAAAAGAAAATAAATCAAATGAAACTTCTCAAGAAGAATTGGAGCATGAGCCTTTATAGCTTGAGGCCACTATGCATGCTATAGTACAACATGGTGCTCTAAAACAAGTTGTAGATCTTTATAATAAGATGCTTGCTGATGATAAATCCACAATTGTGGAAGCAATAATCAAGTATATGATGGCTTTCAATGTGGCTCTAATTGAGTTCATTGATCAGCTTCTTGTAGGCCTTGCAACCTTGCTCACCAACAAAAGAAATGAAGCCACGGGAAAAGAGGCTAAGATGAGAAAACATGCAATTGAAAAGGTTGGTCCATCCATCACTAATGAATAAAAGATCAAGGTATCTCAAAAGAAAGCAAAGGAATTCAGAATAAAAAGGAGAATAAATATTCTATTGGGAAAAGACCAAGAATAAATAGAGAGACTAGAGAAGGAAACTTTAGAGAAAACTACAAAATTATTGAGGAAATGAAGAATGCTAAGGTGATAGCTAAGGAACAAGTTCCTCTAGATATACTAGATGTGCCTCTTTAGGATATAGATATGTCATCCTTTGATGACAAAGATGATAAAAGTGACATGACTAAAAAAGATACATAGAAGCTCAAAATGTTGAGGAGCTAGGTAATATGGGTACACCTCCTCTAGAAGAGACAAAAACACAAAACTTAGGAGATCAAGGTGAAATGAATACACTCCCTCTAGAGAATACTGAGACATAATATACAGAGGGTCAAGATAAAGTAAGTGCACTCCCTCCAGAGAAAACAAATACAAGTACAAAACATAACAATCCTCTTCTAGAGGATACAGGGAAGGATGAACAAAGGAAAGAGGAGAAACAAGATGAAAAAGATCAGGATGAAACAGAGGAGAATCAGGATGAGGAAGTTAAGGACACTTTTGGGGATATAGGTCAGAGTTCTTCAGAGTCAGACTCCTTCAAAGACCTATTAGATTTGCAGATGTAGTTCCAATTAGCGATTACACCACAAATTCTACAAATTCCTACTCATGAAGGGCAAGTAGACTTGTCAAACATTTCACCCCTTCACAAACTTCAACTTGGTGATATATTGCATGCTTCTGCAAGGAAGGAGTTCCTGCAAGAAAACCTAATGAAGACTAGCCTGGTTGAAGATGCAATGAAATTTATTCAAGAAGGTTTACCAGAGGTAAGAATTGATTCCTCTCTGTCTTCAGAGCAAAAGCTAAAGCTACTAATGGATTCTTTCAAGGATCATTCTTCTCATGTTGAAAAGAAAGTAGAAAAAGAGGCATTAAGAAAGATGAATGATAAAAGGTTGGTTGGGATATCTGATAAGTGTGCCAGAGCACACAATAAGCTACAAGAAAATTTGAAAATGTTCAAAGGATGCATCAATGAAGCCACTTCTTTATACCTATTTTTTCTAAAATGGCCTAACTCCACCAAGAACATCAAAGCTCAGATTGACTCCATTGAGTCACAGATCTCCAAATTGGCTGAAGTATATGACTTGTCAAAAGACAAGAATGGAGAAACTAGGGCACAAGTTGAAAAACTTCATGTATAGACATCATAGCTATAGGACCAAAGAGAACAGCTATAGGACCAAAGAGAACAGATAAAGAAGTAGTTTGGTCAGCTGAGAGAAGCAGGAAATCTGAGACTAGCTTCATTATTTGGATTGCCATGTGAGGCTGAAAAGATCAGTAGACTCCTCTACACTTTGATCTCAGGTTAAAGTCTCGAGGGATATTCCAAGGGGTATACCTGAATAGGTATTAAGTTAAAACTAGATGAACAACTAAAAATGAATGAACAACCAAACCTAAATCGTTGTCTTCGCCCCAAAGATTGTCACTGAACCAAGAACAACTGGTTGTCACAAAAACCCTATGTAGATGATTCAATTGTGTGAATGTACATGCATAGGAAAAATAACTTTATCCTTAAACCACTATTAAATATTTAGATTAAAAGAGTGATTTATTCGTCCCCAATATGGACTGGTGCCTACTTCCATTGGGCAACTGAGTCATAAGCAATAAAGAGGAAAGAAATGGACTGAAATGGCATCAACAAAAGACTAAAATATGTTCACATATATTTCTGAGATTACATTTTATACACTGGACATACTTATTTATCCAAATCTAAACTACAATGACCCACTTGCAACAAAGAGATGACCCATCACAAAGTTTGTATTGATTTAAATGTTGTCACACGTTATCAAATCCCTATTACAATCACACCAACAAATGTGATGAAGGCAAAATACATAGCTGCAACTATGCATTCCCCTGAATCATTACAAATATCCATGGAGACATACCACTACATACAGATGTACATTACAACTCATTCCTACATTGTATCAAACACATTCATCGATTCAATGCCCTAATTGGCTTGAGTTGAAGCCCTAAAATTATCCTGAGGCACTACAGAACAGACAATTGATTTAGCAACCAACCCCTAAAACATCTCTGAATCATGTATATATAGTAATATTTTCTCTTCTGTCCTTTGAGTGGGAACCAACTACCCCACTAAATTCCATTACTCTAGCAATTAATTCTATCTAACTCTACCATCAACCTGTACATTCGCTTTAATTCCCCATTCATGGCGTCTGGGAGTAGATGAGCATTTAAAATAAAAAATCTCACCAAAATTATCTATAAAGATTTTACAACACTTTAAAATATTTTAAAAAATAACTTTAAAATATTTTAGATTATCACATTTATATTTCATGCTTTACATTTTTACATTTCAATTTACCAAATCGACAAAATTCTTCTATCGCGAACCTTTGGAATTAACTTTCTTTTCCTTCTCTCTTAGTAGTCAGCAAAATATGCATAAGAAAAACATTCCATCAACAAACTTGGAGGTTGGAAAACCTCTAGTTTCACCAACAAGCACTTGGCCACCCTTTCTTTACTTAGAAAATTTTCATCATCTCCTGCTCGGTCACTTTATCAGTGAATTGGCGAAAATTGAAACCTACAAACTAGGTCGACGAAAATGGAAGTTCGTAAATTTGTTGATTCGCCGAAAAAGGCCTCAAATTCACCTTTTTTCAAAAGAAGACATCAAACATGCCTTGAAACTTCCCTTCTCTGCCTCTTTGTTGGTAAATCAACAAATCGACAAAAAGACGAACTCACGAACCAAGTTCATAAGTTCGTGATTTTGTCGTTTCGCTAATAAAGGCTATAAATGGACAAATTTTTCTAAGGGAAGAAAATACAATGAATAGAGGAGAACTTTACTTAGAAAATTTTGAAATAAACCCATATAAAATACTTCTCAGATCAGATTTAAATGGTGGAACTTTAAACTACAAAGGCAAAAGTGAGATTCTTAATGGATTTTGGGGCAAAATAATGCATTTTGGGAGCTAATTTTTTAGGTGTCAACACTGGATCTACTTGGGGATGTTTGACAAGCAATGTCACAATGAGAATCAACACTCCAAGAAGAACAAAAAACAAAAAACACACAGGGGAAAAAATAAAACATATTTACAACAAAGGCTTATATACAAGACAAAATATAGTTATAAGCATGAGGGCACAAAATGAAGGTTGAATGTATTCAAAATTTTAACATGCTACAGGCTAAACTTGTACCAAGTGACTGAACCTACTTGCCTTTGTCAAAGACAAGATGAATGAAGGAGTTGACCTCACTCAAACCAAATCTACACTTTTCACCCATTTGTAACAAATGAAGACTACCCTCAGCATGCATCAAACTGCAATATATGCTTGTGGAGCCAAGGTCAACTCCATCAATGAAATTACTACTACAAGGCAACCATAAGAGATAGGTACTTGACCTATTCAAATCCATACCACACTTGTTCCAACAACAAGGGGTGACAAATATGGAACTAGGTCAGCAGTGAAAGAAATAAATGAAGACAAACCTTCATTATCAAAAGCCAAGCTATCATGCCTGTCAACCTCTTCATGCAAATTGAAGGAAAGAAAGAACACCTCTAATTCACATGGAAAAGAAATTTATACCTTTATGCACTACTGATCCACAAGAGAATACACGTCATCTTGTAGAGCAAACCGGAAAGACTCTAGCTTAGGTACACCTTCTAGTTGGGCTGCAACATGTTGAAACTTGGGTATAAACATGCCTCGTTGTTCATTCACATCAATATTACACACAAATGACTCAACCTCTATTGCAACACCAACACATTCAAGAGATGGTAAATATCCATATCAAGTGAAAAGACTCATATATTCATTTACAACTCCACCAAGCTCTTAAACAAAACTTTCAGAAGTGTTGCTGCAATTTTCAATTTCTGAATAATAAGCATGAATCGGGTTGCACTCCAAACTATCAACACATAAATTAGGATCATGAGACACCTCAAATGAAGAACCATGTTCTTCCAATTGTCTCTCTATTTCAAGTCCATGTTGGCAAATTGTTGTGTCATATTCACTACTGCAAACAGACTGATGGCACACTTCTTCTTCCTTCATTCCTACATTGTTTCTTTGTGGCTCTGGTGAAGCACACTCTGAATGAGGAAGACAACATACCTTGCACCAAAGAAAAATTTTTGCATATGAGTCCATGTGATCACCATCTTCATAATCCAGGACAATCTCTTCACACTGAAAACCTATGGTTGCATCAGTAACTATCTATGATCAGGTATCATCAAGTAAAACCACCTCTACATCATCCTTATGAAAGAAAACATCAAATGCTTCATCATCACAAATAGGAACAAAAGAGGGAATCAAATCAGACAAGAAATAAGTTTCTTGTTCATCCCATGTTTTACTTGTGTATAGATTTCATACTCAGCTTCAAAAGTTAATCCATCTAACTGTTCATCCTTGTACACAACATTGTTAATTGAGCCACATACCTCATCATTAGGTTGGAAGTCATCATTTGTTTCATCATTTTCTTTTTTACTTAATGAGCTATCCAAACGAAGCTAGGTGCATATACTTCTTTCATCATCTACATCACTATCATATGATGCACCACCTTCCACTTCTACCCTTTTGACTACACAATCATCATCATTTGATGTTACATTCATCTGATTGTTTGTATCCACATTGCTGTTGTTTAGATTAGAATGTTCATTATCAGCAATGCATGTATTTGTGGATGGCAAACCTTTTATATAGTCATTTCTTATTTTCTCCATGGAGTCTAGGGACAAATATGCCTACTGCACATACTTGTTATTTTGAAATCTTCCCACACATAACTCAATCTAGTTTCATATGCTTCAAAAAACATATCAATGGAAGCAAGAATGTTAGGTCTGAAACCTTCATAAATATGGGAAAAAGCAATAAAAAACTTGTGACCGAAATCCCTGCTTGACTCTCCCTCTTGTCTTTTAATTTTTTCCACCTCTATGACAAGATCAATAGGGTCAAGACCTTCGACAAATTTATTTTCAAATGCTACCACAAGTTCATTCCATGAGGCAAAGGATTGCCCTGGAATACTTTGGATCTATTCTCTTGACTTTCCATGTAATGACCTAACAAAGAATCTCATCTACATGTCTTCATCCTCAAACTGATGTTCATCCATGAATTTTGAAAATATATTAACATGTGTGTCCCCTTCCCAAATATCATACCCATCAAACTTGGGCAACTATTTGTAGACCTTGGTTGGCATAATCATTGTTTTGTGATCAACCATGAGAGGTCTAATTGATCATATACTAGATCTAAGGGAGGAGCATGAGACTGAGCAAATTGATTTTTATGGGCAACAGGGAATGTATTGGACTACATCCTAGACTTTAGAAGCCTAATTTGATTTTCTATTTCTTCTTGTTGTTACAATAATGACTCTAACATTTGTTTGGTTTTATCTATTTCACATTGCTGCATCGCTAAGTCATTTTGATTTTGCATGGGTGCATATAAGTTTGGGTTTGTATAACATGCAAATCCATGACTAGAATATGCATTGTTAGGATGGTCATGGGAATCCACTCCAATATAGTTTCTAGGGTCTGATATATATGAAGACTCACATAATGGAACATCCCTAGGGTATCCATGTTCATACCAATTGGCCATGACTAAAACATCCTGTAATGCTGGCTAGAAAGTATAGGTATATAAATTTGTTCTTTCAAAATGAAAGGAACAACAAACTTCAAAGTTTAGGAACAAAACCATTTACCTTTATTTCACCAGTTGCTGCATACTGAGATGGAACATTAAAATCACCAACAACAACAAAGGTACAACAATAACAATTTTTTGTTCTTATAGTAGAATCACCACATCTTCCAAAGAGGAATTCCTTGAAGTGTGACTGATCTTGAAGGCTACAAATTGATTCTAGGTTTAGCTCACCAGCAGAGTCTTCAATTTTGTTCAACCTAGCAATAACCTCCCTAGAAATGGCACCAATCTGTTGGCGTAACATGAAGGGCTGGCAAACTTACCAAAAAACTACACAACTACAAAATGTAGACTTACTGTTACCAAGGCCTTCAAATATCTCAACCTCTCAATTCATCCTCGGCAATGATAGGCCAAAAATGTTGTTGTAAGTTGACGAGCTGCTAACTTACACAAACACATGCACAAATGCAAATTGACTATTATAGGGGTCTTCAAATTTCTTCGACCTTTCAAGTCTTCCCTGGCAATGATGCCAAACATGTTGGCTCTCAAAATATCTACAACCTAAAAACCTAAAACATTTTACAATCACCAAGGCTAGGGGCGTCGTCAGGGTGATTAAACGAGGTTTATCAACATGTTATGGGCAATTTTGGACAACCTATAGGAGTGGGTAGACTCCTCTACACTTCAAGCTCAACTTAAACTCTCGAGGGATATTCCAAGGGGTATACCTAAATAGGTATTAAGTTCAAACTAAGTGAACAACTAAAAATGAATGAACAACCAAACCTGAATCATTGTCTTGGCCCCAAAGATTGTCATTGAACCAAGAACAACTAGCTATCGCAAAACCCCTATATAGCTGATTCAACTGTTCGAATGTACATGCACAAGGAAAATGGTTTTTCCCTTAAACCACCGGTAAATATTTGTTTCATTAAAAGAGTGATTTATTACTTCCCAATATAGAATAGTGCCTACTTCCATTAGGCAACTGAGTCATAAGAAATAAAGAGGAAATAAATGGACTAAAACATAATCAATAAAAAACTAAAATATATTCACATATATTTCTCAGGTTACATTTTATACATTGGACATACTTATTTATCCAAATCCAAACTACAATGACCCACTTACAACAAAGAGATGACACAACACAAAGCTTGCATTGATTTAAATGTTGTCACACATTATCAAAACCCTATTACAATTGCACTAACAAATGTGGTGAAGGCAAAATACACAACTACGACTACGCATTCCCTTGAATAATTACAAATAGACATGGAGACATACCACTACATAAAGATGTGCATTACAACTCATTCCTACATTGTATCAAACACATTCCTCAATTCAATGCCATGAGTGGCTTGATTTGAAGCCCTATAATTTGTTGAATATAAGGAATATTGAGAGGGGGGGGGGTGAATCAGTATTCCACAAAACCACTTCTTAACAAGTTTATTAATCCAATTTCCAAAATCAATAAC
Organism: Cunninghamia lanceolata; assembly: GCA_027924645.1. Lineage (NCBI taxonomy): Eukaryota > Viridiplantae > Streptophyta > Pinopsida > Cupressales > Cupressaceae > Cunninghamia > Cunninghamia lanceolata. The sequence continues at coordinate 9,091,192 of BSBN01000093.1, read as the reverse complement.
ATGAAAGTAAAATAAGCATAAGAATAGCAACCACAAAGACATAACACATGGACACCAATATTTTTATGTGGAAAAGCCAAAAAGGGAAAAAACACGGTGAGTGTTAGCTCACAATATATTATGATAGCTCAATATCGAATTACAAGAAGGCTCACTGCCTTAGGGCTCACTGCCCTATGAAGAAGTGTTCACTGCACAAAGACTCACTGCCAAAAGAAAGAAAGAAGGAGATGGCTCACTACCAAAATAAACTACTTAGATTGCATCTACACATGCATGAATGCAACTTCAATGTAAGCTCAAAATACTATCTCAAAACTTTTCATCTTGACTGCTCTGCTTTTACATTAGACATGATCTGTCTTCTTCTACTTTTTGTCACCTACTCGGATGTTCACATTTGACACACATTCATATCCACATCACACACTCCAAATACTGATACCAATCCCATATATATATCTGCAACAAACAAAATCTCCATATTAGGTCAGCCTAATAAAGTGTACCTTGTAGTCATGCATTATGTGCTCTATCGGCCAAATTTATTTCCCAAAATCTATGGCATACCCAAACAATATTTGAAACACTATCACACATGTCAGCCTCAACTATTTTACCACTTAGGATTAAGTTTCAAACACCAAAACTTTACCGCACACACATCATACTATTATGTCGGCCTTATTCATAGATTGTTTACTAGTTCAATTCAACTGTTAGACAACATCTTCCATTGCAGACCACAAGACCTGCTCAAATCCATATCAGAGGCTCTTCACTCATCATATATCATACCTCTAGAACCACAAGACAAATTATGTAACTGTAGAGGAATGCAGACCATTTTTCTCTAGCACTATGCACTATTCCTGTCTTAGTTCTATTCACTCAGACTTAGACATTTCATAGTATGACTTCCGGAGGAAGTTGGGTCTTGATAATTGGAACATAACATCATCAAATAGCTATAAACAACATATAATGATCTTCTACTGTGGAGGCATACTGACCCAATCTCTATCACTTACTCTATATACTATCCATAGTCATTTTGGCCTTTGGGACCAGAATACTTTTGTGCCTTGTGGCCAAACCTAGTTGGTCTTCTAGAGTAATGTCTCTTTCTCATGCCAGTGGAAACACTTTGCCTTATTGCCATCAATAACAACATGCAATCCTTCATCAGAGTAGTGTCTCTTTCTAACAATCTCCCCCTTTGGTATTGATGGCAACACTTAGTGAAAAATGCTTGTGTCTGCTCCCCCTTACTTTGTATTTCTTCTCTCCTTTAGATGTTTTCCCATTTTTCATTGGTCTTCTTCTCCCCCTTTGACATCAATGGCAAAGGCGTATGAACAAAAAGTCAAAATTGTGTCAAAACTACAAATCTGTCATACTCTGTCGCATAAGTGCATACAATCTTTAACTTTATTAGTTGTAGGTGAGAGGATATCCTTATACACAATCTTTAATTGTGCAATCTCTTCATCCCATCATTTCTTATCTCTTTCCAAAATTTAGATGTGACCATTTATTATAAAGATTGATTCTTCTGCCTTTTGCACATCATAATTTGTGTCAATATGTGAAGCTGCCTGTGCTTCTACTGCAATACTGATAATTAAATCTAACTTAGGACTAATTAGTCCTCTCAACTGACACATTTTATTTTTCATCTGATCCCTCTTATTTAAAATATCACTTAACTCATTATGAATATTAATTACTTGTATTTCTTTGCTACTCACCAACTCACCTACTGGATCAAATGATTTAGAAATATTTATCAGCTGTAGTTTTAGATCCTTTATCTTTTCTTCTAGCTCTTTTGTGGCTTCTGACCAAGATAAGCAAAATTTGTACATGTCACTTGCTTCTTCGATAGCGTTTTGTATGCCTTTCATCTTATTGTCTAGTAGAGCTTTGCCATTTACTATCATAGTCTTCAACTCATTTAATCTTTTCTCATCAAATTCTTGTCTTACTTTTGTCTCAACAGATTTCTCAAAAGATTCAAAATGCTCACTTACAGAATTTGAGTCCTTTGAGTTGACTTATTGAAGACAAAGAGGTGTCGCTTTGATATGATGGCATTAGCTTCTCTAAAATACTGGATGCCTCACCAATCAGTTCACTTTCCTATATGTGAGACTTCAAAATTTCTTCCTATGCCTTTGCCTGTACAATTGATACCAGTTTAAATTTCTATACTAGGGACATTGAGTCCAGGTTTATTGGTCCTTGCAAAAATTTAGGTTCATCTAGGACCTATTTCTCTTTCTCTAAAAAATCTTTAATCAACTCCGTAGTGTCTCTTGCTATACCAGAGACTTCTTCTTCCTGGTTTAGCTCTAGAGCATCTAGATCCATAGCTTCATTTGCACCACCCTTTTGTTCCGGTGGAGGGATTCCCTTGTCTTGTTTCTCTTCTTGATCATCAGCCTTGTCTATCTTCTCAGTCTCAATAACTATGGCAGGGGCTTCCTTCTCTTTAGCCACTTTATCATCTAACCCTTGGTCCAAATTCACTTCCAGAATAGATGTATCATCTCCAACATTTGTTTCATCATTGTCATAAATTGTTGGGAGATGATGATCCCTCAATGCTTTCAAGATGATTTACTTTGTATCCTTGGCTACTTTCTCAATGTCATATGACATGAGAGTATTCATCCTTTTCTTTGTTCTAAATTCTTTTTGCAGCACTTTGGAGATTTTTGCTTTAACTTTCGGTGAGATCTCTGAACATAACTTTATTAGTGTATATTCTCTGAGCTCCACATCCTTGGCCATAGTAGCTTCCTTTCTTGCAGTCATTATACTGTCCAAGTTGTCTTAGAGATCAATAATAATCTCAATAAGTGCTTTGTTATAGATGTCCAAGTATTTGACAACACTAGTCTCAATAATTCTTTTATCCAGATCATTATACTTATCATACAGTTGGGCTATGGGCTTTAAATTTCCATCAACAGTTATAGATTTTAGGACATCCTCAAGATTTATAGTGGGTTCACCTATCTCAGACTCATCTTGCCCTGGCCTTTTCTCAACTTTTCTCTTATGAGAGGGTTTCTTCTTGCTGCTCCCAGAGGCTTTGGTGACTTCAATTTTCATTTGCTTCACTTCTTCATCTGACTCAGTCTCTTCCTCATCAACTCCTATACTAACATACATTATCCGACCTTTGGTTTTCTATCTTTTATGGCTCGTTGCACAAGTTTCCATACTTGCAGAGGGTGTAGGACCAGAGGACATAGATGTAGTTCTTGTAGAAGTAGAACCTCTAGTTCTTCTTTTATTACTATTGGGTTTTCTAGTTGCCTCTTAGGTTCTTCTAGAGCCTTAACTGGTTCACTTTTCTTCCTTTCTTTTACTTCTCTCCCTGCTTGTCCCTTTTCTCTTATTTCTTTGATTTGTGTTTTGGTGAAACCCCTTTTTAGAGCATAATCTTCTACCATCTTCTGGGCCTTTCTTGAAATTTTAGGTTTTCTCACCTCAACATGTATTTTTGTAGATGATTCCTCATAAGTTCCAAATTTTTCTTCATTGGGATCTCTAAGTTTGCTTAGCATATGTTGGGCATAATTTTCCAGTATTCCTCCATCTACTTCATAGCCCATTGGCATAACCCATACTATTCTAGGCTCAACAACCTCCATCAAGCATTGGTCTTTTGTCACAATAAAGCAGATAGTGTCTTTATACTTTTCAACAACTGATCTAGGGATCCTTTCTCTACTTTGCATTAACTTCTGAAAGTTCTTGAAATAGCCCCATAGGGCTATGTTTTGAGCATCATGGCTACCTATGCTATTAAGATGATTTCTAATTTGAACTACAATGGGTTTATCACTTGTCCAGAATAGATTCTTCATACCTAGAAACTTTTGCATGAAGTAGAAGAACAAACAAATAATCAATGTACCATACTTTGAATGAATATTTTTTCTCTTTGGTCTTCCTTAAAATTTCCATCAGTTGTTGACGGAGTAGTTCACAAAGATCATACTCTACATCTTCTTTAGCCATCTCAAATATTGTGTAGATTGCAGTACCAGAGACTAAATTTGAAAAATAAACTTTGTACCCAATAACCATAGATGCAAATCTTACTGCATGGTCTTTAATGTCATTGATTGTTAGTGCCCTTTTGTCAAACTTAGCTCTAGTGGATTTCATTATAGTATCATTCTTTACTGCCTTCAATACAGGAACTGTACCAGTGGAATTTAATCCAGTCATGTCCCTAATTGCATCCTTAATGATCTTGAAGGGCTGCCCAACCACATGAATTCATTGTGGATTCTGCTTAAGACATACCAAACCCACTCATCTTTCGCAAATGTAGGAAAGTATTTATTTTGAATGAATTTATTCTCCTCTAGAGCTTTGTATTCTTCTTTTACCTCAAATTGATCACCACTTAGATGATTTTGATACAGGTCTGAAAATCTATTGTCACCATGCTCTTCTAAGGCAACATGAATGTAAGCCCTAACATCTTCAGCATGCATCATACCAAACGAAATCTCTGAAAATGCAACATTTGGATCGACCTTTGTTGATTTGTATGGATACTTTTTGAATTTTGGCCTTGCTCTTTCAATTATGTCAATCACATGTAGTGTTGCCATTTTTAAATAAATTCACAGTAGGGTTTCGAATATAAAAAATACCTATTTTCACCGAATTAGGGTTTTCTTTGGTCTTGTCTTAATTTTCTTTGGAAATCACTGAGTCTCTTGGAATTTCACTTCAATTTACCTTAGACACTTGACAGTTTGAATGTAGAATGAATTTTCCATTGAATGAGCCCCTTTTAATTTTTGACTTCATCACCATAAATGCTCCTATTAGAAATATGTCAAACATATTTCTGCAGAATGTAGTCTATTAGGATTGCTTCGCAATGTTTCACACTTGAATCTTCTCTTCTTGAATTTCTTTCAAAAGATATGTCATATGCATCTTTTCAATATATCCTTGTGTTGGATTCTAGCACAGACAATCTGGCTAGGGAATTAAGATTTTCATTGCAGCTCCCCCTGAGCTAGAGCACACAAATTTAGTTCTTGGAGGAAGTATCTGCACTAGATGCTGGTGCAGATCCATCCTTGACTTCAATCACATCTTTCTTGATCCAAATCTTTCCCATTTCTTTCTTAGTTTCAACCGGATCAACTTTTTCTTTTCCCTTATCATTCCTCTCCTCTGTTTTCCTTTCTTCAGCATAGTAGTTTCTTTTCACATTCTTTCTTCTGCAAAATCTTGCAATATGTCCAAACTTGTTGTAATTGTAGCACATAATACTTCCCTATCCTTGATTCATTATGAATGAATTCATCATTGATCTACATTGATTAGCCATGTGTCCAAATCTATTGCAAGAAAAACACTTTCCATTGAATGATTGAGTACTTATTCCTTGCATTGTAAAACCTATTTCTTGCCAGACTTCTACATTCATTTGATCTATGACCAATTTTCTTGCAGTTGAAACATTGACTAGAGAAAGATGGAACATTCTAATTTATTCTACTCCTGCATTGAGTAGCTTTAGGACCAAACTTATTGCAATTAAAACAATGGCCATTGAAAGATGGGTACCTTTGAGCATTTGGCTGTTTGACCTGAGGTCTTCTAGGTCTTCTTCTTTGATTCCTAAATTGGTTCCGTTTATTTTTCTTCATCTAAAAGTTTTCTTGACCTGATTTTGAACTTTCTCCTTTCTCAAATCCTAAGCCTTGCTTGTCATCTAAACTATTTTGACTAGCAATCATCTCATCAAGTTTTGCATAACTTATCTTGAAATTTTCTTTATAGCTCTTGGCTTTTACCAAGTCTATTTTTAGGCTCACAACTTCTTTTTCTAGTTTGACACATTCTTCTATCTTGCTCTTTACCATTAGATTTAGATCTTCTTCTGCTTTAGCTCTTTCAATAACTTCCACTTTCAAATCATCCAGGGTCTCATTTGCTGATATCAATTATTCACTAACATCTCTATATTTTTCTTTAAATTTCTTGACTTGTTCTTTTAGCTTTAGAATGCATTCATCACCTTCTTGAATGTTATCTTTCAGCTCCTTGATTTCTGCTTTAGATTTTTCAAGATCAATAAGAGCTGCTTATAGTTCAACATTGTTTGAGAGACTTCCAAATCTCTTGGCTGCCATGAGTAAACTTTCCTAGATCTTCCTCAAGCTATTAGGCTTCTTCCAAGGAACCTTTCTCTGATACCAATTGTTGAATATAATGAATACTAAGAGGGAGGGTGAATCAATATTCCACAAAACCACTTCTTAACAAGTTTATTAATCCAATTTCCAAAATCAATAACATGAAAGTACAATAAGCATAAGAACAACAACCATAAAGACATAACACATGGACACTAGGATTTTTACGTGGAAAACCCAAAAAGGGAAAAAACATGGTGAGTGTTAGCTCACAATATATTATGATAGCTCAATACCAAATTACAAGAAGGCTCACTGCCTTAGGGTTCACTTCCCTATGAAGAAGTGCTCACTGCACAAAGGCTCACTACCAAAAGAAAGAAAGAAAAAAGGAGATGGCTCACTTCCAAAATGAATTGCTTAGATTGCATCTACACATGCATGAATGCAACTTCAATGTAAGCTCAAAATATTATCTCAAAACTTTTCATCTTGACTGCTCTGTTTCACTGCTCTGCTTTTACATTAGACAAGATCTCTCTTCTTCTGCCTTTTGTCGCCTACTCTTCTATTCACATTCATATCCACATCATACACTCCAAATACCAAAATCAATCCCATCTATATATCTGCAGAAAACAAAATCTTCATATTAGGTCAGCGTAATAAAGTGTACTGTGTAGTCATGCATTATGTACTCTGTCGGCCAAATTTATTTTCCAAAATCTATGGTGGACCCAAACAATATTTGAAAAACAATCACACATGTTGTCCTCAACTATTTTACCACTTAGGATTAAGTTTCAAACACCAAAACTTTACCGCACACACATCATACTATTATGTCAGCCTTATTCACAGACTGTTTACTAGTTCAATTCAACTGTCAGACAACATCTTCCATTGCAGACCACAAGACCTGCTCAAATCCATATCAGAGGATCTTTACTCATCATAGATCAAACCTCCAGAACCGCAAGACAAATTATGCAACTATGGAGGAATGTAGACCCTTTTTCTCACACTGTGCATTGTTCCTGTCTTAGTTTTGTTCACCTAGACTTAGACATTTCATAGTATGACTTCTGGAGGAAGTCAAGTCTTGATCATTGGAACATAACATCATCAAATAGCTATGAACAACATACCTAAAACACATATAATGATCTTCTACTATGGAGGCATATTGACCCAATCTTTGTCACTTAATATGTATACTGTCCATAGTCATTTTGGCCTTCGGGACCAAAATACTTTTGTGCCTTGTGGCCAAACTCAGTTGGTCTTTCAGAGTAATGTCTCTTTGTCATGCCAGTGGAAACACTTTGCCTTGTTTCCATCAATGACAACATGCAATCCTTCATCAGAGCAGTGTCTCTTGCCAACAATAATTATCCTGAGGCACTGTAGACCAGATAATTGGTTCAGTAACCAACCACTAAAACATCTCTAAATCATGTATATATAGCAATATTTTCTCTTCTGCACTCTGGGTGAGAACCAACTACCCCGCCAACTACCATTACTCCAGTAATCAATTCTATATAGCTTTGTCATCAACTGTACATCCTCTTCAATTTTGCATTCATGGCAGTCGGGAGTAGATGGGTGTTTAAAATATAAAGCCCACCAAAATTGTTTATAAAACTTTTACAACACTTTAAAATATAATAAAAAATAACTTTAAAATATTTTAGACTATCACATTTATATTTCATGCTTTACATTTTTACATTTCAATTTGCCAAATTGGCAAAATTCTTCTATCGCAAATTTTTGGAAATAACTTTATTTTCCTTCTCTCTTAGCAGTCGGTGAAATCTCCATCAAAAAAACCTTCCATCATCAAACTTGGAGGTTCACGAACCTCCAGTTTCACTGACAAGCACTTGGCCACCCTTTCGTTACTTAGAAATATTTCATCATCACTTGCCCGGTTGCTTTGTTGGTGAAGCAAAAACTGAAACCTAAGAACTTGGTCGACAAAACCAAAAGTTCATAAATTTGTTGATTCACTGACAAAGGCCTCAACTTCACCTTTTTGAGGAAGAAGACATCAAACATGCCTTAAAACTTCCCTTCTCTACCTATTTGTCAGTAAATCGACAAAAAGACAAACTCGTGAACCAAGTTTGTAAGTTCATGATTTTGCTAATTCACTAATAAAGGATTTAAATGGACAATTTTTTCTAAGGGAAGAAAATACAATGAATAGAGGGGAACTTTACTTAGAAAATTTTGAAATAAACCCGTATAAAATACTTCTCAAATTGGATATAAATGGTGGGTTTAAACTGCAAAGGGAAAAGTGGGATTCTTAATGGAATTTGGGGTAAAATAATGCATTTTGGGAGCTAATTTTTTAGGTGTCAATAGAGTATATCATTAAATGAAAGTATTTTCCTATCAAAGTTGCCACATAGGAAGTTGATAATTTTATGTATAAGAATCAACAATTAATGAATGTTGAGGATAACACTTGTGTGAAGAGGAGGGCATGCTAGAAACCCTTAATCCTACAATGTGCATAGGGTTATGAGTAGTAAACTTGTGGCAACATTAACTCTTAACTAAGTTATATAATCATTAATATTATCTTATATAGGTAGTTAAGTCAACCTAGGTGGCATCGAAGACATATGTATGGTATATCTAGGAGGTGAAGGTTATTTATTATCATCATACTGAGTATTGTGTTCTTATTGAAGACTAATGGAGGTATCCTCCTTGAAGTGGCATATTAGTATCAATTATTTGAAGCATATTTCCTATTATATTCTTCTATTGTGCAAGTTGTTTCATTAAAATATTGATCTATTGCACTTGCATATTAGTATACACAAACATACACATTGGGGGGCTTATTCTTGTGAACATGATATAATACCTAACTGGTTTCCCTATTAGGTCCTATTCACTCTAGTTTACTTAGGGAAAACTTAGGATAGCTATCTCTTTGTGTATCATGTAATATGATTAAGACAATTATCATAATCCTATGTAGTCAGTATTATTTGACTACAGAAGAAGGATGAGGAGGAGGAGGAGGAGGTTCTACAAGAAATTATAAATGTGTACTCAGTAGTTGCTAGAGATGTGTCACAAGGATTGCCTCACAAAGTTGTTGGGGATGTAACACAAGGTTTTCAGGTCCCAAAGTAGAAAATTATCATGCCATTCAAATATTAATAAGGCACTACCAACCATCCATCACCTCTTCATTGAGGGTGCACCCAAAGGTTAGAGCAATAGAAGTACACAATCAACACCAACAAGAGGTACCCTTTAGTTTCAAGGAGGACAAGGGAAAGGCACATAACAAAATGAAGAGGCAAGTGGATCAACATAGAATTTTGACATAGTCAGTGCTACCTTAGCTAAATGTAGAGGGAAGACCCATCTTAGATCTTGTGTTAATTTTGTACACATGTAGGAAGAAGTGTCTAAGGACTAGAACAATCATAGAGTACATCTATTGAACACCCAAAATACTAAGAGGTGGGGGGGGGGTGAATCAATATTCTATTAAACCTTTTACTTATTAAACCATTACTCCATTTACCACAAAATAAAGTAAATAAAACATAGAAGAAGCAACCACAAAACATCACACATAAACACCAGGATTTTTACGTGGAAAACCCAAAATTAGGAAAAATCACGGTGAGTGTTAGATCATAATAATTATGTAATATCAATATTGAATTACAAGAAGGCTCATTACCTTAGGGCTCACTACCCAATGAAGTGCTCATTGCAAGAAGGCTCATTGCCAAAATAGGCTCACTACCTAGAAAAAGAAAGAAGGAAAGAAGAATGGCTAACTGCCAAGTTGAACTACTCTAATTCCATCTACACATTCATGATTATAGCTCCAATAAAGCACGAAAATACTGTCTCAAAACTCTTTATCTCTGACTGCTCTGTTTCACTGCTCTACTTTTACATCAAGTAACATCTCTCTTCTTCTGTACATGTCACCCTTACTATACTTCACATGTCACATTCACATTTGTATTCACATCATACCTCTCACAAACACCGAATTTGATCTCATATATATATATCCACAACACTTAGATTCTTCACATTAGGTCAGCCTACTTAGATGAAGCGTATAGTTAATAAGCTTGCAACTTGTTGGCCAAATCCACTCATCAAAATGCATAGTGGACCAAATAAAATTTGAAACACTTTCTCATATGTCGGCTTCAACTATAGAACCACTTAGGATAAAGTTATAATCAATAGATCTTACCACACACAAATCAAACTATCATGTCGGCCTCAAACACAAACTATTACTGACTTAGTCAAACTATTAGATCACAACATTCACTGTGGACCACAAGACTTGCTCAAAATCATATCAAAGTCTCCTTAGACATCACAAATCATACCTCCAGGACTGCATAACATAATATCAATATGCAACAAAATGTGAACTGTTGAAACACAGACTCTGTCATGGTTAGTCACTGTCAAACCATGTAGCGATACTCAGTAGCTTATAACTCTCTTTCTGGTGGACCTTGGACTTTGCAATTCTAGATTTATACACTTCATACAAGTGTTTACAAAACCTCAAAACCACATAATGAAATATCTAACACTAGAGGAAAGCGTACCAAAACAAAGGAGTGTTCTGTTCTAATTACCTCTGTTCTCTGCAAATGTTGGACTTAGGCTACTTGAAGATATGCTTCCAGTACATATCAAAATCTAAAATCTTAGATATAATATCTTGTAAGGACTACAAACAATATACCAAAACCGCATGATTTGGTCTTCAACTGCATACCAATACCAATCCAAACATTGTCTCTCTATTATTGTCTTTGTACAATGCCAACACTTAGGAAAAATAACTAAGTCTTCTTCATCGGACCAAAATCTCTATTCCAACCTTGTTTCTTTTCTTGTTTCCATCAATGACAACACCATCAAACATCAAGCTTCACCAAATTGCCAACAATCTCCCCCTTTGGCATTGATGGCAACACTTGATGTGAAAAATTGTTATACTGCTCCCCCTTTCTCTTTACACTTTGCTCCCCCTAACTTCATGCTTCTCTCCTTGTTTTGCAATTATTTTTATTTTGTATTTTTCACATGTTTCATTCTTCCCCTTTGATATCAATGGCAAAGGTGTATGGTACATAAATAAGTACAAGTGACAAAAACTTCAAGACTGTTTGTATTATCCACATATATACAGATGCAATCAAATTGCTTATTGTTCTTCAGGGAGAATATCTTTATAGATCTTCTTTAGTTGCATCACATCTTCATCCCAACTAACCTTAGCATCACTCAAAACTAGTATATGCCCATTAACCTGGGACACCAACTCTTCTACCTTCTTCATGGTAGTAGGGGCCTCAATGATTTGCTAATTTTCTCTTCTACTACTACTAGTCTACCTATGGATGCAATTTTGAGGCTTACTATCTCCTAGAGTTGGCTCATTATGTGCTTTATAACCTCCCTTTGGGTCTACAACTTATGTATATTAGAATGAATGGTCTCAAGTTATGCCCTCTGATTGCTAATAGTATCTTTTACCGAGTCATAAGTTCTGGAGATCTTCATTATTTGAGCTTCCCATCCATTTATTTTATCTTTTAGATCCTTTGTTTTCTTAGGCCATGTAAGACAAAATTGATATATTTCACCGGCCTCTATGATAGCAATCTGAGCATATTCTATACTCTTTTCTAACAAAATTTTATCTTGAGAAAATTTTTCATTAAGCTCCACTAACTTCTTATCATCAATCTCTGCCCTTACCTTCTTTTCTGCAGCTTGTTCAAGGGACTCAAAATGAGAGTCGACTGATTCCATAAGCCTTTTCAACTGAGCAATAGTACCCAAAGATGTATCTCTCTTTGTTCCGGGCATTACCTTTTCAACAATTGCTAATGCATCTTCAATCAGCTCACTTCCTCTACATGAGATTTCAAAATCTCTTCTTGTGCCATAGCTTGAAAAATTGTTCCTAACCTTAGTTTTTGTAGAGGAGACATAGTAGCCATATTTATCGATCCTTGTAATAACTCAGGTGCATTCAAAATCTAAGTTTCCTTTTGTTTCTCCTAAAATTCTCTTAAAGAGTCAATTGAGCCTCTTTCAGCAGTATCTCTTTTGTCTTCATCATGAGGTACTTCACGAGACATCTCAGTATCATGCCTTTTCAGAGGGTCTTCTTGACTGAGTTCTTGTTCATTCCCTCCTATTTTCGGACCAGTGTTGTCAACTATTTGTTCACTTGCTTCTTCTCTTTGTTCACCTTGGTCCTTAGGGACATTTTCTTTAGGTGCCACTTTTGCTTTTTCAGAGTTCTTTTCTTTCACATGTTATTTTATTTCTTCAATTTGTCGAGAGCTTATTAGAGGAGGTGTTCCACTTTGATCCATACTTTGTTCTATATTTACTTACTCTTCATTCCTTGTACTCACCGGAGGAGTAACTATACTTTGTTCCATGTTTTGTTCCATATTTATCTTTGGAACTACATCATCAACACCAACATTCTATTCCTCTTCATTAGTGTCAGCAACAGTTGGGATTCGCAGCTCATGTAACACATTTCATGTCATCTCCTTAGTCTCCTTCACCAATGTCTCAATGTCACCAGACATGAGACTATTAACTCTTTTCTTTGTTCTAAACTTTTCACCAAGTATCTTAGTGACTTTGACTCTTTCTTCACTGGTTATGTTTGGCCAAAGTTTCAATAGTACATATTCTCTTATCTCAACATCTTTCGCCAAAGCCCCTTCTTTCCTTGTTGTCATGATGCTGCCAAGACTATCCGATAGGTCATCTATGACTTCAATTAGGTATTTATTAAATATATCCAAATATATTACAATTGTTGCTTCAATTATCACCTTATCTGCATCTGATCTTTCATCATACATATTAGCAATGGGTTTTAGGTTTTGGTGCTGAGAAAATGCATTGATTGTGGCTTCCAAGGATATTGTTGCTTCATCTTCTCTAACCTCAGTATTTTCACCTTTCTTCTTCTTCTTCTTGTCCTTAACCTTTTTTGAAGGCTTCTCCTTTTTTCCAGAGGTGGCTTCATCTGTTTTCACCCTTTTTGCTTTGATTTCCTCATTTGTTTCTATTTCCTCTTCTTCCTCTCCTTCACCAAGGCTCACATACACCCTTTTTATGGCCTTTGACTTCTTTCTCTTCTTCTTCTTCTCAATGGGCTTGTTTTTAGGCACTTCTTTCCCAATATTAGTAGAGGAGGAGGCTCTTGTTCTTCTTTTAGTTCTAGAGGTGAAATTTTCTTGTTTAGTTTGCACTTTATGCTTTTATGGAGCCTTTTCTTGTTTAGTTTTCTCTTTTGGAGCCTTTGATGTTTGCCTTTTTGGAGCACTTGATGTTTTAGCTACTTGTGCTCTTGCTTCATTTATTTGTTCCTTTGTGAACCCTTGGCTCATTGCATAATCAACTACCCATTTCCTTACATTTGTTTTGATTTTAGGTTGTTTTCGTTCCTGTAGACACCTAAAATTGACTTTCTCTACAAACCAATTTCTCATATCTTTACACCACCAATTATCCCTTCTATTAATTAAATAAATTTATTTTATTTAATTAATTTATCCCTAATCATCAACCCTTAACCATTTATCCATCCTTTGTGATCAATTAATTCATTTAATTTATCACTATACCTTACAACACTATCCCTCATTAATTAAATAAATATTCTCAATATTTATTCAGTTAATTTGTCCATCTCCCTAATCCTTATTAATTGGATAAATCATGCTTATTTGATTAATCTACCCTACTAATCAACCTAAACTTAGCCTAGTTGATTAAATAGTAATTATTTAATTAGCTACCCTAGCCTACCTATCCCCTAGAACTAAATTAATTAAATAAACCCTTATTTAATTAATTTTAACCTCTCATTAGCCCACTCACTAATTTCCTCCAACCACATTAATTAAGATAATCCTCTTGATTAGCTTGGTCAAACCTTGCTTAACCCATCTTCCCACACACTTTTGAATAAAAACTATTTTTTTATTCAAAAGGTCACATGACCCACCAACTCATTTATTACCATCTTACACATGTAAGTGTACATGTGTCCTTGACCTTCACACTTCCACATAAGTTTGAATTTTTAAATCAACACTCCCCCATAAAATAAATTTTTAATTCATTCTCTTGTCATATCCATCTAATCTCATTTAATGCTAACTCTTCCCCAAAATAAATTTTTAATTCATTTTAATTCTCATCACCCTTCCCCATGTGAATTTAAAATTCACATTTAATCCCAACCAGCCAATATTGTTGATGAGATCTTAACCCTTGATCTCATCTTCTCATCTCAACCATTGATCTCTACTTTGAATCCTAGCCATTGGATTCAAATCCCCCTCAAATGGCCTATAAATAGAGGCCTCACCCAATCCATTTACAACTTGTTCATAACATCCTTACCATGTCCAAATTTCTATCTTCTCATCTCATCTTAACCTCATAATGCAAAAATCATTCATCTCCATAGCCAACCATCTCTCATCCTCATTTCCATCTCAATCTCTATCTAAATCCATTATCCTCCTCATATTGTGTTGAACAAGCAAGCAGCAATCCACATTCTCTATCTCAACATTGGGTAAAGATAAGGAGTTTGGGTGTAACTCCTTCCACCTTATCAAGGAGAAAGAAGATTCCAAGGTATAAATGGTTTGTTTTATGCATTTCATTTATGTTTTCTAACCTTGTAGTTTTCCTTGCCTTCATTTGGCATGCCCAGTGGGACTACATGGTCCTTAAAAACTAACTTTTGTGTGAGTTTTGTGTTTGAAAGACATGTTTTGCAAGTTTTGGCACTAAAAACTCATTGTTTGGCACCATTTCCTCCTGCAGTGGCGCTATTTCTACATTTCGTGGCACCATTTCTAACTGTTTTGGTACCTTTTTTGTATGACATTCCCACTAACCTTAGTCTCATACCTTGAATTTTTAATGCTTTTTTTTCAATGTTTTATGAACTTTTTGGTTAGTCTGCTCTCTGTTTTGACAGGAAAAACACAAAAACAAGGGGTTATAATGTCAAAATTTCTCTAGGGATGTATGTAATAGCCTTTTCATCTAACCCTAACATGTTTGGCCTTGTTTTAACACATTTCATACCTCTAATCTAGTCTTTTGAGTATTGCTTGGTAGGGGAAGGAGCTTGTAACTTGTTTTGTGTTGATATTTTTGAATCTAATGTGTTTTTGAGCAAGTTTTTGAAACACTGTCATGCTTTGGCGCTATCCCTACATATTTTGGCACCATCCCATGCTTTGGCACCATTCTCTACTTTTGCGCCATCTTCTTCTTTGGTGCCATTTGCAAAATCTGTGGTGACATTCTTTGTTTTGGCACCATTTTCCAAATCTGTGGCGCCATCCTCTATTTTGGTACTATTTTCATAACAACTTCTTAGGGTCTATGCAGGTTACTAACACATTTTGCAGGTGAAAGGAATGTTTGTCCAAGACCAAAATCAAAACTACTAATAGTTCTTGCAGGATTTTGATAGCTTAGAAATACTTATTTTGGTGCATTAAAATGAATAGTGTGTGCTTATCTTAGAGAACATTTGACTTTGGTGCACTTTTAAAATGAACCTTGCTTGCAAACAATCATAGGAACACTTCATTTTTGGGTATAAAAAGAATGTAGCTTTGTTTGAAGTGTTTTGTGCACTTGCACGCATGTGTCATTAGAACCCAAGGTGTAGAATCGAAGTATCCTCTCCCCTCACTTTTATAAGGATGTTGGGTGAAGAAAAATAGTTTTACACTCTTATAGAGGGCTTGTCTCATGAGTTGTGAGAGGGAATGACCCAAGTGGTACTTTCATTTTGGTCCACTATACAAATAATCATGATTGTGAGGAAAGTCATTAATCACCTGGTGTAGTTGTTCTATATTGACGAATGTCTCCCTCAGTATCCATGTGATGCGTGAAACCCCTCTCTGAGGGTTGGGAGGCCTCTTAATTGAGTGAACCACCACATGTATAGACATTAGTATCTCCCAAAACACTGATTAAGAACTATTTGTGCTAGTGGCCAAAATCCTTCTATTTGCTAGCGTAGGAGGTCAGACTTCTGAAGTCATCCCATGCTCTCATAGTTCAAAGTTGAGATAGCAAATTCCTTGAGATCTTTGAGTCTTTGGGAATTCAAAGTTTGGTGCACTCAAGAAGTGTCTACCATGTAAGGGAAACTTCTAAGCTATCCACTCTAAAAAAGTGTGGCTCAGATTTATTCGCAGTGGGAATCCATCAAATATTGTCTTTTTCTCACCTTAGGTTGTACAAGTGCTTGATGAATATTCAAAGTACCACATTTTCACAACAAAACCTTTGGCAATTGTATTCTCTTGTTTGGAGTGTTTGTATTTCTTGCCAAGAAACCATCATTGACACTATCCGAAACTTCCTAAGCCATTGAACCATTGAAACATTTGACATCTCCAAATCCATCATTTGACCTTCAAAATCTAAAAATTTGAGATCAAAATCCAAAAATTTGTCAAAAACCTAGACCGAATCCAAGCAACTGTCTCACTTTGGCATTGTTTTCTCCTGTATTGGCACAATAATCCACTATTTTAGCACCATCTATCTATCTCTTAGCATCATTTCCCTCTGTTTCAGTGCCATTTCCATCTGTTTTAGCACCTTCTTCATCCGTGTCCAAAAATATAAATTTCCTACCAAAAACATCATTTTTATAAGCCCATTTTCAAAACTCCCCTCACGTTGGGCTAGGTTTTTCCTCCCAACTCCACTAAACCACCCCCTCCATTTATCAAAATCCCATCTAATCAATCCCCATCTTTGAGACTAATCCCATATTATCTTTCTAATCACTCATCCCATCATACCTCTTTCATCTCAACCATCCTAATCATCCTCATCATCCTTAATCCAATCCATTATCATTATCTTAATCTCACTCCCTTATCCATTTGATCAATTTAATCCAAATCAAATCTAAAATCAAATCCAACATTAATCATCCATCATTCTTTATCCACTCCAATCAAACATTCCAATCCCTAATCCTTAATCAATAATCATCCTTTGTAAATCAAACTTTGGTTAAGGACCCAGTCTCCTTCATCCTCCATCAATATTTCATCCAAAATCCTAATCACAATCATCCACATCATTATCAAAATCCAAATCCAAATCAACTGAATAAAAAATTAAGACCTTAGTTGATCACTATTAACCTTTATCTAAATTTGCTTGAGATCATTAGTCTATCTCAAGTAAGTCATCCAATCAAATCAACCCAATAAACTCTCTTGCTTAAGTGTCATTAGTCTACCTTAAGCATAGAGAATCATCAATTATTCATCAAAACAAAAAAAAGCAAATCATCCTAAGGTCTTGAAATTTGATCCCCAACATCACAATCACCCATTATCCTCCATTTCATCTCATATCTCTGCAACAACATGGATCCTTATGTAGCAATGCAACAATTACAAAGACTTAGAAAAATCTATGAGAACATGGATCCTAATGCTCAAAAGAAATGCAAAAATGACATTAGAGATATACCCTTAGCACACCTCATCATGGGAGATTCTCAAGCTCCTATTCCATCCCCATAAACACCCTACATTTTATTCCCATCCACATCATATCAACCTTCATCATACCAACCATCATCCTACATATCCACCCCATCAACCTCATATCAAACTTCAACCTCATATCAACCTTCACATTCATATCAATCTTCATCCCCTTATACATCCATGCCATCATACCTATCCAACCAACAAATACCTCCAACTTATCCATCCCTCAACCTTTTTCATGCTCACTTTGATCAAGGGAACACCAATCTAACACACCTCATGGCCAAAGTTCAAAGCTCACATCAATAACCATTTCCCCATGCAAATCCCCATCCTCCAATCACTCCATAACAATATCCCTCCAATCTTATCAACCTTAATACATCATCCTATGTATCTCCCAATCCATCAATCCCTATCAACCATCCACCATATAATCCACCATCAAACCTTACAAATTCTAAGCCAAGAACACCCAACGAATCCTTGAGGGATTTTCTCCAAAGAAAAAGAGAAGCTAGAGAGTCCTCCAAATCCCCAACACCTCCAACACCACCATCTAATCCAACACCTATCCTTGAACCCATCCAAGAACCATCACTACCTAATCCCATAACCCACCTATCTAATCCCAATCCTAATCCTACACCATTCACCCTTAATATCCACCCTTTATATTGTTCTTCACTCCATACACTCATGAAGAATGTTGTCCATTGGTTATTAGCAAGGAATCAAACACCCTCATGCAATCCTACACCCACCAAACCTCTTAAACAATCTCCTATCATAATTCAAGAACCATCATGTAAGAATGTTTAAGAACCCATAAATCAAGCACCTATCACATCCATCCAAGCACCCAACACATATATCCAAGTCACTCCCACTTCTATCCAAACACTCGAGCTATGCCTAGAATCAAATCCAAAGTATGTTGAAGCACCAACCCCCTATCCTAATCAAGATCTAACCATCCCATCTAATCCCATCCTCGATCCCCACCCATCTAGTGATCAACTTATTGATCCCACACCATCTACCAATCCCACCCCAAATTCATCCCCTTATCCACTTGGAAAAAGAACCTTCAGCTGTAGTGGCTCCCTTGTAGGAGGTGAACAACTTCCATCCACCACCTATACTTCTCGAACAAATAATTGATGAAGGGGGTAAATCATAAAACACACAACAACAAAAATTGTACATAGAAAATAGAACTTTCTTTATTGATTTGCACAACTTATTACATTATAGAAGCTCAAATACAATCATAGGAATCAACCCTCCATAGGCTGCAACACATTACAACTTCCTCTCCCAAGACTCTGGAATCATCTACCATCTATAACCCCAAATCTGCTAGGGTTTCTATTTTCTGGCCTATTCTTGACTCTACACTTCCCCCCTTAGCTTTACCACTGCCCAGGGTTCCCAAAAATGGTTACTAATAGCCTTTTTAGTGGCCAACAACCTAATTTCAAAATTTGCATCTCCCTCCAAAAATAGGTCAACTTCCGGGAGCCATAACTCTTGATCCGGGTGTTCGATTAACGAATGATTTTATGTGTCGGAAAGCACATGGAGTGTACTATGCCATAAGAACTTGCTTTGCTATTTTTGTCCATTTTTGGGCCCGTACGAGGCCGTTTAGTGCCTCAAACTTGAGTTTGAATAAGTTTTAGGCATTTTCCAGGAAACTAAAACTTTAATATCTTTCAGCTCACAAATGATCTTTGCGTGATTCCTTCACCAAAGGTCTTATTTTTTAGTTACGAAGCTTCCTGTAAAATTTCACTTCAATCCATGTCTAAATGCAAACTTTCTAAAAATAGCAGGTTGCTATTTTTAGCAGTTTGGAAAAACTAAAAGTTCTACATCATTATTCAAGTGATTATGGAACCAGAACCACAAATTTTGAAAAGAAATGGAAAGAACATCAACAATTTTGAAACGCATCTTTTTTTGAGTGATGCAAGATTTCCCTTACACCACTGGATGCTCCTGCATCAGTCACCTAGGGTAATTTGAGAAGTGATCCTGTCACATCTTAGGTGTTTGTGTGAGGAAAACCCAAATGGTCAACCTCTTCCTTAGAAAACCAAGAAGAATCTTCAACAGGCCTTCCTTTCCATTTCACCATGTATTCTTCATATTGCCTGTTCTGAGTACTTCTTCCCACACGGCTATCCAAGATCTCTTCTATCTCCTCTGTTGAAGTAGATGCTAGAATACTCCATTGTTCTTCTATTGGTCCATCCTTTGTTCCACCTTCATGATATTTTGATAAATCAACAATGTTGAAAAAAGGGGAAATGTTGATCCCACTCGGCAGCTCTACCTCATATGCATTTCCTAAATCATGTTTCTTCAAAATTTTGCATGGTCCAAATTTCTTCATTTTCAGCTTATTATATGTTCCAATTGGAAAACTTTCTTTTCTCAAGTGAACCATGACTTCATCTCCTACTTGGAATTCCTTATATCTCCTATTTTGATCCGCCTTAGCCTTGTACTAAATATTCATCTTATTAATGTGCTTTTTCACCTCTTCATGCAAATTCTTCATGTGTTCTGCAAAGTCTTCAGCCTCGGCACTTGTCTTTTCTCCTTTGTCCAGGTTCCTTAACTCTAAAGCATTTATTGGACTATTCCCAAATACAATCTGGAATGGTGATTTACCAATACTCCTATTGACAAAATTGTTGTGACCAAATTCTACCTATGGTAAAATCAAATCCCATCCCTTGGGTTTATCTCCTACTAAGCATCATAGCAGGTTACCCAAACTCCTATCCACCACTTCAGTCTATCCATTAGTCTGTGGATGGTGTGTAGAACTAAACTTCAAATTTGTCTTCAACTTCTTCCATAATGTCCTCTAGAAATAACCAACAAACTTGGTATCTCAATTTGAAACTATGTTCTTTGGTAGACCATGTAATCTCACCCTGAAAAATAACTCAACAATATAAACAACATCATTAGTCTTCTTGCAAGGAATAAAATGTGCCATCTTTGAGAATCTATCCACCACCACAAAAATGGAATCATGTCCTCTCTGTGTCCCTGGTAAACCAAGAACAAAATCCATACTAATATCATCCCATGGCTTCTCTGGTATAGGTAGTGGCTGATATAGACCTATATTCTGACTTGCTCCTTTTGCCATTTGACATACTCTGCAACTCTGCACAAATTTCCTCACATCCTGCTACAACTGTGGCCAATAATAAATTTTACCAACAATAGCAATGGTCTTATCTCGACCAAAGTGTCTAGCCAATCCTCCACTATGTTTCTCCTTAATCAGGTTCTCTCTCATGGAACTCCTCAGAATGCATTATTGGCTTCCTCTAAACAACATGCCATCTTGGATTATGAAATCCAACTATTTTGTCCTGTCCAAAGTAACAGGTTCCAAACAAGCTTTCCATGCCTCTGCAAAATATGGATCTTCAGGATACAAACTTTTGAGCTCATTGAACCCAATAACCTCTATCTTCATATTTGTCATCAAATTTTGCCTTAAGCTCAAGGCATCTGTAACTCTATCAGACTTCCTACTCCTGTGCTTCAAAACAAAAGTATAGCTCTGCAAAAACTCAACCCATTTTAAGTCAAAGCCTGATGATCAGAATAAAATAAATTCCTTTGGCAACAAATAATGTCTCCATTTCTTCAAAGCCTAAACTATTGCATAAAACTCCTGATCATAAAGAAAATACTTTTTCTTGGCATCATTAAGCTTCTCACTAAAATAGGCAATGGGCTTACCTTCTTGGCTCAAAAGAGCTCCTATAGCATTGCCACTAGCATCACAATCTACCTGAAATACCTTATTGAAATCTGGAAGTGCCAAAATAGGTTGCTCTGTGAATTTCTGCTTCAATGTATCAAATCTTTTATCTTCTCCTTTAGTCCATCTAAACTCTTTTCTATCCCCTCTCATTGTCTCAGTTAGGGGTGCACAAATGCTACTAAAATTCCTGATAAACTTTCTGTAAAAACTTGCCAAATCATGAAAAGATCTTACCTCAAAAGCACTCCTTAGCGTAGGCCATTCAATGATAGCCCTCACCTTCTCTGGGTCCATCTTAAGACCTTCATCTGAGACAACAAATCCCAGGTATACCAATTCCTTCTTTGCAAAGCTACATTTTTTCAGATTGATCAATAACTTCTCCTCCCTCAGCTTCTCCAAAACTCTTCTGATATGCATCATATGATCATCCCAAGTCTTACTGAAAATTAAAATATCATCTAAATAAACAATAACAAAACTTCCCCAAATTTTTTTCAATACCTCGTTCATGAGTTGTATGAATGTGCTCGGTGCATTGGTTAGCCCAAATGGCATGACTAACCACTCATACAAACCTTCCTTTGTCTTGAAGGCTGTCTTCCATTCATCTCCTTCCTTGATATAGATCTGGTGATACCCACTCTTCAGGTAAATTTTCGTGAAGTGCTTGGCTCCACTCAAACAATCCATTATGTCATCCATTCTTGGCAATGGAAACCTGTACTTGATCATGATCTTATTGATGGATCGAGAGTCTGTACACATTATCCACTCTCCATCTTTCTTTGGTGAAAGTACTGTAGGTACTGCACATGGACTTAGGCTCTCTCTTATCAATCCCTTCCTCAACAACTCCTGAACTTGTCTATTCAACTCTTCACTCTTTGCAGGAGTCATTCTCTGGGCTATCTTATTTGGGAAACTAGCTCTTGGTATCAAATCCATTTGACAACTTATCTTCCTCACTGGTGGTAAACCTTCTGGTACATTATCAGAGACAATATCTTGAAATTCTTCCAACATTTCTGAGACTTCTATTGGTACAACTTCACATTTCTCTTGACTAATCTTAGGAATCAATGCAAAGAAATGATGCTCATGCTTCATACCCTCCAAAAATTTTCTACCATCTACCAAGAAAATTTTGGCAGTACTAGATACCTTTTCTTCCACCTTCTTCAAGGGATTCAACTTATGATGAACTCCATCCTTTGTTAGGGAGTATGTGTTTGCACGACCATCATGGATAGTGCTCCTATCATATTGCCACAGCCTCCCCAATAACATATGACATGCATCCATCGGTATGATGTCACACAACACCTCATCATGGTAGTCACCCATCTTGAACTTCACTAAACATTGCTCATTGACCAAAGCTCTTTTATCCTTCTGTAACCATGCAATCCGATATGGATGCGGATGCTTTCTTCTTGTCAACTTCAACTTGTCAACCATCTCCTTTGAAACAAGATTATCAGTGCTTCCACTGTCAATAATAATATCACAACACTTACCTTCACATTTGCACCTTGTGTGGAATAAAATTTTCCTCTGATTGGGTTCTTTCTCCTCATTCAACAAAGTTCTTTTGACGACTAGGGTTTCTGCCTTTTCAGCATCTTCATAGTGCTCAAATTGTGTATCTTCATTGACATGTGCAACTTGTGCATTACCTTTGAGTCTTCTATTTGTCCTTCCTTGATGTTGTGGACACTCGTATGCTTGATGTCCTTCTTCTCCACAATGGAAACACGTTCCTCTGAAACCTCATCTTCTAGGTCCTTGCCTAGGTCTGCCTCTTCCTCTTCGTCTTTGCTCACCATTGTTCTGGTCATGAGGGTGGTAGGTATTATCTCCTCTCTGATTTCGACTGGTGCCGACTTCTTCACTTTTCTTTGAATCTTTATTTTGGCCCCCATAGGGTCTTCCACTAGTCCTTCCGCCTTGACCTCTTCCCCTTTGCTTGTTGTCAAATCTTTTATTCAGTTTATCTTCCACCTTTAGGGAAAACTGGTATGCATCTTCTATGGTGGTCATTCTAACCAGGTTCAGCTCCTCTTGAATACTTGGCCTCAACCCATTAATGTAATGGGCTACCTTCTCCTTGTTGGCCTCTACATGATCGGTTTTGATAGTAATCTTATAAAACTCTTCTGTATACTCCTTAACAGACTTGTTGCCTTGCTTCAATCCTTGCAGTTTCTTCAACAACTCCATCTCATAGTCCATAGGAATGAACTGCTTCTTCAGTTTCTCCACCATCCAATCCCATCTAGTGATCTTTCCTTTTCCTCTTCTATTCCTCCCTAAATAGACCTCCTTCCACCAAATATTGGCATGGCCCTTCAATTTTGTTTTTGCAAACTTGACCCGATCTGGGTCTTCCACATCTTCATACTCAAAATACCCCTCCATGTCATTGATCCAATCAATAAGTTGTTCCGGATTGAAATCTCAAGAATATGTAGAAACTTCAATCCTGGGCCTCTTTCCAATCTTAGAAATGGCCTTTAATAACCTAACTTCTGCAGGATCTCCTGCAACTTCTTGTTCTTCCTCATATATCTCTTCCTCAGCTTCATCTTCACTTTCTTCTCTTGTTCTCGACTCAAACCCTCTTCGTAGCTCCTCTTGCAATACATTGATTTTCCTTTGTAGTGCTCTAAAACCCTCTTCCGTCAAAGCATTCCTCCCAATATGATTTCTTTGTGGAGGGATCTTGATCTCCGTAGCAAACCCACAACCTCAGGTCTTGGTGCAAACTGTCTCACAGTTGGTGATTTGACTACACACTCAGGAACCCTCGCTTTGATACCACTTGATGAAGGGGATAAATCATAAAATACACAACAGAAAAAATTGTACATAGAAAATAGAACTTTATTTATTTATTTGGACAACTTATTACATTACAAAAGCTCAAATACAATCATAGGAATAAATCCTCCACAGGCTGCAACACATTACAACTTCCTCTCCCAAGACTCTAGAATCATCTGCCATCTGTAACCCTAAGTCTACTAGGGTTTCTATTTTCCTCCCTATTCTTGACTCTATACTTCCCCCCTTAACTCTACCACTAGCCATGGTTCCCAAAAATGGTTATTAATAGCCTTTTTGGCGGCCAACAACTTAATTTCAAAATTTGTATCTCCCTCCAAAAATAGGTCAACTTCTGGGAGCCATAACTTTTGATTTGGGTGTCTGATTAATGAACTGTTTTATGCATCAGAAAGCACGTAGAGTGCTCTACGTACTAAGAACTTGCTCTACCATTTCTAGCCATTTTCAGGCCTGTATGGGGTCGTTTAGTGCCTCAAACTTGAGTTTGAATAATTTTTAGGCATTTTTTGGGAAACTGAAATTTTAATATCTTTCAGCTCACAAATGATCTTTGCGTGATTCCTTTGTCAAAGGTCTTATTTCTTAGTTATGAAGCTTCCTATAAATTTTCACTTCAATCCATGCCCAAATGCAAACTTTCTAAAAATAGCAGGCTGCTAATTTTAGCAGTATGAAAAAATCGAAAGTTCTACATCATTATTCAAGCGATTATGGAACTAGAACCACAAATTTTGAAAAGAAATAGAAAGAACATCAACAATTTTAAAACACATCTTTTTTTGAGTGATGCAAGATTGCCCTTCCACCACTGGATGCATGTGCATCAAATACCCAGGGTAATTTGAGAAGTGACCCTGTCACATCTTAGGTGTTTGTGTGAGGAAAACCCAAACGGTCAACCTCTGCCTTAGAAAACCAAGAAGAATCTTCAATAGGCCTTCCTTTCCATTTCACCAGGTATTCTTCATATTGCCTATTCTGAGAACTTCTTCCCACACGGCTATCCAAGATCTCTTCTATCTCCTCTGTTGAAGTAGATGCTGGAATACTCCACTATTCTTCTGTTGGTCCATCCTCTGTTCCACCTTCATGATATTCTGATAAATCAACAATGTTGAAATGTTGATCCCACTCGGCAGCTCTACCTCATATGCATTTCTTGAATCACGTTTCTTCAAAATTTTGCATGGTCCAAATTTCTTCATTTTTAGCTTATTGTATGTTCCAATTGGGATCCTTTCTTTTCTCAAGTGAACCATGACTTCATCTCCTACCTAGAATTCCTTATATCTCCTCTTCTGATCCACCTTAGCCTTGTACGAAATATTCATCTTATTAATGTACTTTTTCACCTCTTCATGCAAATTCTTCATGTGTTATGCAAAGTCTCCAGCCTTGGTACTTGTCTTTTCTCCTTTGTCTAGGTTCCTTAACTCTAAAGCATTTCTTGGACTATTCCCAAATACAATTTGGAATGGTGATTTACTAGTACTCCTATTGACAGAATTGTTGTAAGCAAATTCTACCTTTGGTAAAATCAAATCCCATCCCTTGGGCTTATCTCCTACTAAGCATCATAGCAGATTACTGAAACTCCTATCCACCACTTTAGTCTATCCATTAGTCTGTGGTTGGTGTGCAGAACTAAACTTCAAATTTGTCTTCAACTTCTTCCACAATGTCCTCTAGAAATAACCAACAAACATGGTACCTCAATCTGAAACTATGCTCTTTGGTAGACCATCTAATCTCACCCTGAAAAATAATTCAACAATATGAACAGCATCATTAGTCTTCTTGCAAGGAATGAAATGTGCCATCTTTGAGAATCTATCCACCACCACAAAAATGGAATCATGTCCTCTGTGTGCCCCTAGTAAACCAAGAACAAAATCCATACTAATATCATCCCATGGCTTCTCTGGTACAGGTGGTGGCTGATATAGACCTATATTCTGACTTGCTCCTTTCACCATCTGACATACTCTACAATTCTGCACAAATTTCCTCACATCCTGCTACAAATGTGGCTAATAATAATTTTCACCAACAATAGCAATGGTCTTATCTCGACCAAAGTGTCCAGCCAATCCTCCACTATGCTTCTCCTTAATCAAGTTCTCTCTCATGGAACTCCTCAGAATGCACAACTGGCTTCCTCTAAACAACATGCCATCTTGGATTATGAAATCCAACTATTTTGTCCTATCCAAAGTAACAGGTTCCAAACAAGCTTTCCATGCCTCTGCAAAATATGGATCTTCAGGATACAAACTTTTGAGCTCATTGAACCCAACAACCTCTATCTTCATTTTTGTCAACAAATTTTGCCTTCTGCTCAAGGCATCTGCAACTCTATCAGACTTCCTACTCCTGTGCTTCAAAACAAAAGTATAGCTTTGCAAAAACTCAACCCATTTTAAGTACCTCTGGTTCAACTTTCCTTGACTATTAAGATACTGCAAAGCCTAATGATCGGTAACTATTGCATAAAACTCCTGATCATAAACAAAATACTTTTTCTTGGCATCATTAAGCTTCTCACTAAAATAGGCAATGGGCTTACCTTCTTGGCTCAAAACAGATCCTATAGCATTGCCACTAGCATCACAATCTACCTGAAATACCTTATTGAAATCTGGAAGTACCAAAACAGGTTGCTCTGTGAATTTCTGCTGCAATGTATCAAAGCTTTTATCTGCTCCTTTAGTCCATCTAAACTCTTTTCTATCCCTTCTCATTATCTCAGTTAGGGGTGCACCAATGCTACTAAAATTCCTAATAAACTTTCTGTAAAAACATGCCAAACCATTAAAAGATCTTACCTTAGAAACACTCCTTGGCGTAGGCCATTCAATGATAGCCCTCACCTTCTCTAGGTCCATATTAAGACCTTCATCTAAGACAACAAATCCTAGGTATACCACCAATTCCTTCTTTGCAAAGCTACATTTTTCAGATTGATCAATAACTTCTCCTCCCTCAACTTCTCCAAAACTCTTTTGATATGCATCATATGCTCATCCCAAATCTTACTAAAAATTAAAATATCATCTAAATAAATAATAATAAAACTTCCCAAAAATTCTTTCAATACCTTGTTCATGATCCGTATGAATGTGCTCGGTGCATTGGTTAGCCCAAATGGCATGACTAACCACTCATACAAACCTTCCTTTGTCTTGAAGGCTATCTTCCATTCATCTCCTTCTTTGATATGGATCTGGTGATACCCACTCTTTAGATAAATTTTTGTGAAGTACTTGGCTCCACTCAAACAATCCATTATGTCATCCATTCTTGGCAATGGAAACATGTACTTGATCATGATCTTAGTAATGGCTCAAGAGTCTGTACACATTCTCCACTCTCCATCTTTCTTTGGTGCTAGTACTACAGGTACCGCACATAGACTTAGGCTCTCTCTTATCAATCCCTTCCTCAACAACTCCTAAACTTATCTGTTCAACTCTTCACTCTTTGCAGGAGTCATTCTTTGGGCTACCTTATTTGGAAAACTAGCTCTTGATATCAAATCCATTTGACGACATATATTCTTCACTGGTGGTAAACCTTCTGGTACATTATCAGAGACAATATCTTGAAATTCTTCCAACATTTCTAAGACTTTTGCTAGTACATCTTCACATTTCTCTTGACTAATCTTAGGAATCAATACAAAGAAATGATGCTCATGCTTCATACCCTCCAAAAATTTTCTACCATCTAGCAAGTAAATTCTGGTAGTACTAGATACCTTTTCTTCCACCTTCTTCAAGGGTTTCAACTTATGAGAAACTCCATCCTTTGTTAGGGAGTATGTGTTTGCATGGCCATCATAGATAGTGCTCGTATCATACTGCCATGGCCTCCCTAATAACATATGACATGCATCCATCGGTATGATTTCACACAGCACCTCATCATGGTAGTCACCCATCTTGAACTTCACTAAACATTGCTCATTGACCAAAGCTCTGTTGTCCTTCTGCAACCATGCAATCCGATATGGATGTGGATGCTTTGGTCTTGTCAACTTCAACTTGTCAACCATCTCCTCTGAAACAAGATTATCAGTGCTTCCACTGTCAATAATAATATCACAACACTTACCTTCACATTTGCACCTTGTGTGGAATAAACTCTTCCTCTAATTGGGTTCTTTCTCCTCATTCAAATAAGTTCTTTTGACAACTAGGGTTTTTGCCCTTTCAGCATCTTCAGAGTGCTCAGATTGTGCATCTTCATCAACATGTGCAACTTGTACATTACCTTCGAGTCTTCTATTTGTCCTTCCTTGATGTTGTGGACACTCGTATGCTCGATGTCCTTCTTCTTCACATTGGAAACATGTTCCTCTAAAACCTCATCTTCTAGGTCCTTGTCCAGGTCTACCTCTTCCTCTTCCTCTTTGCTCACCATTGTTCTAGTCATGAGGGTGGTAGGTATTATCTCCTCTCTAATTTCAACTGGTGCCGACTTCTTCACTTTTCTTTGAATCTTCATTTCGGCCCCCATAGGGTCTTCCACTAGTCCTTCCACCTTGACCTCTTCCCCTTTGCTTGTTGTCAAATCTTTTATTCAGTTTCTCTTCCACCTTTAGGGAAAACTGGTATGCATCTTCTATGGTGGTCATTCTAACTAGGCTCAACTCCTCTTGAATATTTGGCCTCAACCCATTAATGTAATGGGCTACCTTATCCTTGTTGGACTCTAGATGACTAGTTCTCATAGTAATCTTATAAAACTCTTTTGTATACTCCTTAACAGACTTGTTGCCTTTCATCAATCCTTGCAGCTTCTTCAACAACTCCATCTCATAGTCCATAGGAATGAACTACTTCTTCAGTTTCTCCACCATCCAATCCAATCTAGTGATCTTTCCTTTTTCTCTTGTATTCCTCTCTAACTAGACCTCCTTCCACCAAATACTGGCATGCCCTTCAATTTTGTTTTTGCAAACTTGACCCGATATGGGTCTTCCACATCTTCATACTCAAAATACCCCTTCATGTCATTGATCCAATCAATAAGCTTTTCTGGATTCAAATCTTGAGAATATGTAGAAACTTCAATCCTAGGCCTCTTTCCAATCTTAGAAATGACCTTTAACAACCTAACTTTTGTAGGATCTCCTGCAACTTCTTGTTCTTCCTCAGATAGCTCTTCTTCAGCTTCATCTTCGCTTTCTTCTCTTGTTCTTAGCTCAAACCCTCTTCGTAGCTCCTCTTGCAATGCATCAATTTTCCTTTGTAGGGCTCTAAAACCCTCTTCCATCAAAGCATTCCTCCCAATACGATTTCTTCGTGGAGGCATCTTGATCTCCACAGCAAATCCACAAGCTCAGGTCCTGGTGCAAATTGTCTCATAGTTGGTGATCTGTCTACACACTCAGGAACCCTCTCTCTGATACCACTTGATGAAGGGGGTAAATCATAAAATACACAACAAAAAAAATTGTACTCAGAAAATAGAACTTTCTTTATTGATTTGGACAACTTATTACATTACAGAAGCTCAAATACAATCATAGGAATCAACCCTCCATAGGCTGCAACACATTACAACTTCCTCTCCCAAGACTCTAGAATCATCTGCCATCTGTAACCCCAAATCTGCTAGGGTTTCTATTTTCCTACCTATTCTTGACTCTACACTTCCCCCCTTAACTCTACCACTGGCCAGGGTTCCCAAAAATAGTTATTAATAGCCTTTTTGGAGGCCAACAACCTAATTTCAAAATTTGCATCTCCCTCCATAAATAGGTCAAATTATGGGAGCCATAACTTTTGATTCGGGTATCTGATTAATGAACCGTTTTATGCGTTGGAAAGATTGAGGAGCGCTTTATGCACTAAGAACATGCTCTAAGGGTTCCGGCCATTTTTGGGCATGTATGGGGTCAATTAGTGCCTCAAACCTGAGTTTGAATAATTTTCAAGCATTTTTCAAGAAATGAAAACTTTCATATCTTTCATCTCACAAATGATCTTTGCGTGATTCCTTCGCCAAAGGTCTCATTTTTAAGTTATGAAGCTTCCTGTAAATTTTCACTTCAATCCATGCCCAAATGCAAACTTTCTAAAAATAGTAGGTTGTTATTTTTAGTAGTTTGGAAAAACTTAAAGTTCTACATCATTATTCAAGCGATTATGGAACCAAAACCACAAATTTTGAAAAGAAATGGAAAGAACATAAAATTTTTTGAAACACATCTTTTTTTGGGGTGATGTAAGATTGCCCTTACACCACTAGATGCTCCTCCATCAATAATGGACTAGCATCTTGTTTCCAAAGCACCAAACATCTCATTGCATGTCGCATGCTCCAACATATGAACTATCAACGAAAAGGCTTAGGCCTTCACAAAAAAAGCATCTTGGAGCCCATCCACACCACATTCCATCCATCTTTGCATGGTCTTGGCTATACATCCCAAGGAAAACAATCTAAACATGTTGATAACATCCACCCATCTTCCAAAATCCATTGATCCAATCCCAAACACGGTGCACCTCATCGCACCTCCAAATCATATGTCACCATTCCTCCTCCATATTCATATCATGTGCAAAAACATGTGACCATACATCTCCCCCCATCCAACCTAACTCCAATACTCCCAACCCTAACATCCCCATCCTCAAATCCCCTTATCCTCCCATCCTTCCAACTCCTAAAATTAAATCCCCTTACCCTCCCATCCTCCCACCTCCTAATATCCCTATCCTCAAATTCCCTCATCCATTTATCCATAAATTCACTTTTAATCCCTCCACCCATAAATCCCCTAAAATCCCAAATCAAAACCAACAAAAGTACACATCATCCAAACATGAAGCTTCCACCAAATCCATGGGATTCAAAAGTAATAATTTGAATGCCTCAACTCATAAACCACAAAAGCCTAAATATC
Source organism: Cunninghamia lanceolata (assembly GCA_027924645.1). Lineage (NCBI taxonomy): Eukaryota > Viridiplantae > Streptophyta > Pinopsida > Cupressales > Cupressaceae > Cunninghamia > Cunninghamia lanceolata. Next base: position 9,059,809 of record BSBN01000093.1, on the reverse strand, counting down.
TTATCCATTCCAAGCAAAAGCAAAATTCCAAAAGGCTATCAAAACCCACACCATCAAAAGAAAAAAGTAAAAACAAAAATGGTGTGGGTCCCTAAAAAAAAAGCACCAAACTCTAATGAGGCATTCACATCCTAATCTACCCCAAAATCCCAAACATCCCTCTCCCCATCTAAAAATCCCATAATTCCTAGAGTCCATTTGGGTACCTAAAATCCCAAATCGGCCATTCAAAAATCTCGTATCCCAATCCCCATTACTACCCACCCCCATCCAAAATATAATCTTCAAAATACATCATGGTGTGTGGAACCATTGGTCTTGGTTCCCCTCCACCACATGACATTCCCACATACCTCCATCTCTCCATCTTTTATTCACTATCCTACATATCTCCCCCATCACATCCCCATGGTCCATACTTTTGCATAAACCTCACATAATCCACCATCCACCATTCATTCCATCTTCTCCTATCTACCAACATCCATGCAATTGTCATCCATAATGCTATCCAACATGGGACCACCTTCTCCTTGCAATGGAAATAGACACTAGAGTCCCCATTCCATAAAAAAAAAGTAAAAAATAAAAAATTTAAGAAAATAGTAAAGAGAAAAATTCGTCCAATGGTGAAAACCAATCCTTGTGCCACCTTGGGCAAGTACAATGATAAAAACCCCTTATGGGTGTCATGCGTAATCCCTTCTCCATCCATTTTCTATCCCTACACTTAGGGGAAAAATCATACCCTTCATCCACATCCATAATATCCTTTGCACATCTTATCCACTACCTTATCCTTATCCTATCATATTTCAATACAGCATCTTCATCCATCCTATCCATTATATCTTCCGTATGCCATCTCCCTCCTTAGATCTTGATAAAGATAATGGGAAAAATATCAAAAACATACTTTGGACACCTCTCGGAATACTCCCTTTCCAAGAATATCCTCCATCCATCTACTACAAAGTCCATCCATTCAAATGTAAACCCATCATGCAAAATTCTAAGCAATGGGGCATATGATTACTTGCAACCTAGCCCTTGGAGAAAGTCCTAAAACCCCCCATCCATCTATCAGGCATCCCTATCCTATCCCTCATTCCTATACCTTATCCTCATGTATCCATCTATCTATCAAAAATCTCCTATCCATTAACCTTTGATCACCAATCCAATCTAATCCTATCACTTTATTCACCTTCACCTCTAGACTTGGTGTTCCCTTGTCATTGGTTTCTAGCACTTAGGCTATCTAAATGCAATCCAATGAAACAATCCCACAATAAAACCATACCCCATCTAAAACCTTCAAAATATAAAAATACCAAAAAATTCAAAAAATTACAAAAATCCCAAAAACAATCCTACAACATCATCACAATCACCCAAATCATCCAACACATCATCTTCCAACATCATCACATCTATCCTCAATCATCCCACATCATCATCATAAATCAGAACTATATATTATCACCATGCGCATCTTAGTATGCCTTGATCCCATGGATACAGGGTATGTAGGCAGTTTGGAATATGAAGGAAGTTTCCAGTACTTAGGTACATAAGATGCACCCATCCAACCCTCTTGGATGGTCCTCATCCCCTGAGCTTACACTAGATCCAAACACAATATCCCAAGCATCGCATTACCTATCAAAGCAATCATACCTTAACAAAAATCATCAACTATCAAACCAGCATCAACCAAAACTTGTAACCATCATATCTTGTGCTAATCCAACATCATCAACCATCAATATCATCCAGCGGTTCCTACCTTAATGGATATATCATTCCCACAATAGGCAGAATCCATCAATCATCATCCATCTTGGCAAGAGATAAAATGGCTATTTGTTTGGTTTGTTGGTCTTTTGGTTTTTGACTTTTATCTTTTGTCCTAATCAAAGATCACATCAAAACTACCTTAATCTCACTATATCATGGTATGTGGTGAAAACAACTAGAATAGGGTATAGTCATTGCTTTTGTATGTTGTGCTTGTGGGTTGGTTTCATTAGTCCAAGATAGTATTCATATCTTGTGGATCATAGGGGTGGTTCTAGCATATTGATCTCTTTGTGCATCTAAAGTTCATCATACCTTTTGTGTATTAAGGACTTATGCTATGAGTCCCCTTCCCTCATCTAGACAAGGTTGTACTATCTTGGGCATGCATGGGATTGCCCTCTTGTCTGCATGTCTAGTCCATGCAAATGATGGATAAATATCGTCACCCTGGTATCCTATACCTTGGTGAAAATATTCACTCTGCTATAACAAACCTAGGATTGTTGTAAATCATTTTCAACACAATGATCATCCGTTAACCAATGTACCCAAAATCATCAATCTTTCATCTCACTTCTTATCCTCCAACCAATTCTACCAATCCATTCCATCCATTTCGAGAGTACACCCATGTTCTTGCAACCTTCCTGTCCTCTCGAGGGGGCATCACTCTTACCAATCATACCTAAACCTTACCCTATTATTCGAAGCCAAAGTCTTTTTCTATCCAATTAAACTCTATATTTTAACTTCTTTGAAATAATGTTACTTAGCCTCAACACCATTTCAAAGAGGGGCAAATGTAGACACCTAAAATTGACTTGCTCTGCAAACCAATTTCTCGTATCTCTACACCACCAATTATCCCTTCTATTAATTAAATAAATTCATTTTATTTAATTAATTTATCCCTAATCATCTACCCTTAACCATTTATCAATCCTTTGTGATCAATTAATTCATTTAATTTATCACTATACCTTACAACACTATTCCTCATTAATTAAATAAATATTCTCAATATTTATTCAGTTAATTTGTCCATCTCGCTAATCCTTATTAATTGGATAAATCATGCTTATTTGATTAACCTACCCTACTAATCAACCTAAACCTAGCCTAGTTGATTAAATAGTAATTATTTAATTAGTTACCCTAGTCTACCTATCCCCTAGACCTAATTAATTAAATAAACCCTTATTTATATAATTTTAACCTCTCATTAGCCCACTCACTAATTTCCTCTAGCCACATTAATTAAGATAATCCTCTTGATTAGCTTAGTCAAACCTTGCTTAACCCATCTTCCCACACATTTTTGATTAAAAACTATTTTTTTTTATTCAAAAGGTCGCATGACCCACCAACTCATTTATTACCATCTTACACATGTAAGTGTACATGTGTCCTTGACCTTCACACTTCCACATAAGTTTGAATTTTTAATTCAACACTCCCCCATAAAATGAATTTTTAATTCATTCTCTTGTTAGATCCATCTAATCTCATTTAATGCTAACTCTTCCCCAAAATAAATTTTTAATTCATTTTAATTCTCATCACCCTTCCCCATGTGAATTTAAAATTCACATTTAATCCCAACCATCCAATATTGTTGATGAGATATTAACCCTTGATCTCATCTTCTCATCTCAACCATTGATTTCTACTTTGAATCCTAGCCATTGGATTCAAATCCCCCTCAAATGGCTTATAAATAGAGGCCTCACCCAAGCCATTTACAACTTCTTCATAACATCCTTACCATGTCTAAATTTCTATCTTCTCATCACATTTTAACCTCATAATGCCAAAATCATTCCTCATCTCAATCTTAATCTCTATCTAAATCCATTATCCTCCTCATATTGTGTTGAGCAAGCAAGGAGCAATCCACATTCTCTATCTCAACATTGGGTAAAGCTAAGGAGTTTGGGTGCAACTCCTTCCACCTTATCAAGGAGAAAGAAGATTCCAAGGTATAAATGGTTTGTTTTATGCATTTCATTTGTGTTTTCTAACCTTGTAGTTTTCCTTGCCTTCATTTGGCACACCCGGTGGGACTACATGGTCCTTAACGACTAATTTTTATGTGAGTTTTGTGTTTGAAAGACATGTTTTGCAAGTTTTGGTGCCAAAAACTCACTTTTTGGCCCCATTTCCTCCCGCAGTGGCACTATTTCTACATTTCGTGGCGCCATTTTTGACTATTTTGTCGCTTTTTTCGCACAACATTCCCACTAACCTTAGTCTCATAGCTTGACTTTCTAATGCATTTTTTCAAAATTTTATGAACTTTTTGGTTAGTGTGCTCTCTGTTTTGATAGGAAAAACACAGAAATAATGGGTTATAATATCAAAATTTCTCTAGGGATGTATGTAATAGCCTTTTTATCAACCCTAACATGTTTGGCCTTGTTTTAACACATTTCATAGATCTAATCTGGTCTTTTGAGTGTTGCTTGGCAGGGGAAGGAGCTTCTAACTTGTTTTGAGTTGATATTTTTGAATCTAATGTGTTTTTGAGCAATTTTTTGAAGCACTGTCATGCTTTGGCGCTATCCCTACATAGTTTGGTGCCATCCTCTACTTTGGCACCATTCTCTACTTTGGCGCCATCTTCTGCTTTGGTGCCATTTGCCAAACCTATGTTGTCATTCTCTGTTTTGGTGTCATTTTCCAAATCTGTGGTGCCATGCTCTATTTTGGCACCATTTATATCTGTTTTGGCGCTATTTTCATAACAACTTCTTGGGGTCTGTGCAGGTTGTTAACACACTTTACAGGTGAAAAGAACGTTTGTTCAAGACCAAAATCAAAACTATTAATAGTTCTTGCAGGGTTTTGATAGCTTAGAAATAATTATTTTGGTGCATTAAAATGAACATTGTGTGCTTAGTTTAGAGAACATTTGATTTTGGTGTACTTAAAACAAACTTTGCTTGCAAACAATCATAGTAGCACTTCATTTTTGGGCATAAAAATAATGTAGCTTTGTTTTTAGTGTCTTGTGCACTTGCACGCATGTGTCATTAGAACCCAAGGAGTAGAATCGAAGTATACTCTCCCCTCACCTTATAAGGATCTTGGGTGAAGAAAAATAGTTTTACACTCTTTTAGAGGGCCTGTTTCTCGAGTTGTGAGAGGGAACAACCCAAGCGGTACTTTTGTTTTGGTCCACTATACAAATAATCGTGATTGTGATGAAAGTAATTAATCACTCGATGCAGTTGTTCTATACCGATGTGCATCTCCCTCAGTATCCATGTGATATGTGAAACCCTTCTTTGAGGGTTGGGAGGCCTCTTAATTGAGCGAAATGCTGCATGTATAGACACCAGTATCTCCCAAAACACTGATTAAGAACTATTTGTGCTAGTGGCCAAAATCCTTCTATTTGCTAGCACAAGAGGTCAGACCTCTAAAGTCGTCTCACGTTCATGCAGTTCAAAGTTGAGATAGCAAATTCCTTTAGATCTTCGAGTCTTTGGGAATTGAAAGTTTGGTGCACTCGAGAAGTGTGTGCCATGTAAGAGGGAGCTACTGCCACCAAACTTCTAAGCTATCCACTTTGAATAAGTGCGGCTTAGTTTTATCCGCAGTGGGAATCCATCAAATATTGTCTTTTTCTCACCTTACGTTGTACAAGTGCTTGATGAATATTCAAAGTACCACATTTTCACAACAAAACCCTTTGCAATTGTATTCTCTTATTCAAAGTGTTTGTATTGCTTGCCAAGAAACCATTATTGACACTATCCAAAACTTCCTAAGACATTGAACCATTGAAACATTTGACATCTCCAAATCCATCATTTGACCTTCAAAATCCAAAAATTTGAGATCAAAATCCAAAAACTATCAAAATTTGCCAAAAACCTAGACCGAATCCAAGCAACTATCTCACTTTGGTGCTATTTTCTCCTGCATTGGCACTATAATCCACTATTTTAGCACCATCTATCTATCTCTTAGCATCATTTCTCTTTGTTTTAGTGTCATTTCTATTTGTTTTAGCGCCTTCTTCATCCATGTCCAAAAATAAAAATTTCCTACCAAAAACATCATTTTTATAAGCCCATTTTCAAACCCCCCCTCATGTTGGGCTAGGTTTTTCCTCCCAACTCCACTAAACCACCCCCTCCATTTATCAAAATCCCATCATTTAAGCTTAATCAATCCCCATCTTTGAGACTAATCCCATAATATCTTCCTAATCACTCATCCCATCATACCTATTTCATCTCAACCATCCTAATCATCCTCATCATCCTTAATCCAATCCATTATCATTATCTTAATCTCACTCCTTTATCCATTTGATCAATTTCATCCAAATCAAATCCAACATCAATCATCCATCATTCTTTATCCACTCCATTCAAACATTCCAAACCCTAATCCTTAATCAATAATCATCCTTTGCAAATCAAACTTTGGTTAAGGACCTAGTCTCCTTCATCCTCCATCAACATTTCATCCAAAATCCCAATCACAATCATCCACATCATTATCAAAATCCAAATCCAAATCAACTGAATAAAAAATTAAGACCTTAGTTGATCACTATCAACCTTTATCCAAATTTGCTTGAGATAATTAGTCTATCTCAAATAAGTCATCCAATCAAATCAACCCAATAAACTCTCTTGCTTAAGTGTCATGAGTCTACCATAAGCATAGAGAATCTTCAATTATTCATCAAAACAAAGCAAAACAAAATCATCCTAAGGTCTTGAAATTTGATCCCCAACATTACAATCATCCATTATCCTCCATTTCATCTCATATCTCTGCAACAACATGGATCCTTATGTAGCAATGCAACAATTACAAAGACTTAGAAAAATCTATGAGAACATAGATCCTAATGCTAAAGAGAAACGTAAAACTGACATTAGAGATATACCCTTAGCACACCTCATCATGGGAGATTCTCAAGCTCCTATTTTGTCACCATCAACACCCTACATTTCATCCCCATCCACATCATTTCAACCTTCATCATACCAACCTTCATCGTACATATCCACCCCATCAACCTCATATCAACCTTCAACCTCATATCAACCTTCACCTTTATATCAATCTTCATCCCCTTATACATCGATGCCATCATACCTATCCAACCAACCAATACCTCCAACTTATCCATCCCTCAACCTTTTTCATGCTAACTTTGATAAAAGGAACACCAATCTAGCACACCTCATGGCCGAATTTGAAAGCTTACATTAACAACCATTTCCCCATTGAAATCCCCATCCTCCAATCACTCCATCACAATGTCCCTCAAATCTTATCAACCTTAATGCATCATCCTATGTATCTCCCAATCCATCAATCCCTATCACCCATCCACCATATAATCCACCATCAAACCTTCCAAATCTTAAGCCAAGAGCACCCAACGAATTCTTGAAGGATTTTCTCTGAAGAAATAGAGAAGCTAGAGAGTCCTCCAAATCCCCACCACCTCCAACAACACTATCTAATCCACCACCTATCCTTGAACCCATTGAATAACCATCACTACCTAATCCCATCACCCAACTACCCAATCCCAATCCTAATCCTACACCATCCACCCTTACTATCCACCCTTTATATTGTTCTTCAACCCATACACTCATGAAGGATGTCGTCCATTGGTTATTAGCAAGGAATTAAACACCCTCGTGCAATCCTACACCCACCAAACCTCTTGAACAATCTCCTATCATAATTCAAGAACCATCATGTATCCATGTTCAAGAACCCATAAATCAAGCACCTATCACATCCATCCAAACACCCAACACATATATCTAAGTCACAGCTAGTTCTATCCAAACACTCAAGCTATGCCTAGAATCAAATCCAAAGCATGTTGAAGCACCAACCTCCCATCCTAATCAATATCTAACCATCCCATCTAATCCCATCCCCGATCCCCACCCATCTAGTGATCAACTTATTGATCCCACACCATCTACCAATCCCACCCCAAATACGTCCCCTTATCCACTTGGAAAAAGCACCTTCATCCGCGGTGGCTCCCTCGTAGGAGGTGAACAACTTCCATCCACCACCTATCCTACTCTAACAAATAATGGACTAGCGTCTTGTTTCCAAAGCACTAAACATCCCATTGCATGTTGCATGCTCCAACATATGAACTATCACGGCAAAGGCTTAGGCCTTCATGAACAAAGCATCTTGGAGCCCATCCACACCACATTCCATCCATCTTCGCATGGTCTTGGCTATACATCCCAAGGAAAACAATCTAAACATGTTGATAACATCCACCCATCTTCCAAAATTCATTCATACAATCCCAAACATGGTGCACCTCATCGCACCTCCAAATCATATGTCGCCATTCCTCCTCCATCTTCATATCATGAGAAAAAACATGTGACCATACATCTCCCCCCATCCAACTTACCTCCACTACTCCCAACCCCTAACATCCCCATCCTCAAATCCCCTTATCCTCCCATCCTTCCAACTCCTAAAATTAAATCTTCTTACCCTCCCATCCTCCCAACTCCTAATATCCCTATCCTCAAATCCCCCCATCCATTTAGATCCATAAATTCACTTTTAATCCCTCCACCCATAAATCCCCTAAAATCCCAAATCAAAACCAACAAAAGCACACATCATCCAAACATGAAGCTTCCACCAAATCCATGGGATTCAAAAGTAATAATTTTAATGTCTCAACTCATAAAGCACAAAAGCCTAAATATGCTATCCATTCCAAGCAAAATAAAAAATCCAAAAGGCTATCAAAACCCACACCGTCAAAAGAAAAAGAAAAAAAAATAATAGTGTGGGTCCCTAAATAAAAAATACCAAACTCTAATGAGGCATTCACATCCCAATGTACCCCAAAATCCTAAACATCCCACTCCCCATCTAAAAATCCCATAATTCCTATGTCCATTTGGGTACCTAAAACCCCAAATCGACCATCCAAAAATCCCATATCCCAATCCCCATTACTACCCACCCCCATCCAAAATATAAGCTTCAAAATATATGAAGGTGTGTGCAACTATTGGTCTTGGTTCCCCTCCACCACATGACATTCCCACATAACACCATCTCTCCATCTTTTATTCACTATCCTACATATCTCCCCCATCAGATCCCTATGGTCCATGCTTTTGCATAAACCTCACATAATCCACATCATAATCCACCATCGACCATCCATTCCATCTTCTCTTATCTACCAACATCCATGCAATCGTCATCCATAATGCTATCCAACATGGGACCACCTTCTCCTTGCTATGGAAATAGACGGTAGAGTCCCCATTCCATAAAAAAAACAAAAAAAAAAAAAAATTAAGAAAATAGTAAAGAGAAAAATTCGTCCAATGGTGAAAACCACTCCTTGTGCTGCCTTGGGCAAGTACAATGATGAAAACCCATTGTGGGCATCATGCATAATCCCTTCCCCATCCATTTTCTATCCCTACACTTAGGGGCAAAATCATACCCTTCATCCACATCCATAATATCCTTTGTACATCTTATCCACTACCTTATCCTTATCCTATCACATTCCAATCCGCCATCTTCATCCATCCTATCCATTATATATTCCTTATACCATCTCCCTCCTTGGATATTGATAAAGATAAGGGGAAAAATATCAAAAACATGCTTTGGACACCTCTCGGCATACTCTCTTTCCAAGATTATCCTCCATCCATCTACTACAAAGTCCATCCATTCAAACGTAACCCATCATGTAAAATTCAAAGCATTGGCCATATGATTCCTTGCAACCTAGCCCTTGGAGAAAATCCTAAAACCCCCATCCATCTATCAGGCATCCCTATCCTATCCCTCATTCCTATACCTTATCCTCATGTATCCATCTATCTATCAAAAATCTTCTATCCATTAACCTTTCATCACCAATCCAATCTAATCCTATCAATTTATCCACCTTCACCTCTAGACTTGGTATTCCCTTGTCATTGGTTTCTAGCACTTAGGCTATCTAAATTCAATCCAATGCAACCATCCCACAATAAAACCATACCCCATCCAAAGCCTTCAAAATAAAAAAACACCAAAAAATTCAAAAAATTACAAAAATCCCAAAAACAATCCCACAACATCATCACAATCACCCAAATCATCCAACACATCATCTTCCAACATCATCACATCTATCCTCAATCATCCCACATCATCATTGAAAATCAGAACTACATATTATCATCACTCGCATCTTTATATGCCTTGATCCCATGGATACAGGGTATGTAGGTAGTCTAGAATATGAAAGAAGTTTCCAGTACTCAGGTACACAAGATGCACCCATCCAACCCACTTGGATGGTTCCTATCCCGTGAGCTTACACTAGATCCAAACACAATATCCCAAGAATCACATTACCTATCAAAGCAATCATACCTTAACAAAAATCATCAACTATCTATTGGCCTCATTTTCAACACTTCCAAATTTAAACTTTTTGTGTAAAAATGACAAATCTAACCATGCTTTGAACCCTTTCTCCTGAGTCACCTTTCGATTGAAAAACACCAGTGTCACGTTTTTCCTGTATGAGTCATTGAGATAACTTATTTCTGAGATGTCACAATCTATTTCCCTACATTGAACTTTGCATAACAACATCATTTTTGAGCAGAGATACTCATCATTTCACTGAGTTTCTCGGGCACACTTGTCCAGTTTGCGGCATTTTATGAAAATAATTAAATATTGAAAATCTATGATAGATGGTATGAAATAATTTTTATGGCCGTGTTCGTGACTCCATTTCACCTAATCTGGCAACTTTTAGGGTCAAGAAGTCTTATGGTTTGAGAGATTTTAAACTTTCAATTTTTCAGCGGGCAGTTGGCAGAAACAATAAAATTGTGGTTTCTATAAGGGCTGGAGCAAAATTGTTTGGCACAGAGATTTATAATGTTAATACGGACAATGGGGCAAGATTTCATGACAATCTGACTTTCTAGTTGAAAGTTATGTACTTTTCACCATTTCTCACGCCTGCACAGTTCGCAAGTTGCAAATTCACCTAAGTTAAAAAGGTATCACCTGTGAATTTTGCTAAGTGGAGAGTTTGCTTTCATAAAAGAAGATATTTTTGGCCTACTTAAGAAAAAGTGAAAATTCACGTCAACTTGTACTTTTGGCAAACCTCGCGTCAACTTTTGAATTCCGCTAAGTTGGCGTCGGCTTTCAAATTTGGCTAAGTGAACATCTACTTTCATTTTTGGCAAAGTAGGGGTGTACTTTCAGTTTGCACTAACTTGATACAACATGAGGTTGTGAAAAGTTATAACTTGTGAATTGCTAGTTAGAAATTTTAACAAGTTATAATTTTCAATAAGATATAAATTTTTCAGTTATAAATTTTTACAAGTTGTGAATTGAAGGTTTGCGGAAAGAGCAAGTTACATAATTTTAATAGCTGCCAATTTAATTTGTGAAGTGCTTTCAAAAGGCTGATGACTAGGTAGTTATTATAACTGTTGGATCTAGGGCATACAACTGAGAGGGGGGGGGGTGAATCAGTTGTATAGAACTTGTTCTATTTCAAACACTTTATTCTCTGTTGTTAGTTAGCAGCATATCAAATAATCATTCATGGAAGCACAATACATAAACACAAGAGCAGATAAGCATCAACACATTGAACACCAAGATTTTGACGTGGAAAACCCGGTTAAGGGAAAAACCACGGGGTGATTAACCCAAGAATTATTCTCTGTTAGAAGAATAAGGAAAAATGAATGGCACATGCCAATAAGGGCTCACTGCCCGAGCACACTGCTCACAAAGAGGCCCACTGCCTACAAGGAGACACACTGTCTACAGAGTGATAAAAATCACAGTCTTGAACTGGAGAATGACATCTCTACCATGTCCGGATCAGTTCCAATTAAGCCCAACAATCTCTGCTCTGCCTTTCGCACCTTTCTTCGCTACACCATTCTCATCCACATGCCTCCCACTGAAATGAATTCACAAATCATTATTTATACAAGACATCGACTTAGGAACAAGCATCTAAGTCGGCAAACAACCATAGGAGTATCCGCAAGATGAATAACACATCCGGTCGGCCATCACAAGAACATTCGCAGGATGAACAACTCATCCGGTCGGCTACACAGAGCAAGAACTTCATCCGGAAGAATAACTTCAATTCCGGGCTCTACCATCAATGCGGACCAACAACACAACCTAAACATGATTCAAGAACCTTTACAAGTCTGTCTGAATGTCCGGATACATCCGCACTTCCTCTACTTACTGGGATCTCTTGTCTTCCTCATCCGGAACTTCAAGAACACAGTCTGTCGCCACTGTCATAATGCAAGAGGTACTTCCGGACCTCCAAATCATACACAAACCAGGATGACACATCACAAGGACATCCCAAACACTCCGTCCAATCCGCAGATTAGGATGATACAATTCCGGACCTCACCGGACCTTTTTGTGATCCTCTGTCACCTCCGGATACTTGCCGGACCCGGTTCTATACCGGCAGCCATAACTCCTTCAGATCTTCATGCGGACCTCTGAAATCTTAACTGTAGCATCTCAAGACTCATATCTACTAACCCTTTAATCCGCATCCTCCGGTTCTCATCCTTCTTCTCATCACTGTTCTTCACTGTTCCTGACTGAGGCTAATTTTCTCAATATCCTCAGCACAAAGCTCATCAAATCCTTCTTGTCAGTGCAGTATGAGTATGTTGACATCAATGACAACACTGGCTCACCTCATACTTGCCAACAATCTCCCCCTTTGTCATTGATGGCAACATATGATGTGAAAAACCATCAAGACAAGAACTTCTCTTTTCTGTCACAGCTCCCCCTATCAACAACAACTCTTCATATGTCTTCCTTTGCTGCTCCCCCTTTGATCATCAACCACTTGTTTTTCACATGTCTTCTCTCCCCCTTTGACATCAATGGCAAAGGGCTCATACTTGCAACTCTCATGCATTAGAATAATACCAGCTGCTCCCCCTTAGTTGCAGCTCCCCATTAGTCCGGATCACAAGATATGACTGTGATAGCCACCGGACTGATGCACATCAGTGCATCTTAGTTCATCACCGGAGGGGCCATGACCCCTAACTTCTCCCGGAGATATTCAAAAGAGTCCTTGGGAAGAGGTTTTGTAAAGATATCTGCAATCTGATCCTTGGAGGGAACATACTCCAATCTGACTTCTTCCTTGTTTACTTGTTCTCTCAAAAAGTGAAATTTGATAGATATGTGCTTAGTCTTAGAATGCAATACCGGATTCTTGGAAATATTAATTGCACTTGAATTATCACAGAAAATTGTGATAGGCTCCTCATATTCAACTTTGATGTCTCTTAGCATCTGCTTCATCCACAAGATTTGAGTGCAACTACCTGCTGCTGCAATGTATTCTGCTTCAGTTGTAGACAGAGATATTGCATCTTGTTTCTTGCTTAGCCAAGAAACCAATCTCTTCCCCAAAAAGAATGCTCCACCACTAGTGCTCTTCCGGTCATCCACATCTCCTGCCCAATCTGCATCTGTGTAAGCATGAAGAGAAAAATCCGGATCTCTAGGATACCATAGACCATACTCAACTGTCCCTTTCAAGTATCTAAAAATTCTTTTGATTGCCATAACATGAGATTCTCTAGGATCAGCCTGGAATCTTGCCACAAGACCAACAGCTTGCATTATATCTGGTCTAGTTTGAGTGAGATACAACAATCCACCAATCATTGATCTATACTTTGTCTGATCTGCCTTTGGAGAATCATCATCTTTGCTTAACTTACATCCGGTTGCCATAGGAGTGTTCATAGGCTTTGAGTCTTCCATACCAAATTTCTTTAACAATTCTTTCACATATTTGGTCTGAGAAATGAAGATCCCTTCTTTTGTTTGAGTAATTTGCAGACCCAAGAAGAAATTCATTTCACCAAGCATAGACATTTCAAACTCACTTTTCATCTGATTTGCAAAAGTTTTACACATACTATCTCTTCCTCCAAAAATGATATCATCCACAAACACTTCAACAATCAGAATGTTTTCATGATCAATTTTGAAATATAAGTTGCTGTCAGCAGTACCTTTGTTGAATCCAATCTGCACAAGATGCTTATCCAACCTTTCATACCATGCTCTTGGGGCTTGCTTCAATCCATACAAAGCTTTCTTCAACTTGCAGACCATATCATTATTATCAGATAATTGAAATCCATCCGGTTGTTCAATGTAGACTTCTTCTTCCAGATCACCATTTAGGAAGGCAGACTTGACATCCATCTGATATACCTTGAAATCTTTGAAGGCAGCAAATGCAAGAAGTAATCTGACTGCTTCAATTCTTGCTACCGGAGCAAAAGTCTCTTCAAAGTCAATTCCTTCTATTTGAGAGTAGCCTTTGCAGACCAATCTAGCTTTGTTTCTGATTACTTCACCAGCTTCATTTAATTTGTTCCGGAAGACCCACTTGGTTCCAATTACATTCCTGTCTCTAGGTCTGGGAACAAGATCCCAAGTATGATTTTTCTCAATTTGCATCAGTTCATCTTCCATTGCTTTGGTCCAATTTTCATCATTGCAGGCTTCATTTATTGTTTTAGGTTCAATCCTTGAAATCAGACAACATTCATTCTGATCTTGAGCAATATTCCTTCTAGTTTGTACACCTTTGCTTCTGTCACCTATGATCTGATCTTCAGAGTGATTCAGTTTTACATACCTTGGAATTTTGGGAGTATCCAGTACTGCTGTTTCTTGATCAGGCTCATTTAAACCTAACTCTTCTTCCTGATTTACCGGATCAGGCTGACTCTGTTTCACCGGAGAGGATTGAGTACCTTGAACACTATCTTGGTCATCTTCATCAAACTCATAAAATCTTGAAGGCTTCTCAATTCCTTCATCAACCTTTACATTGGTACTTTCTATCATCTTCCTCAATCTCTTATTGTAACACCGATATGCTTTGCTTTGAGTGGAGTAGCCCAAGAAAATTCCTTCATCACTTCTAGCATCAAACTTTCCTAGATCTTCATCTCTTTTAATATAACACTTGCTACCAAATACCCTGAAATATTTCACAGTAGGAGTGATGCCAAACCAAAGTTCATAGGGGGTCTTACCGGTGTTGTTTCTGATTTGAACTCGATTGAGAGTGTAGACTGCAGTGCTGATAGCTTCTTTCCAGAACATTTGAGGAACATTTGCTTCCAACATCATTGTCCTAGCAGCTTCCTGGATGGTCCGGTTCTTTCTCTCAACTACTCCATTCTGCTGTGGAGTCTTAGGAGCAGACAACTGTCTCCTTATACCCTGTTTCTCACAAAAGTCAATGAATTCACCAGATGTGAATTCACCACCTCTATCAGACCTTAGACACTTTAGTTTCAATCCGGTTTGATTCTCCACCATAGCTTTGAAGATTTTGAACTTCTCAAAAGCTTCTGATTTTTCTTTTAGAAAGGTAACCCACATCATCCGGGAATGATCATCAATTAACAACATGAAATATCTATCACCTTGCTGACTCTTGATTCTTGTCGGACCACATAGATCAGTATGTACTAATTCCAACAATCCGGTAGAAGACTGATCTTTGCTTTTAAAAGAGACTCTGCTTTGTTTGCCTAACTGACATTCTTTACACACACTGTTTGTAGGTTTTATCAACTTTGGAAGATCTCTCACAGCCTGAGTATTGCTTATTTTGATGATGTTATCAAAATTTACATGACACATTCTTCTATGCCATAACCAACTCTGATCAATTTGAACAAACAGACAACTTTTATTTGAACCAACCAGATGAAAGATGTTACCTCTTGTCTGAGTACCGGATGCAATTTCAGTTCCGGAGCTTGTAAAGATTCTGCACTTTCCATTCTTGAACCGGAGATCATAGCCTTTGTCCACTAACTGACCAACACTGAGAAGATTGTGCTTCAATCCTTCAACATATAGTACATTACCTGTTTTGCTCTTACCATCAAAGGAAATAGTTCCCCTACCTCTGATTCTGCCAGCAGAATTGTCACCAAACTTTACCATTCCTCCTTCATATCTTTCCAAGTCTAAGAACTTATTCTTGTCACCAGTCATATGGTGAGAGCATCCACTGTCAATAACCCAATCATCCTTTTCTTCCACTTGAGCAGCCAAGGCTTTTTCAACAACTTTGTGATTGACAGATTCAGAGATCAAGGAATCTTCTTCCTTGATGGCTATAAACACCCACTCATTTCCGGATTTGCTTCCTGGATCTGATTCATCATCTGTTACTCCTTCATTGTCATCTTCTTCATGAACATAATAGCAATTCTTTTGAAACCTTTGTCTGTGAGTATTAGATCTTGCAGATCTCTCCGGACATCTTGAGGCAAAATGACCAATCTTATTGCAGTTGAAACATTTAAAGGGTAGTTTTCCCTCATACTTACCGGATCCTCTTGGTAGTCTCTTTGCAATGAGGGCTTCAAGTTGAGCTGTTTCTGCTTCTTCTTCTTCCATGTCTCTTCTTGCTTGATCATACCATGACATTTTCCTTGATGAGTTTTCACCCGGATCAAATCTCTGTTTGCCTTTCACATAGGCACTGGCTTTGAAAGCAGATTCAGTCTTGGGAGGATCATCTCCAAACTCGGTCATTTCAAATGCAGCTAGTTTGCCAGCTAGTTGTTCTCTTGTGACTGTTGTGTGGGCTCTGAATTCATCAATGGCAGCAACTTTGATTTTGTAGGCAGCAGGAAGGGATCTTAGGATTTTGCAGACAATCTCATTTTCATCTAGAGTTCCACCAGCATTTCTGATTCCACATACCAGCTCATTTACTCTTGGCATAAAGGTAGTAATGTTTTCATCATCTCTCATTTTCAATCTTTCAAATTTCCCTTTCAGACTTTGCAACCTTGCACTTTTGACAAACTCATCTCCTTCATAGAGAAGTTCCAGTTTAGTTAGGATCTCATATGCAGTTGGTAGGTCAATGACATTCGAGAGATCTGAGTCATTCAATGCGCTTAGAAGAGCTTCCTTGGTCCGCAGATTATTTTCAGCTTCTGTGGTTTCATCAGGAGTTGTCGGACCACCTTGTGGGGGTATATATGGTTTTGAAATCATAGCCAAGTATGCTTTTCCCATACATTCCAGATGACACTTCATGCGACCTTTCCAGAGAGTGAAGTTGGTTCCATCGAACTTCGGACTATCCTTCTTGTATGACGACATCCTGGATCACCTCAAGCGGTTAAGCTCCTATCAGAGGAACTCGGCTCTGATACCAATTGTTGGATCTAGGGCATACAACTGAGAGGGGGGGGGGTGAATCAGTTGTATAGAACTTGTTCTATTTCAAACACTTTATTCTCTGTTGTTAGTTAGCAGCATATCAAATAATCATTCATGGAAGCACAATACATAAACACAAGAGCAGATAAGCATCAACACATTGAACACCAAGATTTTGACGTGGAAAACCCGGTTAAGGGAAAAACCACGGGGTGATTAACCCAAGAATTATTCTCTGTTAGAAGAATAAGGAAAAATGAATGGCACATGCCAATAAGGGCTCACTGCCCGAGCACACTGCTCACAAAGAGGCCCACTGCCTACAAGGAGACACACTGTCTACAGAGTGATAAAAATCACAGTCTTGAACTGGAGAATGACATCTCTACCATGTCCGGATCAGTTCCAATTAAGCCCAACAATCTCTGCTCTGCCTTTCGCACCTTTCTTCGCTACACCATTCTCATCCACATGCCTCCCACTGAAATGAATTCACAAATCATTATTTATACAAGACATCGACTTAGGAACAAGCATCTAAGTCGGCAAACAACCATAGGAGTATCCGCAAGATGAATAACACATCCGGTCGGCCATCACAAGAACATTCGCAGGATGAACAACTCATCCGGTCGGCTACACAGAGCAAGAACTTCATCCGGAAGAATAACTTCAATTCCGGGCTCTACCATCAATGCGGACCAACAACACAACCTAAACATGATTCAAGAACCTTTACAAGTCTGTCTGAATGTCCGGATACATCCGCACTTCCTCTACTTACTGGGATCTCTTGTCTTCCTCATCCGGAACTTCAAGAACACAGTCTGTCGCCACTGTCATAATGCAAGAGGTACTTCCGGACCTCCAAATCATACACAAACCAGGATGACACATCACAAGGACATCCCAAACACTCCGTCCAATCCGCAGATTAGGATGATACAATTCCGGACCTCACCGGACCTTTTTGTGATCCTCTGTCACCTCCGGATACTTGCCGGACCCGGTTCTATACCGGCAGCCATAACTCCTTCAGATCTTCATGCGGACCTCTGAAATCTTAACTGTAGCATCTCAAGACTCATATCTACTAACCCTTTAATCCGCATCCTCCGGTTCTCATCCTTCTTCTCATCACTGTTCTTCACTGTTCCTGACTGAGGCTAATTTTCTCAATATCCTCAGCACAAAGCTCATCAAATCCTTCTTGTCAGTGCAGTATGAGTATGTTGACATCAATGACAACACTGGCTCACCTCATACTTGCCAACAATAACTACCTAGCAACTCACACTCAACTCTCCTCCTCTTGCTGCCATGAAACTAAGCTTGAAAGCATAAACACAGTGGGTGAAATGTCTGGCAGAATACCTCAAAGTCTCACGAAATGCAATTAGCACAGGATATTCACAAAATGGTTTTGTTGAAAATATGGTGGAAGCTTTCAACGAAATGTGATTTGCAGGTATAGAACTAGATTCCATGGTTTTCACCAGCTTCCTCCCGATCTACGCTAACTATTTGGCACAATATTTCAAAGAAGTATGGTCTCGTAACTGCAGGATATGTGCAAAATGGATTTGATGAGAATCCCACGTTGATGTAAAGTCACACCTCACAACCTTTGCCAGCATCCTTCAGTACTTGCAACCCAAAATGGGAGCGCTAAAATGGGTATGGATATCAATCAAAGCACAATGGAATTTGTTTTTTTTAGATAGTATGGCAACCGCCCTGGTACAGATATATGCTAAATGTGGAAGAATGAGACAAGGCACGTAAACTATTTGACAAAATGCTTCAAAGATATGTGTTCTCATGGACTGCCATGACTACAGAATGTACACTAAAAAGATTTGTTGAAGAAGATTTCAAAACCTATAGGCAAATGCAATTGGCTGCAGTAAACTTGAATTCGATAACCTTTGTTAATATCTTCTTATCTTGTTACCAAATGGGAGCTCTTTCAAAGAGGCAGAGGCATACCTTTTGGAAACAGGTTCCATGGCGTCCCAGCAGGTTTGAGAATGGATGGGTATTCAGTAGTTTCCAGTTGCTACCTAGAATGCACTGTATGGGTTGCTGAGCAAATTGAAGCAAGAGAATGTGAACTCTCTTACTATTCTTGTTATGGGAAAAGGTAGTGTGGGAAAGTCTTCAACAGTCAATTCTCTTGTTGGGGAAAGGGTAGCTGTTGTCAGTGCCTTCCAGTTTGAGGCAATGCGACCTATATTATGTTCAAGGTCAAGAGCAGGCTTTACACTAAATATAGTTGACACACCGGGGTTAATAGAAGGTGGTTTTGTCAATATCATGCTCCTTGATCTTATAAAAAGGTTCCTCACAAACAAGATTATTGATGTCCTACTTTATGTGAATCGACTGGATAGTTATCGAGTTGATAACTTGGATAAACAAATCATCAAGGCCATTTCTAATACTTTTGGAAAACAAATATGGTAGAGAAGCTTGGTGGTCTTTACACATGCTCAGCTCTTTCCTCCATATGGTTTAAGTTATGCTGACTTTGTTGAAAGAAGATTAGCTGCGTTGAATGATGCAATTGTTGAAGCAGCTGGGTTTAAGAAATCTGATATCAAGATGAACCTAATGCAAATGAAGCCTTTGTTATAGAATATACCTTTGATATCAAATACGTGTAGAAAGGGTGCAACAATCATGTCAAAGCTACCTTTGATATTGAATGTCCAGAGAAACATTGTAACATTATCTGGGAAGATTCTGGTAGTATTAGTGGAGAACAGTGGATGTTGCAACACAAATGATGGTGGGGAAAAGATTCTTCCAGATAATATAGTTTGGCTTCCTAATTTGGTAAGTAAAATTGTTGAGGTGGCAACAAATGATGGCAAATCAATTGTGATTGACAAAAAGCTGATTGATGGAACTGATGCCAATCAACGAGGCAAACGTTGGATTCCTGCTATTTTGTTATTCCAGTATGTTTTTGTGATGAAGAGAATGCTAGGTGCCATAAGGAGGGATAAATATAATGAATGGATGGGAAATGATTGGGTGCTTCAATATTAATGCCATGAAAAGAGATTAGAGATTTATTGATGAAGAAAACATTAGCTGGATCCTTTGGAAAATGGAGCCAATATAAAAGCAAGATTGATGTTTTATATTCAATGCATTTATGAGGTTTAATTGAGTAGTTAAGACACAGTTTTCCTTTGAATTCTTAGGCTATCATTGTTTTTATCAAAGTAATAGATTATGGTTTTTCTTAAGTCATTCAACTGAAGTTGTGCAGCTAGCTGTACGAAGTGTCCCGATATATATATATATGCAAACCGTTGAAGCACAGACAAAGCACATGAATAATTTTGATAGTGCACTTCAAAGAGATGATGTCTCATAGAATGTAATGAATACATGAGGGAACCCATGTTGGAGAAGAAGCTTATGCATTATTCTAGCTTGCAAAGTATTCTATTAGTTGGAGAAGGCAATTTCTCATTTTCTTCATCTTTGGCTATTGCTTTTGAATGTGCACAAAACATAGTCACCTCCTCACTTGACAATAAGGAGCAAGTGTTGAGATTGTATAATTCAGCTGGTCTTTCAATTTCTAACTTGGAAAGGCGTGGAGTATTATTACTGTATAGAGTCGATACAGCCGTAATGCATGAAAGAAGAAAACTAAGAAATCAGAAGTTTGATAGAATTGTTTTTAATCTCTCACATGCAGGCTATTTTGGTGGGGGCAAAAACAATAAGCAAGCTATTAAGAAGAACAAGGAGCTAGTAAGCAGGTTTTTCAAAAGTGCTATCAAGCTGTTGGAGTTGGAGGGTGAAATCCACATTACTCACAAGGTGGACTGCCCCTACAAGAAATGGAATTTAGAAGGCGAGGCAAAGTAGTTTGGGTTGTTTTTAAAGGAGACTGTTGATTTCAAAAGAACAGATTATCTTGGTTAAATGGGCCAAGGTGGAAGGTCGTCATCAAGATCTTTGCATTGAATCAAGAAGGAAGCAACTAGAAGGAAGATTTCAAGTAGGCCTAGGGTTGATGGTTATCTCAAGCATAACATACATTGGTGTTCATATGATCTAGAGAAGTACATGGATAGTGAAACTAGTTCAGGTGATGGTAAACCATCATCTAGAAAAGGAAGTGGGTTAGGACGGTGGCATGTGATGAAAGATTTCCTGTGCCATTTCATAGTCAAGAACTTACACGCTCCCCCTGTCTATTGCATTTATGATATATAATCAACAAAATCCTATAGATAGGACAAGTTCACCTTGTCATGGGTCACTCGATAGAGATACTATTGGGACACGAGCCATGTAGGCTCCTCAAATTTTAGATGAGCTTCAACACATTATGTTAATGTTATATATTGGTATTTCTACGGATAACATAATAGTGAGAAAGTGGAGAAACATGGGGGTCCTGGTAATCATGATGATCTTCTCACTAGTAACGATGTTCAAAACATGGAGAGAGTTACTAACAATCTACATATCAACTGCATTCGAATGATCTATTAAGTATACAGATTTTGGTTCAACTCCATCAGAAGTATGTATTTTTCTATCAAGATCTATTTGTTAGTGAACCCTTCATATTGCAGATTTAAAGAGAATGAAAATTGTAGCAGCTAACTCTACCTTTCAGACTAATAAGCTAAGATATCCATTGTATACTTTGTTGGTCTTTGATGTACATCAAAATGCTCTTCCTATTGCATGGATTATAACTTCTATTTTTCCAAGCCATAGTATTTGCAAAGATGGGAGCCTTTTCTAATAGGGTTCACATTGAGGACCCCAAATGGAAATCCAACACACCAAAAAAAGGTGTTCTCCTAGAGCACAATGATTGAATCATATGCAATGCATAACTTTGTAAGAAATACCCTTGAACTCTTCAAACAAATAAGTGGGGTAGGTGAGATGATGTTCCATATGGCAAGGAAATTAATGAATGATAGATGAATTAACCAAAAGGTTTTGTACGCAAACACAGGAATCTAAGATTTAGGTATACAGAAGAGTTGTCAAAATCCAACAAGGCTTGATTGTCACATGAAGTAGATGGAAATGGAAAGGACTTAGCGAAATCCACAACTCCAAACTTGCAAGTCCTAGTTACCTTTTTGTGAAAGTGACTTAAGTCACTCTTGTAATGTAAAGTTAGAAAATGAACTTTATTTTCAGAAAAGTGATGAAAAATATAACCAAAAATAAGGTTTATTATTCTATTATTTTTCAAAAAGTTAGTTATGAGGTAGTTACTTGAAGTGGTTAGGAAGTAGTTACAAGTTGGTTATTAGGTAGTTATGATAAAAGTCTATATATACTGGACTTCACATTGCAAAGGGGGGGGACTCTTTTGAGACAACTCTAAAAAAGGGGAAACTCTAGAGAAATTTTTAGAGATATTTTGAAAAGCTTTTATGTTTACACTATGTACAAAAAGGATTTTGGAATTGTATAATTTCAAAGATAATGAAAAATGTAGTTTAGTTCATGTGCTCTAAATGCGTTCTTATTTTATCATTACTAATTTATCGTATGTTGAATTAGTAATCCCTTTTATGCACATGTGTAATACATTGATTATCTATGTGATTGATGTAATGAAACACACCCATCCCCTGGTATCTTGTTTTGGATGTGCTTGTATGACCTATCTCTTCTTATGTTGAGTTTTATTGTACTCCTTTCATCATCATTGCACGTTTCAACCTATTTGGTAATAACCCCTTTTGTAATCGTTATTAGTTGTGGAATCTCAATTGGTTTTCATATGTCTACTGTTGGGGTTTTTGTTATTCATCTTTTCCTAGTTTTGTGTTTTCTGCTTTATGTACTTTCAGGTTAAAAGTACACAAAAATACCAAAAACCCAATCATATGAGGGAGCTGCCCCTCTCAAATGCAGAGGAAAGCTGATAATTCAATAACAACTTCTCCAACTGTTGGGACAATTTAGTCACCGCTCTAAGGGCAACGGGCCAATTTCAAAGGTTATTTTGCGGTGACAAATCTATTTACCAACACTATCAAATCAACATCAACCACAACTTGTAACCATCATATCTTGCACCAATCCAACAACATCAACCATCAATATCATCCAGTGGTTCTTGCCTTAATGGATATATTGTTCCTACAATAGGTAGAATCCATCAATCATCATCCATCTTGGCAAGAGATACAATGGCTATTTGTTTGGTTTGTTGGTCTTTTGGTTTTTGACTTTTATCTTTTGTTCTATTCAAAGATCACATCAGAACTACCTTAATATCACTATATCATGGTATGTGGCAAAAACAACTAGTATGGGGCATAGTCATTGCTTTTGTATGCTGTGCTTGTGGGTTGGTCTCATTACTCCAAGCTAGTATTCATATCTTGTGGACCGTAGGGGTGGTTCTAGCATATTGATCTCCTTGTGCATCTAGGGTTCATCATACCTTTTATGTATTAAGGACTTACGCTATGAGTCTCCTTCCCTCGTCTAGACAAGGTTGTATTATCTTGGGCATGCATGGGATCACCCTCTTGTCTGCATGTCTAGTCCTTGCAAATGATGGATAAACATCGTCACCTTGGTCTCCTATACCTTGGTGAAAATATCCACTCTGCTATAACAAATCTAGGATTGCTCTAAATCATTTTTAACACAATGATCATCCATCAACCAATCTACTCAGAATCATCAATCTTTCATCTCACTCCTTATCCTACAACCACTTCTACCAATCTATTCCATCTATTTCGAGAGCACGTCAGTGTTCTTGCAACCCTCCTATCCTCTCAAGGGGGCATCACTCTTACCAATCATCCCTAAACCTTACCCTATTCTTCCAAACCAAAGTCTTTTTCTATCCAATTCAATGGTATATTTTAACTTTTTTGAAATAATGTTACTTAGTTGCAACACCATTTCAAAGAGGGGCAAATGTAGACACCTAAAATTAACTTTCTCTACAAACCAATTTCTCGTATCTCTACACCACCAATTATCCCTTCTATTAATTAAATAAATTTATTTTATTTAATTAATTTATCCCTAATCATCTACCCTTAACCATTTATCCATCCTTTGTGAACAATTAATTCATTTAATTTATCACTATACCTTACAATACTATCCCTCATTAATTAAATAAATATTCTCAATATTTATTCAGTTAATTTATCCATCTCCCTAATCCTTATTAATTGGATAAATCATGCTTATTTGATTAATCTACCCTACTAATCAACCTAAACCTAGCCTAGTTGATTAAATAGTAGTTATTTAATTAGCTATCCTATCCTACCTATCCCCTAGACCTAAATTATTTAAATAAACCCTTATTTAATTAATTTTAACCTCTCATTATCCCACTCACTAATTTCCTCCAGCCACATTAATTAAGCTAATCCTCTTGATTAGCTTGGTCAAACCTTGCTTAACCCATCTTCCCACACAATTTTGAATAAAAATCATTTTTTTATTCAAAAGGTCACATGACCCACCAACTCATTTATTGCCATCTTACACATGTAAGTGTACATGTGTCCTTGACCTTCACACTTCCACATAAGTTTGAATTTTTAATTCAACACTCCCCCATAAAATGAATTTTTAATTCATTCTCTTGTCATATCCATCTAATCTCATTTAATGCTAACTCTTCCCCAAAATGAATTTTTAATTCATTTTAATTCTCATCACCCATCCCAATGTGAATTTAAAATTCACATTTAATCCCAGCCATCCAATATTGTTGATGAGATCTTAACCCTTGATCTCATCTTCTGATCTCAACCATTGATCTCTACTTTGAATCCTAGCCATTAGATTCAAATCCCCCTCAAATGGCCTATAAATAGAGCCCTTGAACCCAAGCCATTTACAAGTTCTTCATAGCATCCTTACCATGTCCAAATGTCTATCTTCTCATCTCATCTTAAACTCATATTGCCAAAATCATTCCTCATCTCCATAGCCAACCATCTCTCATCCTCATCTCCATGTCAATCTCTATCTAAATCTATTATCCTTCTCATATTGTGTTGAGCAAGCAAGGAGCAATCCACATTCTCTATCTCAACATTGGGTAAAGCTAAGGAGTTTGGGTGCAACTCCTTCCACCTTATTAAGGAGAAAGAAGATTCCAAGGTATAAATGGTTTGTTTTATGCATTTCATTTGTGTTTTCTAACCTTGTAGTTTTCCTTGTCTTCAGTTCCATATATACTTTGAGAGATTTTTCTTCAAAAGTCCCAAATCTTTCCTCCTTAGAATCTTTTGATTTTCTCATCATCAAATGTGCCAATCCAATCAAGACGTCCTCTGTAACTTCGTATCCCATGGTTGGGACCCATACAGTTCTTGGTTCTACTACCTCCATGAGGCATTTATCTTTGTCTACCATAAATAGAATCTCCTTTTCATATTTCCTTACAACCTTTTCAAGGATCCTAGCCCTAGCTTGCATTTTCTTTTGGAAATTCTTAAAGTAACCCCATAATGCTGCATTTTGTTGATCAACATCTCCTAAACTCTGTAGATGATTTTTAATTTGAACTGCTACTGGAGAATGATTTAACCATCCAATGTTACCTATACCTGGTAATTCTTTCAGGAAATAGAACAACATGTAGATGATCAGAGTACCATACCTAAAAGGGTACTTAGTGTCCTTTGTCCTTTTTTGATATCCCAACAATTCTTGCCGGTGTAGGTCACATAGGTCATACTCTGCATTCTTCTTCACCATTTCAAAGGCTGTGTAGATAGCCATAGCTGAGATAGAGTTCTCCCTATTTAAGACGTACACTTTATAACCGATCACCATGGAAGCAAATCTTACCACTGGATCTTCTATGTCATTAACTGTTAGTGCCCTTTTGTCAAATTTTGCACCTGTAAGCCCCATTACTATGTTATTCTTCATAGACTTTAATGCTGGAACTATTTCGGTAGAGCACATGCTAGTCACAGCCTTAATGGCATCTTTAGTAATCATATGTGTCACGTCTAAGCACATAAACTCGTCATGAATTTTGCTTAGGGCATACCAGACCCAAGCATCTTCAAAAAAATAGGAAAATCAATCCATACATCTAAATTCTTCTCATGCAACACACTATATTCTTCTTTTAGTTCAAATTTGTCATTAGTCAATTCATTCAGATAAATTTGCCCTAATTTCCCATGATCATACTCTCCTAGGTTTGTATGTATATATACCCTAAAGTCTTCCATATGCATAACACCATATGGAATCTCAAAGAATACACCATCTAGATCAGTTTCAAGTGATTTGAATGGGTGCTTCTTGAATTTAGGTCGGGGTCTCTTCGTAATCTCTATCACTTGAGGGGTAAACATTTTTACTGGCTCAGTACAGAAAATTTTCAAAAGAGAGGGAGCTGTAAATACCTTTTGTTTACGGTTAGGTTTTCTTCGCACTAATCACTGAATACTTAATTTTGCCTTAGCTTTGCTTCTCAGATCTCCTTAGACACTTGAGGGTTTGAATGCAATGTGATTTCCTTTCAAATGAATTCCATTTTTAACCCCTTTTCATCAAAACCTAATCATCATAAATGATAGATTAAAAAAGTTGTCAAATTGTTACTCTGCCACCCACAATCGATCTAAATTGCTCCGCAATCAACCGCATTAGATTCTTTTCTACTGGAATCTTCTTAAAAATATATGTTATCTTGTTTTCTAGCCTATACCTTCATTCTAAATGTTAGCACCACTCTTCTAGCTAGGGGAACAAGATTTTTCATTTAAGCTCCCCTTAAGCTAGAGCTCCCAATTTACTTCCTGGAGGAAGTATCTGCACTAGAGTCTGGTGCAGACTCATTATTGACTTCATGTACTTCTTTCTTAACCCAAATCTTGTTCATATCCTTCTTGATCTCTGCCTGATCTACCTTTTGTACCAAGTTCTTCATCTCTACCTGATTATCCTTCTTCATATTCTTACTTCTGTAGAATCTTGCAATATGTCCATTGTTTCTTCCATTCATCCTTGATCTGCATTGGTTAACCTTGTGTCCAAATCTATTGCATGCAAAGCAATTCCCATTGAAAGGTTGAGCATTCCTTTCATTGTTCCTTATCTAACTTCTACCTTCACTAGCTCTATGACCAAATATTTTGCATATAAAGCAGTTACCTTTGAAAGTTTGAGCATTCCTTCCATTGTTGTAACCATTCCTTATCTGATTTCTACATTCATTAGCTTTATGACCTACTTTATTGCAAGTGAAGCATTGACTAGAAAATGATGGAACATTTTGATTCACTCTACTCTTACATTGAGTAGCCTTATTTCCAAACTTATTGCATGCATTATAGTAACCATTGAAAGAGGGGTATCTTTGAGCATTTGGTTACTTGACCGGTGGTCTTCTAGGTCTGTCCCTTTGATTCTGAATCTGTTTGTCTTTGTCCTTCTTGATCTCAACATTATTTTCTTGACCCATTTTAGAACTTTCTCCTTTATCAAATCCCAAGCCTTTGTCATCAGGACTCTTCTGACTTGCAATTATTGTATCAAGTTTAGCAGCACTTACTCTAAATTTATCTTCTTGAATCCATACCTATTTCAGATCCACGACTTCTTGTTCAAGCCTTATACATTCTTTAGATTTGTTTTTTATTATTTCATTTAGGCTTTCTTCATCTTTTGCTCTTTCTACAGCTTCCACTTTTAGATCGTTCAGGGTTTCATCTCCTAACTTCAATTGTTCACTAACCTCCTTATGCTTTTCTTTGAACCTCTTGACTAGCTCCCTCAATTTTTTGATGCACTCATCTGCTCCCTTGACATTTTCTTTTAGATCCCTATTTTCTATTTCAGTCCTCTCAAGATCATCAAGAGCAACTTTGAGTTCTTCTTCACTGACAAGCATGCATTTTTCTTCTATGGTTTCAGTTGAATCAACATCTTCAGAAGGAGTAGAGTACCTTTTACCTGCCATGTGTTTAATATCCAAGATCTTCCTTAAGCTATTAGACTTCTTCCAATGAACCTTGCTCTGATACTAATTGTTGAATACCCAGAATACTGAGAGCGGGGGGATGAATTAGTATTCTATTAAACCTTTTACTTATTAAACCATTACTCCATTTATCACATACAATAAAGCAAATAGAACACAAAAGAAGCAACCACAAAACATCACACATAAACACTAGGACTTTTACATGAAAAACCCAAAACTGGAAAAAACCATGGTGAGTGTTAGCTCATAATAATTATGTAATATCTATATCAAATTACAAGAAGCCTCATTGCCTAAAGAAGTGCTCATTTGAAGAAGGCTCACTACCAAAACATGCTCACTGCCTAGAGAAAGAAATAAGGAAAGAAGAATGGCTCACTTCCAAGTTGAACTACTTTGATTACATCTACACATGCATGATTACAACTCTAATGAAGCACAAAAATACTGTCTCAAAACTCTTCATCTCTAACTACTTTGTTTCAGTGCACTGCTTTTACAACAAGTAAGATCTCTCTTCTTCTGCACTTGTTGCCCTTACTATACTTCACATGTCGCATTCACATTTGTATTCGCATCACACCTCTCACAAACACTGAATTTGATCTCATATATATATATATATATCTACAACACTTAGATTCTTCACATTAGGTTAGCCTACCTAGATGAAGCGTATAGTTAATAATCTTGTAGCTTGTCAGCCAAATCCACTCACCAAAATACATAGCGGACCCAAATAAAATCTGAAACACCTTCTCATATGTTGGTTCCAACTATAGAACCACTTAGGATAAAGTTATAATCAATAGATCTTACCGCACACAAATCAAACTATCATGCCAGCCTCAAACACAAACTGTTACTGACTTAGTCTAACTGTCAGATCATCACATCCACTGTGGACCACAAGACTTGCACAAAATCATATCAAAGACTCATTAGACATCATAGTTCATACCTCCAGGACTGCAGAACATAATATCAACATGTGAAAAAATGTGGACTACTAAAACACTGACTCTGTTAGGGCCAATCATTGTCAAACCATGTAGTGATACTTGGTAGCTTATAACTATCTTTTCGGTGGACCTTAGACTTTGCAATTATGGATTTAGACACTTCATACGAGTGTTTACAACACCTCAAAACCACATAATGAAATATCTAACACCGGAGGAAAGCGGACCAAAACAAATGAGTGTTTTGTTATGATTACCTCTATTCTTTGCAAATGCCAGACTTAGGCTACTTGAAGATATGCTTCTGATACATATCAAAAGATGAAATCTTAGATATAAGATCTTGTAAGGACTACAAACAACATACCAGAACTGCATGATTTGGTCTTCAACTATGGACCAATACCAATCCAAACACTGTCTCTTTGTTATTGTCTCTATACATTACCAACACTGAGCCAAAATGACTAGGTCTTCTTCATTGGACCAAAATCTCTGTTCCAACCTTGTTTCTTTTTTTGTTTCCATTAATGACAACACCATCAAACATCAAGCTTAACCAAATTTCCAACAACATAATTACATGGAAGTATTTTCCTATCAAAGTTGCCACTTGGGAACTTGAAGATTTTATGTAGAAGAATCAACAATTGATGAATGTTGAGGATAACTCTTGTGTGAAGAGGAGGGCATGCTACACCCTTAATCCTATAGTGTGCATAGGGTTATGAGTAGTCCACCTGTGGTTGCCTTAATTCATAACTAAGTTATATAATCATTAATATTATCTTATATATAGGTAGTTAAGTCATCCTAGGTGGCATCAAAGGTATATGTATGGTATATCTAGGAGGTAAAGGTTAGTTATTATCATCATACTAAGTATTGTGTTCTTATTGAAGACTAATGGAGGTAGCCTCCTTGAAGTGGCATATTAGTATCATGTATTTGAAGCATATTTCCTATTATATTCTTCTATTGTGCAAGTTGTTTCATTAAAATATTGATCTATTAAACACATATTAATATACACAAACATACACATAGGGGGGCTTGTTGGTGTGAATGGGGTATAATACCTAACTGGTTTCCCTATTAGGTCATATTCACACTAGTTTACTTAAGTTTACTTAGGGAGCACTTAGGATATTTATCTATTTGTGTCTCATGTAATATGATTAAGACAACTGTCATCATTCTATGTAGTCATATCTCATTACCTTTCCTATATAAGCAAGGTCCCTCATGTACTTTATGTGTCATGGTATCATAATATCATAATTTTATTTTGCACCATAATCAAGTAATTCATCCTTTTTCTAATCTCTGGTTTTGTAGGTGATCCTCAAAGCTTGAGTCTATTGGTGACTCTTATAGGGATCACCCTATAATAAAAAGAGAATAATAAAGGAAGGCCAAAAGGCTAACCAAAAATACATAAAAAGTGGCTAAATGCTAGAGCAAAAAAGATAAAAAAAACATAATAAATCCTCGTAGAAATTTGGAGACAAAAATTACCAGTGAAAAAAGACTAACAAACATATGGAAGAGGACTATAAAGAATCATCAATAAGACTTTAGACCCCACTAGCCACCACCCCATTGAAGCTATCAAGAGAGTCATCCAAAACACATCATACAAGATTCCATCACTAAGATGACACCACCATCTAGTTCAAAGAAGGAATAATGTAATCATCATTAGTCACTAGAGCCTCAATATAAACATTATGAATAATGTCTTGTCTCTTCCTAACTTGCATTGAAACTCTACCTAAGAGAGATGGGAGATTAAAATAAATGACAACTTTACAGGTATTATTTTTATAGGAAACTAATAGCATTTTGAGCACCAATCCTACATTAATTCTCATAGAAAGAACTGAAGTCCTAGAGCTCATTGTTGATAAGATATCTTTATTTGTTCAAAACATAAACACCCCCCATAGAATCTACATCATAAACAACCTTCTCAGCCCTAGGCTCTTCCAAAATATCCACATTCTTAGGAGCCTCCTTGTCACTATCTCTAAAATAGAAACCACCAAGAACACCCTTCTCAAACTATGTAGCCATAGAGACCTTAGAATAAAGAAAAAGACTGTAAATCCATTCCAAAATCACTTCATCTAATTGTTTTAACAAAAGAGCACTCAAACTATATCCCTTGAGCACATCCAACCATTATCCTCAAAACCCTCTAGATCTAAAATTAACTTAACTAGCTTTAGAGAAGAAGAGATTGGGCAATAAAATATAGTGCATGGACAATGTTCAATGAATTTACCACATAAAAATAGATCCCTCAAACCACCAAACTAATGTCTTTTAGCCATGGCCCTTTAAAACCAACAAAACCCCACACCACCACGATAAATTCAATCCAAATAAAATGAAGCACCAACCACAAAGACAACCCAAAAAATAAAGGAGAAAATAAGAAACAAAACTAAGGAACTTGATGAAAAAAAAGAAAGGGAGCATGCGTACATTCAAGAAATAGGAACCTATGATAAAATCACCTAAAATTTTAACACCAGTGCCACCATATCTGATGCAGGAGCATCCAGGGTGTAAGGGCAATCTTGCATCAACCAAAAAAAAAATGTTGTTTCTTTTCAATAAGGGATAAATTTGATAGGGTTACTATTTTTAGTAAGGTTGCATTTGTGCATGGTTGGATACAAAATCTTATAGGGACCTCCAGAATGGTGAAGAAATCACTTCAATATCATTTGTCATTTGTGAGATATTAAAATTTTAAATTCCAAAAATCCTATTGAAATATTCAAAGTCAAATTTGAGGCACTTAGAGGCTCTGGATGGGCCCAAAATTTGGTGCGAAACCCAAGCACTCTACCTTTAGGTACTACTTCTACACAACTAAATTTTTGAAAGCTTTCCGAAAAGGTATTATAATTGAAAATCCAATGGTCGGATCAAAAGTTATGGCCCCGCGAAGTTGACCTATTTTTGGAGAGAGATGCAAATTTTGAAATTAAGTTGGTGGCCACCAAAAAGGGCTATATATGAGCATCTTTGGGAACCCTTGGAGAAGTAGAGTTAAGGGGGGAGGTATGAGTCAAGAAAAAGGCAGAAAAATAGAAACCCTAGTTGATTTAGGATTACAAAAGGCTGAAGATTCCAAAGTCTTGAGAGAGAGAGCTGTAATGTGTTGCAACCTGTAGGGGATTCATCCTTTGATTGTATTTGAGCTTCTGTAATGTAATGTTTTGCCCATATTAATAAAATATCATTCTATTTTTTGTGTGCAATTTTTGTTATTGTGTGTTTTATGATTTACCCCCTTAATCAATATCCCATTAAAATAAATAAATGGTTGGCACCATAAAGGAAAGTTAGGAGTCACCCAACAAAAAGAAAGTAGGAAGGTCAATGATTAAATAGAAGTTTCATGTGTTAGGATTACAACTAAATAGAGCCAAGAAGTGTCCTTTCTCAACCCCAACATTACCAATGATATTGATCACTTTGTTCTATTCTTGGTAGGAATGAACAAAAGAAATGGTAAAGAACTTGTTACATAGAGTAATAGCCTCGTTTAACATACTTTCAAGTTTCTAATTCAAACACACTTAGTTTCAAAGATTGTAACTAATCACATTTAGTGAGTAACCTTCCATAATAATAATAATAATAATAATAATAATAATAATAATAATAATAATAATAATAATAATAATAATAATAATAATAATAATAATAATATGCTTGTATCTAGACTCTAAAGATATATTAATCCCAATCAAAACCGCCACCCATTCAACTTCATTGTTAGTTTCATGTCTAATTAAAAGAGATCCCACTTGGATGAAAGCACCCAAGGAATCTCAAAGAATAATCCCACCTCTAGCTAGACTAGTGTTCCCTTGAGCAATTCTCTCAAAGTTGAGAAGTTCCAATACTCAAATGAGTCATGTCCACCAAGACTAAATGGTTTTTTTCTTAACATGATCATATTTTTTACTAATGTGATCTTGTTTCTTCTTAAAACCTTCTAAAATCTATTTTGGTCACTTTTTGTCCTCCCATCTACATGTATATACTTTGTAGTGACTTTTACTTGTAGTATCAGAACAAGGCTATGAAAGACATAGAAACATGGCAAATAATAAAAACTCCTACAACTAATCATTAATTGAATAAACCAGTGCCAATAAATAATCTTACATAATTCTTCTTAAAAAATATTGGATTATACAATTAAAATAAATAAATATATAAATAAACAAAAGAAAAAGATAGAGTTTAGAGCTTCAAATAAATATTTAAAATAAGAAAAAGAATAAATACTCATTCAAATATATAAATGATACCATTTTTGGGTCCCATAATTAGAAATCCTAAGGATTAAAAATAAGAAAGCTCATTATAAACAATCAAAGAAAGACCATTAAATATAACGTTCTAATCACACAAATTATAAAAGTTTAAAGAATCCATAGCTTTATTGTAAACTTATATATTTTATCATCAGATTAGAATAAATATAAATTTAGTTAATATTATCATATGTCCACATTTAATGAAGTTTTTTAATTGTTTAGATAAAATGTTGAAGATCAATTGTGTTAAATTATGTATTTTTATGTTGATAGGTGTTCTTTCAGTGGAATTATTTAGAGAAATACATCTACAACTATGTTTGAATGTACAAGATTGAAAGGATTAGCATCAAATCAATCTTTTTTGTAAATTCTATAAAACAATATTTGCCATTGGACATTGATTTTTACATGTATCAAATTATTTAGAGCAAATGTCTTTTCTCCTTGAATTCAGGTAACTATATCTCTTTACTATTTAGCATTTATTATAATAAGTTTTGAAAAGATGATGGCATCAAGTGACAAACTTTACTTTTCCATTTGTTTTTAGCATTTACCTAGACATATTTTAAAAAATTGCTACGTCACTTTTTTTAGAATTCTTTTTAGCACCCCTATGATATTTTCTTTCATTATTTTTTTGTGGTTATGCATATAGATAGAGATTGATTGCTCTAGAATATCAAATAAGATAATAACATATAAATGTGTTATGGTCATGTGATTTAATAATAAGAAAAATGGAAGGTTACTTAATTTATAGCTAACTTGAGTAAAAGGTAATAGAATTTTTTTTCGTATGGGCAATGGAAATCTTACTTCAAAAAATTTACTATTTGTAAGGCACATATCTCTTTTGTTCATTTGCTTTATCTTAATTAAAAACCTTGCTCTATATAAAAGTTTCAAATGCTTTAGCTTAATTAGAAACCTTGTTCTATATAAAAGTTTCAAAAAATATATGAAATTTACTGAAACAAACCTTCTCAATTGTCAATTGGTGAATTTGATATGTGAACAGCTAAAACCTAGTCATTAAAACAACTATATCTATCTTTTATTTGTGCATTCATGAAATTGGTTCACCCTGTGAGAAGGAAACTATAATTGTCTGATTAAACAACACAAATCATCATTCTTATGCAGTTTTGTGTATTAATGGTACAATTAAAATTTCAAAGTGTATTAATGATAAGGTTAAATTTCAAAAGGGTAATATTAGGAAGGTAGCTGCAAATTTAGACAATATTCACTTTTTTCCCATGCTCCTCTACCTGGCCTATACTTCAAATTCAAATAAAGACCTTCACAATTCCTACCTTATCCTTTTACAATTTCTTTTTAAAATTATCAACATGCTCATTAAACCTTTAAATATAACTGCTAGTTTAACAACATATGAGAGTATGGTATATCACACCCTCTATAAATAATCGTTTATATTTGTAAATAGAGACTTTCAAGAGAGATATATTATCCACATCAATAGTCGAAGGTCAATTTTGACCAACAAAAATAGAACAAATATTTACAACTTTTTATTATGAATGAAGTATAAAATTATTATTGACTATTTAAACACTCGATTTTTGATGTAAATCCCTGAGTGTTGAAGTTTCCATGGGCCCAAACAATGGTTTCTTTTCCTCTTCTTTACAGAGGCAAGTGATAAGGGTCCCGAATTCCATGCGGTTGCGAAAAATTCGGATCAAATTTTACTGAAGACATTGTACCGATTATCGCTGTAAATTCGACCTGCGGACCTCGTCTGAACATGAGAATCTAGACAGACCTGCCGACCTTGTCTGAAATTCGCCTGGTCTAATTTACACGTGGCGGATAGATAAGCTCTTCTAGCCTGTCACGTCTATTCAAACGTCAGCTTGCCTTACGCCATTGTTCCCCATATTGACATGTGACAGAACATAGATTTACAATACCAAGCAAAGGCTGCACGTCAGTTTGCTGGAACTCATGTTGTCAACATTGTCTCAAAGAGAACATAATGAAACATGACTCTTCTCAATTAAGACAAACAAAAATAGTTTGGTGACCTTTGAAAATTTGAAATCTTAACTATGAACACTTAAATTGCGTTGGATAGATAATTTGTATTATTCATACTCCGCCCACTCTATTTAAATAGCATTTATTTGAATGTTCAAATAGTCAATAACAATTTTACATTTCATTCACAATAAAAGGTAGTAAATATTTATTCTATTTTTATTGGTCAAAATTGACCTTTGATTGTTGAAGTGGATGATATTTAAGAATAGCCCATTACAACCTCCTAATAAAATATTAGGCTCTCCATGCACTAGCCAAGATAAAAATAATAATTCAAGAATTGTCTTGAAAGATGTCTCCCCCAACACTAACAAATTTAGGGTTTATGCAAGATTCTACATAAAACTTGATAAACAAAATAAGATGTTGAACTGACTTCTTCTAACCATAGAGGGACATCTAGAAACAAAAAGTTGAAACTGAGTTCTCTTCTAGATACATGTGCCCTATTTGCAAAAGCAATGGTCACTCTTGAACTGAGATAGTATGGATAACTAAAATTCAAGATTTGAGGGCCACCCTAGAATCTCCCCCTGAGCCACCTTAGCCTTCTATGGATGTTATCCCTCCTAAGCTTATGAATGAGGTCACCCCTCCAAGAAAAAAGAAACCTATGGAGGTTCTCTTGTCTCTCCATTGTTAAAGGTACAAAGATCTTTAAATGGTGAGATAGAGGTGATAATTAGAAGATTAGAAATACTGGCACAAAAGATTAGGACTATATCTTCCCTCTCACCATCCCTTTGAAAGGAAAATAAAAGGAAACTTAAGGATCCTCTCATAGAAGAATCATGAGAGAAATAAAGAAGATGAGGGGGAATTGACTTCCACCCCAAGTGCTTAGAATTTCTCAAACCCCTTACAAGAAATTCAAACCCAACTATGGCAACATGAAAAAATGGAAAGGAAAAAGGGCATTGAGTAAGCACAAGAGCAAGGCCAAGTGGAGAATCAAAATAAGTTGGATAATTTTACGAATAAAACACATGGTGGAGTGGAATCCCCATAGGCATCATGAAACTCATCACATGGAATATTAGGAGTAGATAACATACTATTCTTGAACCAAATATTTCTTCCTTCGAGCCTAACAATTGGCTATATATCAAGTGGCATAATTGGAAAGGGGTCTTCTCTAACTCAATTAGGGTGTTGGGTGGATTAGCCATCATCTAGTCCTTAAATTCAATGGTGATCGATCCTATTACAAGTGAACGAAATTAGTAGGTATGCAAGGTTATGATTCCTAAATATAATTTATCTTTCCTTCTATGGAATGTATACGACCCAATAGGTATCTTCCAAAAACGAGAATGTGGGATGTAATTTTTTCCTACTCAATCAATGAGGTAATGATTTAGTTATATTTGGAGGTGATTCTAATGTCATAAGTAGTTCAAAGCATAAGAATAGGGAAATCTCCCATCCAACCCAAACTTAGAAAGATTTTACAAAATTTATTGATACCAATAAGTAATGGATATGATCCCCCTAAATAATAGATTCACCTAGTTAAATAGAAAGGATCTAGTTTTAGTCATACACTAGAAAGATTAGACATGTTTCTAACGAACTTCAAGTGGCGCTTGAAACCCCTTACACTCTAGAAAACCTTGCTGCTACAATTTTAGGCTTGAACCATTTCTCGGTATCCCTCAATATCAAAGGGGACATGGTCCCCCTCAATTACCCCTTAAAATTCAAACAAATGTGGCTAAGAGATACATGGGTGAAAGTTCAAAGTTGTGTCCCACTTCAGGCCAACTTATCAACACAAATGAATTTAAACATTTCCAATTGAAAGTCAATTTTGGTCAAACAAATGTTCTAGTTAGATTCCTTCTAACTAAATTAGATCTAGGACATAATTTTTTGAACTAGAAGTTTCAAAAAAACGTAAAATTATTTTAGGAAACTTGATGTTCTCACAACTCCTACTCATGTAAATAAGATTTTAATTTCTTTTTACAATATCCTTTTGTAGATTTATAAGTGTTTTTTTTGGTTGGTAAACTGCTAACATGGGGTCAGGTCCCTTTATATTATACTTTTAACCAAATTTAACAAAATAGTGAAGTTTAGCATGAAATCATAAAAATAGTATAACTAGGGTTTTGGTAAAATCCCTGTTAACCATCCTACCCCTATCACCTATTACAAACTTCTTATCTTCATTTCTAACTATCCTTATATCTATTCCAAACTATATATGCTAGAGATTACAAAATATGATAAAGATTACTGGAATTATCTCCTCATGCATTCTCATCCTTTGCATAATATTGTTCCAGCACCTCGTTCATCCAATCATACTCCACTTCCAAACCTATAAGTTTTTTCAGGAAGGCTAACCCCTGTGCTGCTTGACAACAACGGCCAACAATTTTGTCCTCCCTTGCTTCATTGATAGAGGGCAACCAATTCACTGCATCCCCTACAAAGTTGATTCTGTAGAAGTCTCCAGGAAAAGGCACTCCAACACCATAACATGTCACTCCCATGACTTGCTTCCATTTGCCTCTAAAATCTAGCTCCACAAACTCCTCCATCATCCTCTGTATAGTGGGTTTCTCTTCGTTTAGGGCTTGTATTACTGGTAGAAACATGGAGGAAAGATCTATATTCACCCTATTATTTTTGCAATTTAACATGAAATCCTCTCCCAATACCCATTCAATGGCGAAGAGTACTATTCCACTCTTCGGCTTAAACAACATACCTAGCCTCTTGTTCGTTATTTGGCCAAGGAATGACATTTGTCGCTTCCTATAAACAAGCCAAATAGGGGTGTCCATCACTACCGCTATCTCTCTTTGCAATTTTCCACTGCGAAATAAGGAATGCTTCATGCAGTTTTCTCAAAATATTTTAGCACTCCCTGCAGGCTTCGCTAGCCACCACTCACTGGTTGGATTAGATGGCCTAATAGGAGGGTGTGTTGGCACCATCATTATTTCTAACCTCCCATAGCAGATCATTCGTGGCTATAATATCTTGGTTTGCTAATTCATCAGATTCCTTGTTTCCTTCCTGAAGCACATGATTAAACACAACTCATTCGAATCCTTCCAATAAACCAAGGGCCTCACTTAATAAAAGATTCAATTTCCAATTTGCCATAGTCTTAGTTCAGAGGGCATTTATTACTAACATTGAGTCCCCTTCCACCTCTACCCTTAGGAATCCTAGGCATCAACATAAGTTAAGACTAAGGATAAGCGCTTGGAGCTCCACCTTGTTATTGGTCCCTTGCACTAACTTCTATGCTTCCTTCCCCATAGTATTGCCTTGCCAATTGATCTCTGACCAAACATCCATCCCTCAAACTTCTTAGGTTTCCTTTTTACACACCATCAAAATTTAGCTTTGCTCATCCCTCTACTGGAGGACTCCACCTTGTTTCCCTTCTCCTTTTTTGGGTGTCAACATCGCCACCCCCATTAACATGGGGATTTATAAGTGTTGTTTTTAAATATATAATTTTTTAATATTTTAATTAGTGTTTGTATTTTTTTTAATTTTCACTAAAATTAAGTCATCAACACTAAAATAGAAGATTGATTGTCTTCTCAAGAAAAAATGATTAAATTTATTAAAAATTTTGAAAAAAAATATGATGCACTAGAGGAGAGATTCCATGTTGAGATGATATATTTTTTTCTAGTTTGGATAAATAGTTAAGACAAAAAGTTGTGGCTTGTTGAAACATTTATGTTTTTAGTACATGCAACTTTTAAGATTTATAAAAAATATTTATCAAAATGGGAAAACAATAATCTATGCAATAAAGTTTCAAGTTTTAAATATAAAAGAATTTGAAGGAAAAAAAATTGAAATTTACTATATAAAATGTTACATTTGACTTAAAACCTCATTTTTCAACATTTTATTAGCAACTAAATTATCATGTCAATTTTACAAAAAACTACACTAAAAAAATTATTTTTAAAATAAAAACATAAGATACACTAAAAGAATCTACATTCCATTAGTTTACATTATTTCAAAATTAAAAAATATGTCACTTTCTAATGATTCAAGTTAAAAAGTCGGATCAATATTGGCCATTTCCTTTATAAAAGTGGAACATAGTTTTAATAAACTAAATCACCCACATAAATTCTCATCACTTTTGATTATGGGTGGAATGAAACCCCACAAACAAACAAATCCAAATTGTTCATCTTTGCACAATAATTGAAACACACCAAAATATCTTTAGATAATGGAATAAGTAGCATTTCAAAAAAT
This sequence comes from Cunninghamia lanceolata, assembly GCA_027924645.1. NCBI lineage: Eukaryota > Viridiplantae > Streptophyta > Pinopsida > Cupressales > Cupressaceae > Cunninghamia > Cunninghamia lanceolata. Next base: position 9,020,057 of record BSBN01000093.1, on the reverse strand, counting down.
CTTCTAAAAAAAAGAAAGGATCAAGGAATAATAAGAGAAAATAAACTCAAAGGTGATCATATGGGATGGAAGAGGAATAATATCATAGACAAAAATAGTGTTGGCTAAACTGATGGAGATTAAAAAAAGAGAAGAGATTTTCTAGAAATAAAAATCCAAAGATACTTGGATAAGAGAAGGAGATAGGAACACATTTTTTTCATAATTCTACAAAAGAAACAAGGAATATAAATAAAATATATTCCATTACTTTGAGAGAAGGGATAACCTTAGAGTCAAGAGGACATCGAAAGAGAAATGGTGGATCTTTTCAAAGATCTTCTACTTGCACAAAAGAACCATTGCATACTTTGTGTTTGGATGACTTGACAAATGGCATCACAATGGTCATCATTGAGGAGAAAAATAATGCACTAATGGCCCCCATAACCATTAAGGAAGTCAAAGCTACACTCTTTTCCATGAAAAAGGATATATTTTCAAGATTGGATGGCTTCCCCATGGCTATATACTAGTACAAGTCTAGCTCATCATTAATTGAAGTGATTCAGAAGACTACCTCACCTTTAACCTTTGTATAATATTAGCCTATATCACTATGCAATATGGTTTATAAGATAATTACTAAAGTGATACCATTAAGACTAACCCCACTTCTTTCATAGATCATCTCCTTAGAGTAGTGGCATTTTGTGTCAAATAGAAACATTGTGGAAGGCATCATCGTCACTTATGAGGCCCTCCATTCCATCTCCAACATAAACTCAAAAAGTATGTTCATTAAGCTAGACATTAGCAAGGCCTATGAATCAATGAATTGAAAATTATTCATGATCACACTCTAGAAGTTTAGCTTCAAAGATGACTGCTGCAAATAAATCTTTAACTACATAATTTGGCCAAGATACTCAATCTTGCTAAATGGTGCTCCAACCATTTTTTAAAACCACCAAAAGGATAAGATAGGGGCATCCCCTATTTCCCTTTATGTTTATCATCATGGAAATGATATTAGGGAGAACAATTTAAAGGGAAACCAACATGTCCAGTATTACCAGGATCGAAGCTACTTATAACATGGAAGACTTCACTCACTAATAATTTACTAGTGACACCATCCTCTTTGGAAATCTTCCACTCAGGAGGTGAGGGGTTTCAAAGACATGTTTTGGACAAATATGCCAAGGCCGAAGGTTAGATTATTAATCAAAATAAATCTAATATTTTTTTCACTTATGTGATGCCTTTGATGTTGGATGGGATATCATAGACTCTCAATTTATAAATTCTTTTATTTCCTAGTAAATATTTGTGGGTCCCCTCTTTCAAGGATTGGGATGCTCCCTACTATGGAACAACCTAATGGAAATTTTAAAAAAGGTTTTCCTCCTGGAAACAATATTGATTATCTATAGCAGTTAGAATCCAACTCATAAATTAGTCTTCTTGGCTTTTCCAACCTGCCTAATGTCATCACTAAAACATCAATAAGAATTATCGAGTACTTGGAAAAAATCACAAGAGACTTCTTTTGGAAAGGAACAAGTGATAAGAAAAGATTCCATTGGTGGCATGGGAGAAAATATGCATTTCTAAATAGGGGAATAGATATTGGTAATTTACAAAAACAAACTTTGGTTTTGGGTGAAAAGCTAGTTTAGGGCATGTACTTGAATCCAAGATAAATTGTAGCACCTACTTCAAAACAAACATCTAGACTCCCCATCCCCATTCAAAATTTTTATGATAGATTTCTCTCCTATAGGTTCAAGCATATATAAGTGTGTTTTTGAATACATTATGAACCTAGATAGTGATAGCCAACTTGAAGCATTGGAGTAAAGAGCATTCAAAGCATTCATTGTGATTCTAGAGTAGGTTTGTATTGTCATTGTGTGTGTTGTTTTAGGTTTGAAGTTATCATCTATCTCTCTTTATGAGTTAAAGAGTATTCATCCTCCTAAGGGGTTCATCACATAGGTGATATCATTGTTGTTCATCATCATTTGATTTCATCATATTGATTTGTGTTTAGCCTTTGCCCTACAAGGGCATGCTTTCTTATATATTAATGGTATTGGGAAGATTGAATGCTATCCTAGGATTTGACTGAGACAAGTCCTTAAACACCATAACCCTCTGTTGGTTACCAAATCTATAGAGGGTTTGCCAGTTCCAATGCACAGGCGGATTCGGCCAACAGATTACGGGAGGTTGCGTGAGCTGCCTCCCCTTCACTTCTGGTTCTGCCGCACCAAGGGGGTATCCCTATGACAAAAGATGTAACATTGACTAGCTCAATGACAGAAAGATTTAGCTTGATAGCAACAGGCAGAATACTCTCATGTGTGGACCAAGATCTGCATGATAGATCATAAGGTTGGCAACATTCTTGGACATATGTGTCTGGTTGGGTATGAGAGTATGCAAGGATCCTAATCCTACTCCTACAACTAACAGGTGGAAGTGATGAGATGGGTGGACATAATGTCCTGGATGCAAGACAAGGGGTTTTGGCTCATAACTACTAACCCAGGAGCAGACTGGTGCCTATCCATTGGGCAAGGAGTCAACTAGACGTATACAGCAGATGGTTTGCAACTTTCACTCAAGTTTTAGGGGGTTGGACTTGATGCTTGCCTTACAAACATCACCCAAGAAAGGGTATCTAAATGCCTCTACTTACAGATATCCCTGCTGACATGCAACCTTCCCCATGCTCAACCTAAAACAATTTAATCCACTCCTTGAATGGAAGTTAGAGATCAAACATATGATACAGAAAACCATATCCTAGAACCTGAGAAACCCTTAGCAACCAGATTCAGAAGAAGGAGAATAACATGCAGCAAATGGAGACGAGCAGATAAACACATGCAATGAAGCATTTCTCATATAAAATCAACACTAAAATAGAAATATGTGCAAAATACACTCATGCTGCAACACATAAACTCCAAAATGGGATAAAAACAACCAAGATCATTCCCTGTTCTTCATTATTTACACAAAAATGCCCCAGGTCTTTAACAACCTCAAATGAGTGACATAGTCTGCCTTTTATAGCAAAACTGTGTACTCAACGAATTAATTACATGGCACAGACAAAAAATTTGCCAGATACACTCTATCAGAAAAGTGGCGCTTAAAACAGTAAATGCTGCAGAGGGACAAAGAGGAAGGAGCAGGTGAGAATTGGGAGATGTGCCACCACTCAGGGACTTTCCTCACCAATCGGGTGGTTGACCTGTCAACTCAACCCATACCTCTGCAACAACTACCATTACTGGCGCACCAACCCGCAGCCTCTGAACATGCAACAACAACGAACTACGGAGTTCTCCTGCCAAAAACGGTCGCAGACACTCGGGATAAGCCCGCACTGTAACATTAAAACCTGGCCGTCGATCAAAAACCTAGTCGCGGAGATCTAACGGCCCCCAAAATTGCTGAAAAGTCACTGGCCAACCAGATCATGCCACATAGGCACCTTGAGTTTCCATCGCTGGGCCATCGCTTCTCATTTTCCTTTATTTTTTTCCACTAAGAGTCAACTGCCGGAACCTCACGCGGAAGCCACCACGTGGCAAGCTCTGCGGCACCCTTGAAACATTAGAGACTCTTCTTTGAAACTTTGCAGACTGCGACACTTGGCACCCTCTGTGCTACTTAGAAACTTTAAGGGGCCACTTTGAAACTCAGGCGGAAACCAACATGTGGCAGGTTCCGCGTTACTTTTGAAACATATAGAAACTTGAAAGAAACATGTAGAAGTCCTGGGATCCTCCACCACGTGTCACAATCCGCCACACTTGAAATTCAAATTGGGCCCACCTCCATGTTTCGCCACACTTCGAAACAAAAAAGAAACAGCCTGCGGAAGCTGACACCTATCACGCTCTGCAGCAACCATGAGGGACACATGGCACTCGCGCATAATCATTGAAACATATATAGGAGTCCCTCGCGTGGTGACACCTGGTGCCTTCTGCCACACTTAGAAACAATGAAAGGGTCCCACAACCCCCCGCTCGCCATCGCAAAAGGAAAACAGGGGCAAGTCCGCGGAAGCTGACACTTGTCAAGCTCTGTGGTACCTCTTGAAACACTTAGAAACTTTTAGAAACAACGTGAAGTTTGACACGTGTCAGCCTCCATAGCAGCTACAAAAGATATGTTGCACCCTCTGCCCCTACATAGAAACTTTTTAGAAACTTCAGCGGAGGCTGACACATGGCAGGATCCGCGAAGCCTAGAAACTTTAAGGGTCTTTTGGAAACTTGGCGGAGATGCGAAACCTTGAGAGTCCTTTAGAAACACTGGCGGATGCCTCCATGTGGTGCCTTCCATGCCACTCTCAAAAACACTTAGAAACTACGTCAAGACTCTAGCGGAAGCCGACACTTGGCACCTTCCGCGCATTCTTGAAACTTTAAGGGGCCGCCTCTGCCACTGACATGTGGCACACTCTGCGGGAAGCAAAAACAAAGGCATATATTTAAACTGGGGCATAACACTTGGCGGTCCCGCGGCTGGCACAAATTGACCCTTCTAGCCACACACAGAAACATTCAGACACAGTAACATTGACCCGATATGCATTTTTATGCATTTGACCCAATTTTTAAATCTTTCAGGGGCCGATGGAGAAATCTGACCCGCCGATGCATATTTTTCTTGGAGAGGCCGAAAGCATTGGAACTTTTTGGATTTTTCGAGAAGGGGCCTACATATTTAAATTTTTGAAACTTGAATGTTTATGCAGGCACCACCACCCCCAAACCCCTTCTCTTCTTCTTGTGTGTAGGTTATAGGTGCGAGATTTGGGAAATGTAAAGATACAAGAAGACTGAGTAGGGATCAGGGTTTCAAGATCTTACAATAGTCTAAGAATATTCCCCCAAAAAGACTTGGGTGGTTGTAGCCCTAGTCTTTTGACCTTTTTGGCTCTAGATCTAGCTTTAGAGTAGTCTCTAGAACAATTTCTCAATTATGGATTTTGGCAAATTCTCACTTCTAGGACATGGGTGGTTCCTATTTCATCCTTTTGAGACTTTTTCTTTCAAGATTAGGTTCTCCTCTATTCACTAATCTCGGTGGTTCTTTTAGATTGTTTGTATCTATCTCCATTTGTCTATTATGATCTGATCTTCATCAACTAGGGTGTAGTGCATATTTGACCTAGGGTTTGATAAAAAAAGGCTTGATTAAATCTAATCTTTCCACAACACTTTTGAGAACAAGACTAGTAGCTGAGTCCACCTCCATTTGGTAGTGATTTATCCTGGTCTTGTCCTTGTGAATGTTATTGTGGAAGAGGGTTTGATTTAGTGTACATGCTTGTCTCCATATCCTTTTTCATACATAACATTTTGGTGAACCAAATTCATCTCCATGAATATTGATAAGAAAGATGATTATGAGAGTTCTTCTTCTTCTATTACTATTATAAATCATGATAATGCCTTGGCTCTAATATCTAAATTTTATGATGATGATGATTCCATGAGTCATCCTATTCCTCCTTTAGTTGAATGTTTAAACACCTTGGATATCACTAAGGAAGTGAAGACCCTCGATCTTCCTCCTTTGGCTAAATGTTCAAGTACTTTGGACATCCCTAAGAATGTGGAAACCATAAATGGTTCTCCTTTTGGTTGCATTTTCAAACCCATTGGACATCACTAAAGATACATGCATCGACAATTCTCTTAACAACACTTTACCTTCCCTTTGTTCCAATGTTCTCCCTTTAAGAGACAAATCATCAGTGGATGAAGAAAGGTCTCTCACATTAAATCCTTTGGGAATGGATGTTGAGTTTAATCAAAGTAAAAACAATGTTAATTCAATCATCATTAATAGACTCATTCCACCCACTACAGGAATAGTGGATAAGTGTAATAATGTTCCTAAACTCATTATGAATGGGGCACATAATGCACCTCCTCGCTTCAAGCTAGTGATTATAGTTCAAGTTGCTCCAACACCACCTTGACCCCTAGGTTACATTCTCAATTTTGCAAAAAAAATTACTCAAGGAAATCAAGTGTAACAAAATGTGTTGCAACAACCCTATTCCAATGTGCTTGCTCACACATACAACACATGAAATAATAAACAAAGTAAACAATAGTCAAACATTCCGATCACTTTACCAACTTTTCAACCTATGCTCCCTCAACCACCTCATCTTACTCATAAAGTTGGTCAAGATTATGATCTTGTTGAGCAGCTTCGTGCTACTCCCACTAAGATCTCTCTTTGGAAACTCATATAAACATTGCCTACATACCATAGAATGCTCTAGGAAGCTTTACAAAAGGTGATTGTACCACCCACTATTAAGCCTAATGATGTAGCAACTCTGTTAGATTGTATGCATGCGACAAAATAAATATTTTGTTTCAACAACATGAGTTACCATCAATGGAAATTTAGAATCAATATGATCCTCTTCTAATCTTTGTCACAATAAACAAAAATTTGATAAAGTGAGTTATGATTGACAATGGATCAGATCTTATTGTTTCTGGCATTGATTTTCTACATAAAATTAAGATTGATACATCTTTAATCAAACTGGATAAACTTAACATTAGTAGATTTGATAACATTGGTAGACAAACCTTGAGTACCATAACTTTACTCATAAAGGTTGGACCCGTGAGATTATCTACCCTTTTCCATGTCATGCCTAATGCACTTTCATATAACATCATTTTGGGTAGACCATGGATTCATGCCATGAGGGCAATTTCGTCTACCCTTCATCAATTAGTAAAGTTTATTTATGAAAATAAACTTCACACCATCGAAGTTGATCCAGAGCTAGAAAGTTGTTTACTAATTAAAACACAAAAATAAGTTATCAATCATAAGATTCTCAATAATTTAAAAGTTTATTCATCAATACCTCTTGCCATAGATAATGTTGTGCAAGATTCTAAACCATCATCAAATGCATTTCTTGGTGACAATTGGGATTCATTAGATTTTACTCCAACTTTTGTGGGGGAATATAAACTCAATAAATCCTGAAGCATCAAAATTTGTCTCGATCTCATCCAAGCAATATTTGGAAACACCTAATAAACCTAAAGTTTCTTTAGTGACAAACAAGGATAATACTATTACTTACACTATAGAATATGAGACTTATGAGGCCCTGCCTTCTTCTAAAAAGATGGAGTCTCTTGATGGTCGTGGATTTCAAATCCTCTACAAATATTGCGACTACGTAGGCAATGGTTGTGGTGTAAACCAACAAGGAATTAGATTGCCCTTATAAGCTACTACAATTAACTACTCGGTTGGTATTGGATACTGTTCTTTAAAGCCCACCAGAGCTTATCGTCATCCTAAACTTAATTTTAATACAATATCAACAAGTCCAACACTTAATATGATATATCTTGAGATGATAGACATGGATTTTCCACTAAGAAATATCCCATTGAAATAGGTATGTATTTCTCCCTCATTTAGCCACACTTGATGTAGCACCTATTCCATTTGCTCTCAAGGGTGGCCTCCTCCTAGATATATATGTTGATAATGTAGTGTTGTCTTCCCCCATATTGTGTAAATGTTGTTTAGGTCTCCTTGGATGATCCTTGATATTCTCCTCTAATTTCAATTGATGTGTGTGGGGCCTTGGGGCATAACATGGTGGATGGTGTCTTGGAGGCATCTTCTCGCATTGTGAACCTAAGTCACTTTTGTCTCCTCTCTCATTTTTTATGTTTTCATTCTTGCATGGCTCTACTAGTTGGCAGATGATGAAAACAAATAATTATTGATAAGGACCGTGCATCCCTACAACAAGAATAAAATGGACCTAGTTGATATATGAAGAAGGGGTTGATATGTTACTGACGCTTGACTAGTAGAATCACCTCGTGTTGTGAAGATTCTTGTAACAACCTTTGCAATTTACTCTAATATGCTTCTAGGCACTCTAATATTTTTTTTGTCTCACCTTGTGCTACACTCAGTTCTAAGATACATGAAGTATTTAATCTCATGGTTATACTCGGATCCATTCACCTGCAAGTATAGTCTTGGTTTGTTTATGTTGTATGTTACCTTTTTTGTGTGCATGAATACTATTGATGATTAAAATTGGATACTAATGTGTGTGATTGTTGGGAACATTTGGAGATCATAAGCACATGTCACTTTAGGGCACGAGCTTTGTGAAAGCTCTTGTTCCCTTGCATGCTTTCAACTTTCCCTTAAACATGATTGCTACCGGCAAGTGGTATCAACCACTTTAAGGTGGGCGCATATATTGTGGTATTATGCTTGATTATCTTAGATATTGTGATAAAGCGTGTTTGCATATGCTTCCTTTTCACTGTAAGGCATCTCTGTGATGTAGGTGGGGTTGCATTTTTAAATCCCTTCTGCAGAAGATAGGATCGTGTCTTCCCTTGAGCGGTTTCACATACTTTTAAAAGTCCTCTATAGAAGCGGGGTTGAATCTTGAGTTATTCATCCTTAAGCATGTCTTTGGTGGTTGTGGTAGCATAGCTCAAATTTTAGGTGTGTTTGGTGTGTCTTAGATGGTGGAGCGTAGTGATGAGCTCCTCCCCATCACCCATGTTTGTTGTGTATAAGATGTATACTATGTTGATGACTCACTCTATGGTGCTCGTGTATTCCGTGTGTCTTCCATGTGGTTTCCCTATGTGTCTGGCATGTCTTGCATGTTTTATGTGTATTTTGCATGTTTTTTATGGTGGCGTGTAGAGATGAGCTCCTCCTATCACCTAGTTAGAGTTTCATAATTGTGTCATCATGTCTTCTCTTTGTGTATACCTTGTGAATTGCGTGATTGCATTCATGTCTTCTCTACATGTATTTCATGCATTTTACTGTCTTCTCCATTTATTGCATGCTTCCTCACTGTATTCAATGTGTTTTGCATGACTATCAAGTGTTTTCTTATGTTTGTCTAAACTTGGGGGCTAGAAATGGCCCTTTGAACGTAGTGTGTGACTTTGGCTCTAGTGCTTGGCATGTTTGATGTGTTTTGACCATACTTTAATGCATGTACTAATCATAAGATTGTACACACATTAAAGTGGGGGCTAAATGTGACAGACTAAAAGGTGGACACTTGCCTTTTTACCTCCTTGTTTAGGTCCTAGGTCCCGTTTATTACATTATGCATTATAATTGATCATCTCAAAAAAAATCCCTAACACCCTTGTGAATTTGGGACCTTGGGCCCTTCCTTAATCTCATATCGGACTAAAAAGGGGCTCCTGGACTTGGGCACCAACCACCCAAGTCCTCTCTGATTGGTTGAGGCCAATTAATGTTATGTCAGCCTGGGACCTTTCAAAAGGTTCCTCTTTTTCGGCTCTTGTGGTTTAACTTGATGAATGTTAGTGGGAAGACATATATAATTGTGTTTTTGAATTCGTTATGAACCTAGATAGTGATAGCCAACTTGAAGCATTGGAGTAAAGAGCATTCAAAGCATTCATTGTGATTCTAGAGCATATTTGTATTGTCATTGTGTGTGTTTTTGTAGGTTTGAAGTTATCATCTATCTCTCCTTCTGAGTTGAAGAGCATTCATCCTTGTAAGGGTTTCATCACATAGGTGATATCATTGTTGTTCATGTTAGGAATTGCATGCATAAGATATCAATTAAATGCAAATAAAGATTAAATAGAGAAATGAAAAATACATAGAAATAATAATATGAAGAGACAATTTTTAACGTGGTTCACCCAAACTTGGGCTACATCCACCACTAGAGAGTCCAATATTATTATCCAACAAATCAAACCGATTACAACCAGTAATCCTTGCAACTCAATACCGCTGCAAATGCTACAATACAATATCAATAGAAACCCTAACCCTCAGTCGCTTTTATCAAGCCTTATGTTGGTTACAAAATAGGGTTTTTTATGTCGGCCAATAGAAAAATAACTACCAATGCCTTTATAAAATAGTAAAAACTATTTGAGGTTTTGGGGGCATTGCCCCTTCATCCCACCCTATATCGCGACAGGGAGCGCACCAGGGGTACTATCCCTGGACCCCGCAAGGGGCGCTACCCCCAAACCCCTATTAAATAATTTGGGGGGAAACCACATCGATAAAAGTGGGGAAAATATAACCTCCAAGTCTGATTAGGTTCCATATAACAATAATTCATCATCATTTGATTTCATCATAATTATTTATGTTTATCCTTTTCCCTGCAAGGGCACACTCTCTTATCTATCAAGGATGTTGGGAAGCTTGAATGCTATCTTGGGATTTGACTGAGGTAAGTCCCTAAAAACTGTAACCCCCAAACCCCTTCTCTTCTTCTTGTGTCCAAGTTATAGGTGCGAGATTCAAGAAATTGGAAGATACAAGAAGACTGAGCAAGGATCAAGGTTTTAGAATCTGACAATAGTCTGAGAATATTCCCCTAAAAAGACTTGGGAAGTTGGCACCCTAGTATTTTGACCTTTTTGGCTCCAGATCTACCTTTAGAGTAGCCTTTGAAACACTTTCTCAGTTCTTACTTTTGGCCAATTCTCACGTCTATGACTTGGGGTGGTTCCTGTTTCATCCTTTTGACACTTCTGCTTCTGGAATCAAGTTCTCTTCTATTCACTGATCTCGATGCTTCTTTCAGATTGTTTGGTATCTATCTTTGTTTGTTTGTTATGCTTTGATCTTCATCAACTAAGGTTTAGTGCATATTTGACCTAGGGTTTGATAAAAGGGCTTGATTAAATCTGATCTTTCCATAGCAAAAAAGAGTACAAGATCTGTAGCTGAGTCCTCCTCCATTTGGTAGTGATTTGGCTCAATTTTGTCCTTGAATGTTATTATGGAAGAAGGTTTGATGTAGTGTGCATTCTAGTCTTCTTCATTCTCTTTTCTATACATAACATTTAGCTATATTCATTTAGTGGATAACCTCATCTATTAGAGGTCTATAACCTTCAAGAAGTAAAATAATATTTAATAATTTTGTGGAGATGAGAAATCAAGAATTATTGGATACTCATCAAATAGATCGGTTTTATTTTCATTAACTAGAAAGACATTTATTTCTAAGACATTAATGTAGCAATAAAAAATGGAATTAAAAACTAGTTTAGGTAAAGGACTTATTTACAAATGCCTTAGATCAAATTAATTGGATGAGCTCAAAACTAGGAGGATACAAGGAAAAACTATGATACATCATCTAGAATAATACCTACTAGGACTCCACATGGTTGAACAAAAAAGTTTGGCATAAATATTGTCTCCTAAAGGAGATATATATTGTATGGTTGCCTACTCGAGGTAGAATGTTAACATGGAAGAGGCTCATGAAACATCATTTACAACATCCTTTGAGGTGCTTCCTCTATTTATCATAGGAAGAATTGGTAAAACATTTAATTATTTAGTTCCCCTTTGTTAGTAAACATCGGTCTTGGTTGTGTACTAGGATCAACTAGTCAAGGGCCCTACCAGATACTCTCATGAAATTATTTTGGTCCTAGTCAATAATACTAAATAGAGAAGACTTATTTTATAGCTTATGGATTGCAAGTCCATCCCTCATAATATTACACACATAGAAAGAGAGAAACCATATAATATTCTAGGGTAAATCACTACCATGGGAAAATTTTGTCAATAAATTGGATATTTCCATGTTAGAGGTAGTTAAAATGGATGCCAAAAAATATGTAGGAAAAGGAAATCTCTTTCCTTCTAAGATATTGAAGCAATATTTAGAAACTGTCTTTTTGAGGGATCCCTCCCTTGTTCAAGGGATTTAAAATTCATATCTTGTTTTCTATCTACATTCATATTGTTTTCTATCTATAGTCATGAACATATGGATAAATAGTTTCATCTTCATACTTAGAATATATCATTCATTTGTTGGCCATGGAGGATCATTCTTTGGCAACTTGGCATATTTTGTAAAACTTACATTTTTTGAATATAAGGTTAGGGTCCCTTTCCCCTCTTAGTGATCAAAAAGTATCTTTTTCTTCATATTCAACCAAATCACCCTTTAATATATTTTGATAAATCCAAAGTACAAAGCATTCAATACAAATCGACATCTTTGTTTTGTATCTATATCCAATATTTTTTTGTTCTTAAATCAATCAATCTTTCCATTTGCAATCTATAAATAAAGTTAATTCTTTTTACAACCAATTTTTTCTTTGATTTGATTAACACAATTCTATAAAATTGTAAATCATAATTATATTGTAGAATTGGTTCATTTTGAACTAACTTATTTCTTCCAAATTCTTGATATCCCCAATATTTTTTGGATGTCTATATTCAAGAAACTATAGATAAATTAATTTATCCGTCTCCAACATGTCCCATACATTACCAAGCTCTTTCTCTAAAAGTATAAGGTATGACAACATTATTGCATTTACTTTTTGGTCCACAACTTGATTTGATGTCCCTCTAACTAAAGATCTATTACAAACTTCCTTACTGCATTCATCCAATATAGATGGACATGTCTTATGAAAACTACAAGTGTTTGTTTTTACATTTGATTTTGGCTACTTCCATAAATATTCCCGAAATGTGTTTAATATTGTATAACATCATGTGAAATCTAGTCAATTTATGGTCCTTGTGAATAAATGTGTAGCAACTAAACATTTTGCGAGCAAATTATTCCCACAATTTAGAGAACCAATTTTATCCTCGCTAAATATCTTTCTCATTGCTAGTGTACGTGGTTCTTCTTGCAATGGTTTGATTGATGATTCTTTTAAGTAGGGTTGTTCAATATCCATTGTGTTATCTAATGTTAGACATGTTATGGAATTGAGTGATCCATGTTTCAACATTAATTTCTTTCATAATGTGAATCCATTATAATCTTTCACAATTATTCTTCAAATGGAGATGACGAAAGAAATGGAAGGCTAGGGTGTAAAACCTTTGTCACATTTATAGTAACATAGTCCATAGAAATATCTACTTTATAACATATTAGGCTTGAGCTACTATTAGAATGGCATTCTATAGATACTTCATGCACTTTATCTAGTTTCCTTCTTCCACAAGTTTACTATTGATAAATAGAACAAAATTACATCTTGATTGAAAGCCCATCATAATTTTGGTAATTTTAAAAGAGGATAATCCATTTACAGAAAAAATAGAATTTTTATTTTAAAAAATTAAAAAAAATATATGTCAACAAACCAATGGATCTATAATAAATTATATTTTCATAATAAAAACATATAGAATTACATATTGGAAAAAAATAATGAGTAAATATAGATAATAATGGAATTCATTTTTTTTTTCTCAAAGGTGCTTATTAAACTAAAAATATAAAATTAACAATAGGGATTGCAAAAATTACCCAGGTATCCTTGTGGCAATATCTAATCTATTAGCTAAGTAATATAGATCCTCAAAGTTATACAATAGTAATTAGTAATGGAACTATCTATAAAGGCGACCTTGAAATATAGGAACTTATTTAAGTTATTGCCAAAGCGATATCATCCTCATTATTTTCTTCTGAATGTTATACGTCATATTCTAGCGGATTATGTACAACAAAAAAACAAAGTTATTTGATGTATTTCCAAGGCAATTATATCCTTATTATTTATTTCTATATCATTTATGGCATACACATCTTTCTATAATTACACATATGTTTTCATTAGTGGACTTTAGCATATACTAAGATGTAAATAAATTTTTTTATATATATAAGGCGTTTCCTAGGCAATAATTAATGAAAATTTCACCTTTGTTCAATGGTCTATGCTCATACTATTTTTAATGTTGTTTGGGTTTTATATTTATTTATTTTTTATATATTTTGGTAGAATTTGTTTTTGACATCTACAAGATAGCAAATATTATTATTCTAATGAGATAAAGGTAAATAAATAAATTCTTGAGATATCATTAGGGTGGTACTTTATAAAGATTGTATAAGGTATATCATACTTGAAAATAACAAGATTTGTTACATTTATCAAATACGACATAAAAAATCAATTACTATAGAAACAAAATTATTGGAGACAATTTCTAATTTTTGCTTAGGGTATCACTATGGTGACATTGTATTAAAAGTGGTTTGTTTAATCTATTAGTTTCTTTGCAGAGGGCTATTCATGGACATTGATTAAAATAGAGTCTTTCGGACACAATCTAATTAGACCCTTGGCTTTAGGTCCATAACATCATATGCAACAACCAACATATTTAATTATTAAAAGATAAAATAAAAATTCTTAAAGTCTAGAGGTTCCTTATGTAAAGTTAAAAAATATTAATGTTTCAAACATTTATTTTGTTTCAATGTGTCAACATTACTATCAATTATATGAACAAAATGTTAAAAAAATTAATTATTCAAGTTACTATTTATATTGGTTAAATGTGTTACAATAAAAAACTAATAACCCACACACTTAGGGCATGTCCCCATGTCTCTGCTTAGCTTATTTTGGCAGCAACCACAGGTCAATTTTTGTAGAAGATATTTGTGGAGCTAGTGACCCCATGAATATTTTATTTTTGTGCTTATTTTAACTAGTTATCTTGATTTGTAGTTTTTACTATATAAAACAATTAAAAACAAATTATCTTAATTATCTTAATTTAGAAGAAAATTAAAAAAGGAGGGAAGGAAATATATGCAACCACATGACATATATTTCATTATGCAGTGGCTGTTTATTTCTAGCCCCATTTTTTCTATAGCTTATTTGCGATTCATAAATTTCCATGAGGCCACTCCATGCTTAAATTTAAGAAGACAAATAACTTAAGTAGCAGCAAGGGGGCATGGGGTTACTATATTCATTTTCTACTTAATATTATGTTGATAGGAATTTCACTCTCAATTTGAGTTGAGGTCAGTATAGGCGTCAAAAAGATATCCACAGTTTGTATCTCCCTGTAGGTAGAGGGACAACCATTTGAATGATCAGGGTCATGGAATGAAACTTCCTTTGCAAGACTGCAATGCTCTCATGCTTCTTCCAATGCCTGAAGACTTTTGTGTAGGGTGATGGTTTTAGATAATGGTGCAGGTTCGTGGAGATTGAAGGGTGAGGATTGCAAAGCTGTGTACGACGTTCATCTTGGCTAAATCTTCTCTGATGGTAGAGATCTCTTCCTTGTTCCATTCTACTACAATGTTAATGCTTCTATACCTATCCTTTCGTGTCTCCATAGCTTGAGAGCACAATGAATTCTGCAAAGAATGTAAACAATTAGAGTGGTACCATTTCAATCACTTCTATTTTTGGTGCATACATTGCAGATACCCACTGGGAATGCTATTGGACCTTCACAATATTTTCCTTCATTTATATCTGGGTCTTCATCTTATCTCTATCTCTACCACATATTTTAACTTACACAACCAACAGAGATTAGATTTTTTATATTGCTATATTGTGTGGAGGGAATGTTTCTTTTGACATTGGTTGTCACAGTGTGATCTCTGAGACCACCATAATGTGCTAAAAATGCAAGCGTGTGTGCAAATCCCTCTACACTTCAAGTTGGAGTTTTTTTTATTTTGCATTGTATGTTCTTGCTTTGGGCATAGGCGGTACAAACCCCAATATTTCCACCATTGGTGCAGATCAATTTGATGAGTTTGAGCCCAAAGAGAAGGTTCAAAAGACCTCCTTCAATTGGTGGATGTTTAGCGTGTTTTTTGGATCACTGTTTGCACAAACTTTTCTGATATACATCCAGGAAGATATTGGATTCGCTGTGGGATATGGAGTTCCTACTCTTGTCTTGATTATATCAGTGGGTTTATTTTTAGTGGGAACTCCATTTTAGACATAAGCTTCAGGAAGGGAATCCTTTTGGTCGAATTGCTCAAGTAATTATTGCAACAGTTTATAAATGGAAAGTGAAGGTACCTGCTGATGCAGACAAGCTTTATGAATTGGAGCCCAATGTGTATGTTTCCAAAGGAAGATTCCCCATTTCTAACACTCCATTCTTGAGGTTAGTTTAATAATACTTTACCCTGTTGCACCATATAATTTAACAGACTAATTCAATCTTAGTAAGGTTTCCTAGAGGATAATGGTTGTAACGAGGTTTCCTATATTGCATTTGTGATATAATCCTCTTTAAATTAGTTGTTGCCCATTTTCTTTTCCTTCTGTTGTTAACAAATTATTTTTGATGATATAAGAGACAAAACAAGAGTGTTGAGCCCATTACATTATAGCCCCATGGGCACACATAAGAGTCAACAAAAAGAGACCATTACAGCAAAAAGAGACCTCCAGTAACAAAAAGATGCATACACAGTAGACTACCAGTAGATAGACAACACACTAAACATAAAACATAGAAAATCCCCTAGGGCTATTTAAACAGATGTTCCCAGTCCTCCATGAAAAATTGGTACATCTCTTCATATGCTTTTACCTCCTTGTACTTCATACCATTCCTGGTGAGGTCGATGTCTTACAGGACAGCTAGAGTCGTAGCTGACCTGTGCATCACTTTGGAAGTGAACATAGCTAGGATCCTAAATTTTTTCTTCCATGCCATGACATGCTTCCAAAATCTTTGATGTATCTCTGCAAGTAGTCAAAACAACCAAATCAGCCAAGACTGGTGTTAACACTAAGTCTTCTAGGAACAATCTTCATCTACGATCCAAATTTCTCTTTGCAGACCAATCCAAAGGTAGGAACATGATCAAGAGAAATCCACAAGAACATTAAAATCACCAAGAACATCCACACAACCTCTAATCACTTTGTCAAAAAGATTCTTCAATCCAAAGCACTTGAACATAACTGTCATCCACTGTCATAAAGAAAAGATCACTTGCAGACCACCAGATCATGAACTATTGGATTTGAAGGCACATAACATCACTACAAAATTGATTCCAGAACCGCGGACTGAAATACTTAAATGCGGAGCATAATACATTCTCCCCGTCACCACCAAATATACAGTAAAAGTAGTTTTCACTCTGGTGAACATAACTCACTCAAATCTTCATACCGAAGGCTCAAACTTGAAACATAGCATCTTTAGACATGCACCTAAATATCTTCCAATCAACAAACAAGGATATTCATTCTACAAGAAATGTGGAGCAATCTATTGAACTGGTATGATGTAATCAAAGATACTCTTCTATATAGTGTTTCTATCGGAGAAGCAAATTTTCTCAAAAGCACTTGGAAACTCAGTCTCAGGATCACTTACTCATTATCTCCAACATTACATAGGCAAGTACAAAGCATCTAACAAGCATCAAAACAAGAGCATAGTTGACATCAATGACAACAATGATATGTTGAAATCAATGACAACACTGGTTAGACACATACTTGCAACAATATCCCCCTTTGTCATTGATGGCAACATATGATGTGAAAAACTATAAAGACCATCAAGACAAGATTCTCCCCCTTTCTCTTTACACATCTGCACTCTTTCTTCTCTGAGTTTTTCACATGATTTCTCTCCCCCTTTGACATCAATGGCAAAGGGCACATACTTGCACTCTACTGCTCTGATTCATCTGAACTTTCATTGCTATCAACACTTTCTATATCAGAAACACATACCGGTAACATCTAGCTACTCCCCATGAGAGGTAGCCCTCAAAATATCAATCCAGATCAATGAATGAAGCTCTAAGCACCACTAGATTGATACATTCCTATGCATCTTAGTTCAGAATAGGAGGGATAATAAACCCTAACTTTTCTCTGAGATACTTAAAAGTATCCCTAGGCAGAGCTTTAGTGAAAATATATGCAATATGATCCTTTGTAGATACATATTCGATCTTAACTTCATTCTCTATCACCTTCTCTCTCAAAAAGTGATACCTTATTGATATATGCTTTGTTCTTGAGTGCATCATTGTATTATTTGAAATGTTTATAGCACTTGTATTGTCACAAAAGATTGCAATTGGATCTTCATATACAACTCTTATGTCCTTCAATGTCTGCTTCATCCATAACACTTGAGTGCATGCTGTTGCAATATACTCTGCTTCTGCAGTGGATAAGGAAATTGAATCTTGCTTCTTGCTCAACCATGAAACCAATCTATTACTCAAAAAGAAAGCACCTCCACTTGCACTTTTCCTGTCATCAACATCTCCGGCCCAATCTGCATCTGTATAAGAACTGAGAGTGAAATCATTATCTTTTGGATACCATAAGCCATGATCTAGTGTGCCTTTTAAATACCTCAAGATTCTCTTAACTTCCATCACATGTGACTCTCTTGGATCTGCTTGAAATCTTGCCACAAGACAAACTACATGCAATATGTTAGGTCTAGTTTGTGTTAGATAAAGGAATCCTCCAATCATAGACCTGTACTTTTTCTGATCAGCCTTAGGTGATTCATTAGTTTTTCTCAACTTGTAGCTAGTCACCATGAGAGTACATACCAGTTTAAAGTCCTCCATCCCAAATTTCTTCAACAACTCTTTCACATACTTAGACTTAGAAATAAAGATTCCTTTATCTGATTGAGTAATTTGTAGACCTAGAAAGAAATTTATTTCACCAAACATAGACATCTCAAACTCTTTTTACATTTCCCCAACAAATTTCATGCACATACCTTCATTGCCTCCAAAGATTATATCATCAACAAAGACTACAACAATCAGGATTTGATTATCATTGATCTTGAAATAGAGATTACTATCTGCAATAGCTTTACTAAACCCTAATTGCAACAAATACTTGTCTAGTCTTGAATACCAGATTTTAGGGGCTTGCTTTAGTCCATACAAGGCCTTCTTCAATCTACACACCATATCACTTTGTTGTGATAATTGAAACGCTTCTGGTTGCTCAATGTAGACCTCTTCTTCTGACTCATCATTTAAGAATGTAGACTCAACATCCATCTGATACACCTTGAAATCTTTGAATGTTGCAAAAGCCAAAAAGATTCTAATTGCTTCAATTCTTGCCAAAGGAGCATAGGTCTTCTCAAAATCTATCCCTTCAACTTGAGAGTATCCTTTGCATATCAATCTTGCTTTGTTCCTTACTACTTCTCCATTCTCATTCATCTTGTTTCTGAAAACCCATTTGGTGCCAATCACATTCTTATCAGCAGGTCTAGGAACCAGTTCCCAAGTTTGATTCTTCTTTATCTGCATCAATTCTTCTTCAATGGATTTTACCCAATTTTCATCATTGCAAGCTTCATTCATAGTTTTTGGTTCAACCTTTGAAAGGAAACAATAATTCAATTATTCTTTTGCAGCTCTTTTCCTTGTCAACACCCCTTTGTTTTTGTCACCTATAATATGATTTTCAGAATGATTTATCCTTACATACCTGGGAGTCTTAGTAACACTTACCAGAGCCTCTTCTTCATCCTAACTGCCTTCTTGCTCAATTTTTTCATCATTCATTATAGTCACAGGTTCATCTGGTTCATTGCAACTCAGATTTGATATTCTTTCCCTGCCTTCATCCACCTTCAGATTAGTGCTCTCAACAATACTTTTCTGTCTCTTATTTTAGCACCGGTAGGACTTACTCTTGGTAGATTAACCGAGAAAGATTCCTTCATCACATCTAGCATCAAACTTGTCTAGTTCTTCATCTCTTCTAATATAACATTTGCTACCAAAAACTTTGAAATACTTCATTGTAGGAACTCTTCTATACCATAATTCAATAGGAGTTTTAGAGCTATTACCTTTGACTTGAACTCTATTTAAGATGTACACAATAGTATGTATGGCTTCTCTCTAGTATACTTCCGGTAGGCCAGCTTCCTTTAACATAGTCCTGGCAGCTTCTTGAATTGTCATGTTCTTTGTTTCAACAACTCCATTCTACTGAGGAGTCTTAGGTGCAAACAATTGTATCTTTATCCCTTGTTCTTCACAAAAAATATTGAATTCATTTGATGTGAACTCACCTCCTCTATTAGACCTCAAGCATTTGATTCCCAATTCTAACTCATTCTCAACCAATGCCTTGAAAACTTTGAACTTGTCTAGGGATTCATATTTTTCTTTTAGAAAAGTG